>JAINUG010000616.1:62500-117313 GCA_029706075.1 Aldrovandia affinis
CTGTGAATTAAGGCCTCTACATACTTCTGCGTAACTTGTGCGACTTCTTCGCAGTTCGCGCAATGCAAGAATATCGCAAGCACTTTTACCTTTGTATCAGGGATTCTGCAAAGGTTACCGCCAAGCATTCTTGGGTCGCGTGGTGGATATACTATAATACAGTGGTGGGCCGTCAGGGCCTGCAAGGCCTTCTCTGCTGGCCTAAAAAATATCTGAATCACAGACTGATGTTAATTATATTTTTTCCATGAATACTTATTAAATAATTCCAAATGGTCTGTCCGCTTCCTTTCATAGCTTTTCTGGTTGCGCTGCTTCCAGACGTGTATTTTCATATTAAAGCATTTAACCAATCACATTTCAGCCATCATTTGTTGCCAGGGTCAAAGAAATATGCCTGGAGGCCTTCACAATCAGTTCTGCAGGCCCTGTAGCATAAAATAAGTGTTGATCAAACTGTTGCTTCAACCAATCAGATTTTGAGTTGGGGACACGAAGGCCTTCTAGAAGGCCTAGGTAACGTCAGCGTATTCACACCCTTTGATTGGATAGTCAGAGAGTGTCTGACTATGATGTAATGTGATTGGTTAAATGCTTTAATATGAAAATACACGTCTGGAAGCAGCGCAATCAGGGGAAAAGCTATGAAAGGAAGCGGACAGACCATTTGGAATTATTTAATAAGTATTCATGGACAAAATATCATTAACATCAGTCTGTGATTCAGACATTTGAGCGGACATTTTCAGCCCTAAAGTGAATTAAAACTTATGCCAGAAATACGACAGGGCAGGCTCGACTTTCAGCATTAGCTTCGATTAATTGAACTCTTTTTGAGGAAAGAAAGGGGGATGGATTTTGTGTACAAATAATAAGGATTTTTGGTGAGTAAAATGTTGCTATTTTCCTAAATAATATTGCAATTTTATGAGGTTATTATTGATGATTTTTTATGTGTGTCGCAGCTGTAACACCCCGGGTTTGTTTCTTCAGTAAAGGCATTTATTCTGGATACACAAGTTATCTATCTTCGATGCAATGGCAACGGGTGTCTGTTCGGTTTGTTTTTGCACTTTGTTTATTTATCTTTCTTCAGTCATGTTTCATTCTCGTTCTGTTCCACGTCTGTCATTGTTCCTGTTCGAGTTCCTCTCCTTGTTTCGGTTTTTTAGGGAGGAGGAGGAACGCATAAAGAAATCTGCGTGCGAATAAAGCGGAACGTGAGAAGCGTACAGAGATAGGACGAGAGAGAATGACAGCGATAGTTAGAAGCGTGAGATAATTAGTGATTAGTAGTGTTAGTAACTTAATCTAAATCCCTAATGTTAGTAGATTAGTTGGTTAGTACTATATACATCTAACTAATATATACAAAGTGTAATTAGAAAGTAAGAAGGAAGTAAAACGAGATTAGAAACGAAGACGGAAAAACCGAAACATAGAATTTCCCGAAGTGCATGACAGAACGAGAATGAAACATGACTGAAGAAAGATAAATAAACAAAGTGCAAAAACAAACCGAACAGACACTCAAAACATAACAATAAGATGGCTTTTATAGCCATAAAATAGTTATTGAGGGGTGGATTGATTCAGACGGAGCACTACTGAAGGCCTAGGTGTGAAATGCACGGCCCGCCACTGCTATAATATAAACCCCTGGAATTAGAATACCTGCATAAGTTGTGTGGGAACGATGCAGCCACTTATAAAACTATTAGTAAGCTACATAATACAGATAAATACATAATACCCAGTTAGGTCACCTGAAGTGTCTGTTTATTTATTTTTATTAAAGAGCCAAACGAAGAATTAAATGATGAAAAACACGAACAAAGGAAAGTAAAAAATGGTCACGATGAGGATGGAATGCCATGAGGTCATGGGGAGGGATTGAGCTAGGTGGGAGTGGTAATGACGTTAAGCTCCAGGGCAGGAGGAGTTATGACAGGTTAAAAGGTTGATGCACGGAAAGGAGGCCAGAGCTGCTTTCGCGAACCAGCCTGGTTTTCTTGTAGGTGATTTCGCATTGCGTACAATAAAACCCGATTACATCTGACTGTGTTGTTGTAGTAATGTGTAAGAAATGTGTTTGTTTTTTTAAGAAGTATTAAATGTGGTTTCGGATCACTCAGTCTATCTGGCCCTGGCTGAGATCTGATTCTCCCACAAGTGGTAGCGGAGACTGAAAGGTGGGTTTTGAGTGTCTTGCGGAAGATCGCAAGTGATTCCGCGGTCCTTTCCTTTTGAGTTTATAGTGCTGATTTTCCAAACCTGTGGGGGGCAGTAATACAACCACAAGCGTTGACCTCTGCCAATAAGAATACAACGAAGAAGAAGGCATAGCGACTCACCTTTTAACAGCAGTGTCCACAAGACTCAGAGAGGTAGTGAAGGTTGTGGATGCAGGCATCAGTATAATTCAGCCTGTAGTACTTTAAAGCCTTTTTAGGCTAATTTCTTTACAATATTTAGACACAGAAAACGCTGAACGGGAAACCAGGGGTGAGTATAATTTTATTTTTGACTTTTATGCAATGCAGTGTTCGACAACGTAGCAAACTACCAATGTAACATTACGAGTTTGCCAACTTCGGCGAACACATCCAGCGGCTTTGTCTGTGATTATGCACTGAGGTTTCTTACAGGCAATCTTAAATCGCTAGTCAGCTATCTAGTGCGAATTAAAATGAAGACTTTTCTGTCGCTATATATTTGTTGTATTACTTCAGCCCATTAAGTAGCTAGTTTCCAAGCGATTTATACACCAACATATAGATGCATAGTAATGTACCTTTAATGCGCGTACAGCTTTGCGGTGTGGCCAGATATTGAACATGGATAAGGAACGTTTTTTTCTCCAATTCCTCGCTTTGACTGTCGACATTTTCCAGGACGGACGTTATTCACAACAAAAATAAAACGTAACCTATATAAGGGACCAATTATTTGTGAGCAGTTCATGTGCAATTGTGAAGGTAGTGTTTGCTCGCTAGCCAGTGTTCCGCACGGGGAGGCGGAGGATAATCGCCAGCTGACTGACTGCCTCGTTTTAAACCAATTTTGCACCGGGACAGAGGGATAGAGATCTTTTAGTGTAGATTAGGAGAGCATAGTAGTGTGTTTTTGTTCTTTGTTTCAAGCATCAATGTAAGTATGTCTTTTATTATTAAATCTTTGTAAATAATACAACTTTGTTAAACTTGTGGACGGTTTCGCCTGGTGGATTGTATGTGTTGTGTCCAGTGTGTGCTCCCCGGTTATTGTAACGCGGGTGAATTTTGGGACGTAACAGCTAGTAAGGTGATCAGTTAGCTCTCTGTGCTAAGGTTAGCTGCATGCTATCTAGCTAGAGGTTTCATTATGCAATCGATTTATTTCTCAACCATTTTATTACTACTGCTAACATTTTATCTTTGTACATTAGTTCAGAATGGTTGAAAGCGAGCAAACTAAGTAGCCTACTGTTCGGCGCATACTACCCTACAACAGCAAGCAAGCTACCTCAGCTTACTGGCAAAGCAAGAGATTTAGCTGGATACATTTACATTTTAAGCATTTAGCAGACGCTCTTATCCAGAGCGATTTGCAAGATGTGCATTAATACATGGTAGGAACAATCATAATTCGCTAAAGGTGGATGAAGTAGACTGTCTGCAGACTTTAACGTTCATTATATTATGATTTACAGGGTTAACAGGACGCCAATAGCAGGAATTGACCTTTGCTAGTCCCACCCAAGGGGTCACGGCATGAGATCTTGTGTGAAGCAATAATGGACATCTGCCCTCTACCGGTAGATGTGAAGTACAGTTTTGTACAATGGTGAAAAACGCACATTTTGCAGATTTTTAACAGAAATAACATTACAAACCTTTTTTATTTTTGTAAATTTTTTACAAGAGATTCTTTTTTACTAGTAATGTCAAGTCCATGATATGGTGTATGATACAATTCACATTACATATTACATTACATTTGAGGCATTTAGCAGACGCTGTTATCCAAGCGACTTACACAGTATACATTTCTTTACATGCAATCCATTTATACAGCTGGATATTTTACTGGAGCAATTCAGGTTAAGTACCTTTAGCTCAAGGGTACAACAGCAGTGTCCCACCTGGGGCTTGAACCTGCAACCTTTGAGCTACAAGCCCAGCTCCCTAACCTCTACACTACTTACTTCCTTTTTGTGATGTATCTCTGGAGATTCTGCTTAGAATCTCATAGCACTGATATACCACATGTAAAGAACACCTTGATTAGCTGTGGTGAACAGGATTAAAGGCGTAAGATGATTCCATTTAGATTTGTTTGCGATGTTTCTTGGTACTTAACATTATTAATAAATATGTATGTATCTAGCTAGCTAGGTATGTTGGCCATCTCCATTATATCTCAAATATGTGACAGCTAATAACTTGCATTAGCTTAATACCATAACCTAGTAAGCCAGCAGTTAGAGTATGCCCTAATTACATTTACCTTAATTTCTATCACGTTATTAATGTTCAAATCAGATGATGTGTTTGTTGCCAGCTCGCTACCGATACCTAACCTAGTAGCTAGCTAAGCTTCTAAATGGTCTGCATGACGCCCCTGAATAGAATGCATTATGGCCTCTATAATTTATAGACAAAACAGGTTTGCAATGCTAATCTGTAAGTGCTAAGTTATGTCTTTGAAAATGTTGTTTCCCTAACAGATTTATACCTGCGCAAGGGTACAAATGATAACATGACAATTTCTTCGCTTTTAAGCTAAATATAGATAGTCAAATATTTCTACATGGACCTTCATACTAGGACCTAAATACTAATATTTGGTGCTCAAAGATCTGATAGAATTCTGTAGCGTAACTCAACCAATTAACATAAACTGCACATTTTTAACAAGCGATTTGGGGAATCGAAGAAAAAGTTTTCGCTTAAATCTTGTTTTCAGCCATAGTTTTCTGCTCAAATCCAATAAAACTTGTGGTTCACATAACATGTCTGTCCAGAACACATACCAGCAAGCAAGTAAGCTTCTGACAATACAGCTAGATTGCTAGCTCACTGTGTATTCTGAAATTAAATGTTATACATTTAGTACAAAAAAATGCTTGTCTGTTTGTCGACACTGCTTTTGACATCATTTGCCCATCCTTCCTTTCAAAACGTCCCAATACATTATTTAGTGCAAACATTCTCTGAAGTAATTCTACCTTCAGTATAACCCAAATGTTTTAATTTAAGCTGCCTTTTCATTTTTAGCACTGCCTCCTGACACTATTACCTCTGAATGATGCAAGCAGACTGACAGAGGGGAGACGAATGGAGTATAATCAGAATGCAGACAACAGGAAGGGGAGGAGCTGCCCTCACTTGTCATGTCCTTATGAAGACATGAAGGAAGAATCTGTGATGGACAGCACAGATTATACAAGGGTGGAGCTGAGATCAAGTCTGAACACAAGTGAAAACACAGAGGACAGGAAAGAGAGGAAGACTGGATATGAGATGAGCAGGGAGGGAAAAGACATACTGTTCAACATGAAGGAAGAGGAAGGAGAGAGGTGTGTGAGTGTGAAAATGGAGAGGGAGGATGGTGTGAGAGATGAAGAGGGACTTTGGAGGGAGCAAGAAAAAGAGCGGATTGAACAAGAGAGAGATTTAAACAATCAAACGGCCCAAACTGACAGAAGGGAGAAGAATGGAGTAAAATCAGAATGTGGGCAACAGGAAGGGGGACTGTCCACTCTTGTCATGTCCTTATTGCAGCCGAGAGTGCTGATTCGCCGACTTGAATTCACAAATATCTCAGTTCCTGTGTCATCACTTCCACATTCCCTGTCCAACAAAAGAGACCAGGGAACAAGATTTCCAAGGAGACTGCATGAGCTCTCGCCAGTGAGGATGAGGTCACTGGGGCGGAAGGGGGAGGTCATGACCCGGAAGATGATTAGCCAATTGGAAATACCCCTGAAAGCTTCATCAATTAACGGGTAAGAATCAGTTGTAAAATGGACAGTGTTTCTTCTCGTCATTGCTGTAAAGTCTTACACAAAATAATGTGCCTTTTACAGGAGCTGTGCTGAAGCCTCCTGTAGCTCTCCTGTCATCACCCCCAGGAACCAAAACACAGGTTAAGATCCCTGCTAATCATTTTCTCTGACTGCAGGCTGAGCCCTTTGGCCTAGACATTGCTAATTCCAGTCATGGCATTGTCAGCCAATAGAAAGGGGATGTAATCATTTAGCAAACAGAAGAAAGGGCAGTCTAGCACAGATCTGGAGAAGGTTAGCTGGTGGCAATGCAGAACATTTAAGAACAAGAAACAAGACAAAAGTCCTTAAGCACCATTATTGGACATTGAAGGCTGGATGAAACCAATATTGAGATGATTTCTGCTTTATCACTGAGGTGCCTATTTGACTGATTTGACTTTTGTCTGTAGGGGAACCCTGAAATAGGGAGAAGATGGGCCTGGAGGGCCAGTGTATCACTTTTAATATAAATCCTCACTTTTCTTGTTTAGTCTTTAGCATTGTATCCATTTGTACTTTCTCTCAATTACAGTTGGGTTTGTCAGCACCTGCTTACTTGTACATTTCCAAAAAGCTTAATATCTCCTTTACGCCTTCTCTCTCCTCAGGACACCTTTCTGAGGTGTCGTGTCAGGTGTTTACCTGCTCCCATTGCCCATTCGTGCACATGGAGGAAGTGAAACTTCACCAGCATATTGAGAAGGTTCACCCAGAGGAGTACAGCAGGAGTCCGACGTCTGGAGGAAACGGAACAGGGAACCCACTGCCTCCCAGCAGCACATATCAGCACCCCATACCACCTAAGACTCTCCCCACCCCAACACAGTCACACACAGGCTCACAGTGTGGGACGAGTTTCACTTATCCAAGTTTACTGACTGTACAGCAGCGAACTCATACAGGAGAGCGTCCATACCCCTGCTCCCAATGTTGGAAGAGTTTCAACACATTGCAGGACCTGAAACGACACCAACGAACTCATACAGGGGAGCGTCCATACCACTGCTCCCAATGTGGGAAGAGTTTCACTCGGTCATGTTCACTGAAGCTACACCAGCAAACTCATACAGGGGAGCGCCCGTACCACTGCTCGCAATGTGGGAAGAGTTTCAACGCATTGCAGAGCCTGAAACGACACCAACGAACTCATACAGGGGAGCATCCGTACCACTGCTCCCAGTGTGGGAAGAGTTTCATTTATCCAAGTTCATTGATGCTACACCAGCGGTCTCATACAGGGGAACGTCCGTACCACTGCTCCCAATGTGGGAAGAGTTTCACTTATCCAAGTTTACTGAAGGTACACCAGCGAACTCATTCAGCGGAGCGTCCGTACCACTGCTCCCAGTGTGGGAAGAGTTTCATTTCTCCAAGTTCATTGATGCTACACCAGCGGTCTCATACAGGGGAACGTCCGTACCACTGCTCCCAATGTGGGAAGAGTTTCAACACATTGCAGGACCTGAAACGACACCAACAAACTCATACAGGGGAGCGTCCATACCCCTGCTCCCAATGTGGGAAGAGTTTCACTCAGTCAAGTTCACTGATGCGACACCAGCGAACTCATACAGGGGAGCGCCCGTACCACTGCTCGCAATGTGGGAAGAGTTTCACTCAGTCAAGTTCACTGATGCGACACCAGCGAACTCGTACAGGGGAGCTTTCTTGTTGCTAATGTTAGCTTGTGTTGGTGAAACCATCTTTATTCAAGCCACAGGCTTTGGGGAGTGGGGGCTATGAATATATGTACAATATAAAATGCACATTAAATGGAAAAAGAGGCAGTACTGTCCAAAATGATATTCATACTGAAAAAATGATAAAATTAACTTATTTAATTTAAACATTTCATTAATTTGAGAAATATAAATAATCATGGAATCATAATCACTGTCAGTTTAACCTGCAGCTCATGTGAAGTACTGGGGGTATTATGAGGGACAAGTTGGAATTATTCCTGAAATGTAATTGTTTTTTAACAGATAGCAAACATTTTTTTTCATGCTTAAAAACCACCTGGACTTCTTGGAGGCTACACATTTTTTTGACATGAACCAGGCTTAAGATCTATATTTGGACTTTCAAAATGCAGTTGGCAAGGTACCACATTTACATTTACATTTACATTTTAGGCATTTAGCAGACGCTCTCATCCACTAATGTTGGAGAGGTCCATGTCAGTGATGGCACAGTCGACTACACTAGTCCCAAGAGCTGAGCAGTAAGTGAACCTTCCTAAAGAGTCCCCTTGGATCCTGCCATTAAGCGTGTACAGGCCTAAGGCTCACTCTCACTCTTGTTTAAAACAGTGTCAGGTTTGTTTCTGGTTGTGGTGATGGGGATGAGGTACAGAGAAGGATTGTGAATATGTGATTGTTTCCCTCAGTTTGAATAGAGTCAGGCTCAGTCAAACCTGCTCTGGCATTAAAGTCCCCACACAGCAGCACATTTATTTCCCCGAGCCTGGAAATGGCACATTTTTGTGTGGAGATTTTTGACAGAATTCATCAGAAATGTACAGGTCATCGCCAAAATGAAATGTACAGAAATGTACAGGTCATCGCCTTTTTTTTTTTTTAGCTTGAGCCAAATCTGTGGTGGTCCTCTTTTAATGTGCGTTAGTTCGGACGTTAAACCTCCTCTATACCAAACTCTAACCAATAATTACCCAACGATTATTGAAGTAAATGTGGGTAATTACGCCAAAATAATCACAATTAGCAGCGAACCTATACCTGCTTGTGACTTTTAGAATAGTCTTTAAGGTTCTCTTACTTGATTTTAAAGCATTATAGCCTAGCGTCTGAGTACATCACTGATCTGTAAAATATCAGGCCCAGCCTCCTGGGAGGTGTAACGTCCAACGCTGTCCACCAGGTCGCGCCAGTTTCAGCTCTGGCCAGGAGCGCCGCTAGGGGGCAACAATTGGCTGTCCGCCCCAGGGTGGGGGGAGGGAAGCCGATATGAGCTTGCTGCGTATAGTGGGTTCTGGCTCGGAGGAGGCGGTGCTCCAACGCATGTCACTGCTGGTTTCAGGACTACGGCAGCAAACTCTCAATATGAGGGAGGGGGACCATTGACATGAAAAAGAGGCTATAATTGACTATTAAATTGGGAGAAAAAAAAGGGGGGAAATAAAGTTGAAAAGTAAAGAAAATCAGGCCCGACGCGACCATAGATCTGCAGTAGATGGCCTTCTCAATAAAGCAAAGAAAGCGTGGCAAGGCTGGTGTTATAAACTGTTATTATTGTTAGAAGTGCTTGTCATTGAGTTGTTTTATTGACATGGGGCATGCAAACGTTTATTTGTTCAACCTGCATAGTTTGATTCTGCAAAGGTTACCGCCAAGCATTCTTGGGTCGCGTGGTGGATATACTATAATATAAACCCCTGGAATTAGATTACCTGCATAAGTTGTGTGGGAACGATGCAGCCACTTATAAAACTATTAGTAAGCTACATAATACAGATAAATACATAATACCCAGTTAGGTCACCTGAAGTGTCTGTTTATTTATTTTTATTAAAGAGCCAAACGAAGAATTAAATGATGAAAAACACGAACAAAGGAAAGTAAAAAATGGTCACGATGAGGATGGAATGCCATGAGGTCATGGGGAGGGATTGAGCTAGGTGGGAGTGGTAATGACGTTAAGCTCCAGGGCAGGAGGAGTTATGACATGTTAAAAGGTTGATGCACAGAAAGGAGGCCAGAGCTGCTTTCGCGAACCAGCCTGGTTTTCTTGTAGGTGATTTCGCATTGCGTACAATAAAACCCGATTACATCGGACTGTGTTTGTAGCAGCCCTCGATATTTCTTCAATAAACAAGCATGGAGTGTTTCCTGACGGGTGCATTTATTGCTCTCTCTCTTCGTAGAACACCATGTTGAGCATCATTGACGTCAAACACCGTGAAAACTATAAAGAAAATTACATAGAATTAGCCTACAATAGGCTACTTCGTAGCTTCACAAATACATAGATTATACACTTCAGTAGGCTACACATCACATGAAAATAACACAAAACATTGCCTACATTAATACAAGATGAAACAATGACACAAAACATTAACATACCTCGCTCCGCTTATCGAGGGTGCAAAGAATTCTTAATTGAAGAACTGACCGACGTCTTGGGACAGCTAGCAACTTGGTGGAAACAACTGATCTTTCTCTCTGATTACTTTTGTTTCCTATCAAACATTCAACTGCTAATTTTACTTAATAGCTCTTACTTTTAACTGCTGCCCAATAATCACTGCAATATAAGCTATCGATGTATGCAGCTAACATACAAACTTTTCACGTTCCATTTCACACGCCACAAGCCATGTCGTTGAACAAACTTGAACTCTGCGCTGGACAGTTGGCAAAGTAGCGTTATCAAGATAAAAGTCCCGCTATCAAAAGAAAAGTACCCAAAGGTAAAAACATTGTTTGCGGTCACTTACACTCCCACCAATCATGTTATTATGAGTGAAGATAGATAAACCAAACTGAACGAATCATGCATGATTCCTATATTCAAGCTAGAAGTGTGTAGGTATGTAGCTATACTAGATTGCTCAAAATAAACATGTCTAAGGGGGTTGAGGTGTCACTAGGCTGATCACTCACTCTCAAGGAGAAGCACTCATTTCTGAATGGGCCTTTCAATGATCGAAGGTTTAGAACAGGGGTGTCCAAACTTTTCCACTGAGGGCCAAATACAGAAAAATACCTGGCTGAGCCACAGTTCGAAAATAATTATTGCGCCGGATTTTTTCAATGAATACGGGTGGCTCCACTAGTGGTGAAACTGAGAGAAGTTTTCATGAATACAGGTGGCTCCACTAGTGGTGAAACTAAGAATTTCAGTCATGCGCGGGCCATATTCCTTATATTGGAATGCGGCCGCGGGCCAATTAAAAATGGACCGCGGGCCGCAGTTGGCCCGCGGGCCGTAGTTTGGACACCCCTGGTTTAGAAGGACAATCTTGTTTTCCTGTTGATGTCCGTTCTCCTACTAACACCCTTACACGATGTACTAAACCATCACTCTCTTCCGTGGTTTCAACCACTCGTCCTAGATGCCACTGGTTTCTTGGGATCTGTATTTTCTCTTATCAGTTGCACACGATTAGCAACAAAGACATGAAAGCTCCGTGCTTCGTTGTTGATGTATGCCAGGACAACCTGGGAGTCAGTCCAGAAGAACTCTTCATCAATCTGCATTTCAAGCTCATTTTTCAGCATAACACTTAATCTTGCGGAGACCACAGCTGCTGAAAGTTCCAGTCTTGGAATGCTTGTGAGCTTTGTAGGTGCAACTCTTGCTTTGGCCATCACAAGACTGCAGTGGACTTCATCATTGTCATTTTTGCATCTCAGATAGGAACATGTCCCATATCCTACATCGCTAGCATCTGAGAAGTGGTGCAGTTCCATAGTGACAGTTTTGCCGAAGTCTTGTGGGCGGTAGCATCTCGGTATTGAGACTTCCTTCAGCTTTTGGAGACCGTTCTTCCACTCCTCCCACCGTGGACTTAAGTCCTCAGGAAGTGGGTCATCCCTTCCGATGCCTCTGCGGCACAGCATCCTGAAGGATGCACTTTCCACCTAGGGTGAATGGAGCGACAAACCCTAGTGGATCGTACAAAGAAGCGATGACTGACAAGATACCACGGCGTGTTTAGGGCTTGTTCTGCAAGTCGACATTGAAGCTGAAGGTGTCATGTTCTAGAGACCACTGAATACCGAGTGCACGCTCTGCCGGTGTTGCATTCAGGCTGAGATTGAGAGGTTCGGTTGTTACTGCTCTTTCTGATGGGTCCACGGAGTCCAGGACTTCCTTTTCATTCGAGTTGAATTTGTGGAGACGTAGACCTCCTCTTTTGCACAACTCTTGTGCCTCAACGATCAGCTTCTTGGCTTCTTCTATTGAGGGGACGCTGGTTAGCCCATCGTCCACTAGAAGTTCTTCTCGATAAAGGCTGATGCTGATGGATAGTCATCCTTGTGTTGTCGAGCCAGATACTTCAGGCCAAAATTGGCGCATCCGGGGGACGAAGAAGCGCCGAAAAGGTGGACGTTCATCTGATACTCTTGTGGTTCTCTTTCTAGATCTCCGCTCAACCACCAGAGGAACCTTAGGTAGTTCCGTAATTTAGGAGGGACGAGGAACTGGTGGAACATCTTTTCGATGTCGCAGATCACAGCTACAGCTTCTTTTCTAAAGCGACAGAGCACTCCCAGTAGGGAGTTAATCAGGTCAGGGCCTGTCAGCAGCATGTCATTTAGAGAGACACCATGGAACTTCGCTGAACAGTTGAACACGACCCTTAGCTTCTCTGGCTTCTTGGGGTGGTACACACCGTGGTGGGGTATGTACCACACAGTCTGCCCTTCAGGCGTTTTAGGGGCTGGCTCCGCGTCACCTCTGATCATCATTTCCTCCATGAAGGCCTTATTAGCCGTATTGGTCGTTATACGGTTTGTTGGCCTTTAACCTTTTCTTTAAGTACTGCAGTCGAACTATAGCCAGCCTTTTGTTGTTTGGTAGCGAAGGTGGACTGCTGCTCTTGAAAGGGAGAGGCATTTCATAGTGTCCGTCTTCCTTCTGACTGATGTTGTCGCTAAGGAGCTGTACAAAGCGAACATCATCTTGGGACACATACTTGTCTCTGTCTTCGTACCTCTTCTCATTGAAGTCTGACTCCAAGACCTTCAGCACATCAGTGGTTGATGGAGCTGGTATTTCTTTCACAGCAACTCGATGCACAAACCTCTGGTTTCCCTGTCGATCCAGATGTGGGTTGGATGAGCCTACTATACTCCAGCCCAGTTCAGTTCTTTGTGCAAAGGGATCATTTTCACTTCCTGTGATGACTTCAAGAGGGGCCAATGCTAAAGGGCAGTCGTTTCCGATTAACAGTCCCACTTCACAGCCTTGCAGTGGTGGTAGCTTGTTTGCTATATGTTTGAGATGAGGCCATTGCAGGGCAGTCTTCTTAGTCGGAATGTAGGACTTGTCAACTGGGATGAAGTTGCGAGTGTAGGCTTGGCGTAGTTGGATCTGCTTTTCAGAGTGTAGCCCTCGAACTTGTAGACCGCTAACACTTTTACTTGCTATGACTGTGTCAATAGCCGTCATTGTGCTAAGTTTCAGCTGCACTGGTTGTGTGTCTACATTTAGCTCCTCGAGTAGGTCTTCCAAGATGAACGTTGAGTCACTCTGCGTGTCGAGTAGGGCATAAGTGAGAACTTCTCTCTGTGGCTCTTCTGCTGATGACATGAGAACTGGGACAATGCTTGAAGTGACAGAGGCGCGCTGCATCACTGTGTGAGACGTGACCTTGATCTCCTGGCTTGCACTGACCCCCTTCTAAATATTCTGCATGATGCCCTGAATAGAATGCATTGTGGCCTCTATAATTTATAGAGACAAAACAGGTTTGCAATGCTAATCTGCAAGTTTAAGTACTAAATTATTGGTTAGAAAATGTTGTTTCACTAACATATTTACACCTGGGCTAGGGTAAAAATGATAACAGGACAATTTCTTAGCTTTTAAGCTAAACCTAAGTAGTCAAATATTTGTACATGGACCTTAATACTGTGGTGATCCTGAGAGGTTGCCTGCTGTTAAATGTGTGCGCGGTGCATTCTGGGGAGGCGCTGTTGTAACTTTGAGCATCTCCCCCGGCTAAACTGTTAAAATGTTCAAGTCAGTATTTGTGTGAGTTGGCCATAAGAACTGTGTTGTGTTAGCTAGCTGGTCCAGACCAGAACACCGGACCAGAACACGCTATGAGTGTAGTGCCGTCTCCCGAGTTCCAGAAGGAGAGTGTCAATGTGCCCTGTGTGGAATGGACTGCACCTTCCTGACTGGCTGTGCTTCCTGCGAAAGGCGTTTCAACGGTCTCTCGTGTCCTTTTAAGGCAGGGGTGTCAAAAGGGCCGAGTGTGTGCAGGTTTCTGTTGTAACCAATGCATTACACCAGGTGATTTCAATTAAGTTCCCTCCTTAGTTGAAGAAGTGAGCTAATTAGTGAAATCACCTGGTGTAGTGCATTGGTTGCAACAAAGACCTGCATACACTCGGCCCCCGATGGAATGAGTTTGACACCTGTGTTCTAAGGCAGGCAAGAACCTCCATTTGTTTTTAGGCTACTTCCGGAGTTGCGCGGTGTATGGAACACGGAAGTTAGCACCAGATATTAGCCATAGCTGAGCGGTGTACGGAGCATGGGTAATTATCCTTTTCTTTATTAAAACGGCTGCCCGTGTAGCCAGTTTTGCATTCTACTTGGACTCTGTCGCCTTCCTTGATACACCACCCAACGCATGCTCACCACAATACTAATACTTGGTACTCGAAATTCAGATAGAATTCTGTAGTGTAACTCAACCAGTTAACATAAATGGCAGATTTTGGACAAGCGATTTGGGGAATGGAGGAAAATGAACAGCGTTTTCACTCAAATTGTTTTCAGCCATAGTTTCCTGCTCAAATCCAATTAAATTTGTGGTTCACGTAATACAAGTCTGTACAAAACACACGCCAGTAAGCTTGCTACAGTACAGCTAGCTAGCTAGCTCACTATGTCTTCTGAAATGAAATGTAATAAGTGTAGTACAAAACAATGGTTGTCAGTCTGTTTGTGAAGACCGCTGCTTTTTGCCACCATTTGCCATTCTTCCTTTCAAGACATGTCCCAAGGCATTATATAGCGCAAACATTCTCTGAAGTAATTATGCCTTTGTACTACAACTCAAATGCTTTAATTTAAGGTTCCTTATTTATTTTGTGCTGCCTCCACAGACTGCTACCTGCGAAGGATGCAAGCAGACTGAGGGGAGAAGAATGGAGTATAATCAGAATGCAGGCAACAGGAATGGGAGGAGCTGCCCACAATTGTCATGTTCTTATGAAGACATGAAGGAAGAATCTGTGGTGGACAGCGCAGATTATACAGGGGTGGAGCCGAGATCAAGTCTGAACAGAACAAAGTGAAAACACAGAGGAGAGGAAAGAGAGGAAGACTGGATATGGGATGAGCAGGGAGGAAAAAGACATACTGTTCAACATGAAGGAAGAGGAGGGAGAGAAGTGTGTGAGTGTGAAAATGGAGAGGGAGGATGGTGTGAGAGGTGAAGAGGGACTTTGGAGGGAGCAAGAAAGAGAAAGGGTTGAAAAGGAGAGAGATGGAGTAAAATCTGAATGTGGGCAACAGGAAGGGGAACTGTCCACTCTTGTCATGTCCTTATTGCTAAAGCAGCCGAGAGTGCTGATTCGCCGACTTGAATTCAGAAATATCTCAGTTCCTGTGTCATCACTTCCACATTCCCTGTCCAACAAAAGAGACCAGGGAACAAGATTTCCATGGAGACTGCATGAGCTCTCACCAGTGAGGATGAGGTCACGGGCAGAAGGGGCATGTTGTGACCCAGAAGAGGAAGATGATTAGCCAAATGGAAAGACCCCTGAAAGCTTCATCAATGAACAGGTAAGAATCAATTGTAAAATGGACAATTTTTCTTCTCCTCATTGCTGTCAAGTCTTACACAAAATAATGTGCCTTTTACAGGAGCTGTGCTGAAGCCTCCTGTAGCTCTCCTGTCATCACCCCCAGGAACCCAAACACAGGTTAAGATCTCTGATAATCATTTTCTCTGGGTGCAGGCTGAGCCCTTTGGCTTAGACATCGCTAGTTTGAGTCAGGGCTATGTCAGACAATAGAAAGGTGATGTAATCATTTAGCAAATGGAAGAAAGGGACATCTAGCACTGGAGATGGTTAGCTTGTGGCAATGCAGAACATTTAAGAGTTTGAGGAAAAGGACAACAAACAAGACAACAGTCCTTAAGCACCATTATTGGACATTTAAGGCTGTATGAAACCAATATTGAGATGATTTCTGCTTTATCACTGAGGTGCCTACTTGACTGATATGATTTTGTCTGTAGAGGAACCCTGAAATAGGGAGGAGATGGGCCTGGAGGGTCAATGTATCACTTCTAATATAAATCCTCACTTTTCTTGTTTAGTCTTCTGCATTGTATCCATTTGTACTTTCTCTCAATTACGGTTGGGTTTGTTAGCACCTGCTTACTTTTATATTTCCAAAAAGCTTAATATCTCCTTTATGCCTTCTCTCTCCTCAGGACACCTTTCTGGGGTGTCGTGTCAGGTGTTTACCTGCTCCCATTGCCCATTCGTGCACATGGAGGAAGTGAAACTTCACCAGCACATTGAGAAGGTTCACCCAGAGGAGTACAGCAGGAGTCTGAGGTCTGGAGGAAAGGGAGCAGAGAACCCACTGCCTCCCAGCAGCACATATCAGCACCCCACACCCCCTAAGACTCTCCCCACCCCAACACAGTCACACACAGGCACTCCAGGGCCCCACACATTCTCCCAGTGTGGGACGAGCTTCAGATCTGAACCCATGCTGAAAACACACCAGCGAATCCATACAGAGGTGCGTCCGTACCCCTGCTCCCAATGTGGGAAGAGTTTCACTTGGTCAACTTCACTGAAGCGACACCAGCAAACTCATACAGGGGAGCGCCCACACCACTGCTCCCAATGTGGGAAGAGTTTCATTACATTGCAGCAACTGAAGCAACACCAGCACGTCCATACAGGGATGCGCCCATACCACTGCTCCCAGTGTGGGAAGAGTTTCAGTCAAGTTGGTAATCTGAAGAAACACCAGATGATTCACACAGGGGAGTGCCCGTACCACTGCTCCCAGTGTGGGAAGAGTTTCAGCACATTAAGTAAATTAAGAAAACACCAGCGAACTCATACAGGGGAGCGCCCGTACCACTGCTCCCAATGTGGGAAGAGTTTCAGTGTAGTTTGTAATCTGACGAGACACCAGTTGATTCACACAGGGGAGCGCCCATACCACTGCTCCCAGTGTGGGAAGAGTTTCAACACATTGGGGGACCAGAAACGACACCAGCAGGGGAGCACTCACTGCTCCCATGTGGGGGGAGCAAGTTCACTGATGCTACACCCACTGCTACCCCAATGTGGGAAGAGTTTCAGTCAAGTTGGTAATCTGAAGAAACACCAGCGGATTCACACAAGCGCGCACCCTAAAGCAGAACCAGGGGTGGGGTGATCGATGAGCTGTGTCCTCCAGCTCGTTGGCTCCAGTCCTTAGCCGCCTGGAACTGTGGCATGCCCAGCCCGAGGCAGCACACCTGAAGCAGATCTGCTTGTTTAGTCAGTATAAAAGCTGCACCCACCTGTGCTCACTTGGCTGAAGTACCATTCAGGGAAAGGGGTGGATGTAGTGAGAATCAGAATAAAGTGCTCAAAGTTCGAATTCGAGACCCCACACCGTGCTGGATCTCTGTTTGGTGTATTTGGAAAGCTACTTGGATTGCAATTTGGCTTTTTAGTTTGGACTGGTAACCAACCTACCTGGCCAGTGATGGAGAGCAGCAGTAAGTGTTCGCTAATATGGCGAAACATCAGTACATTTACATTGACATTTTAAGCATTTAGCAGACGCTCTTATCCAGAGCGACTTACAACATGTGCATAAGTACATGGTGGGAACAATCATAGTTCACGCAAGAGAACAGTGCATTAATACAGCGATAGACATCATTGCAGGCAGCTGCGTACCATACCTGAACCTCAGTGTTGTACCTTTGTGTTATGTGTTATTACACGTTTCACCAAAGTTACTGATGTAGGTTAATAGGTGTTGAATAAGACAAGCTTGTGAATATTAGCTCCTCACCCACTCAGCCTGCCTTACAGCCTTGCTCATAGTCAGAGATGAGAGATGAGGTAAAATAAGGCAAAATGCCTGGAAGCAAGCTAGTATAATTTCAATATATAAGAAGGGGACTGTACTGACCCAGGGAACTACTGTCAGTTTAACCTGCATCTCCTGTAAAATACTGGGAAGTAGTATGAGGGACAAGTTGGAATTATTCCTGAAATATAATAGTATTTTAACAGATAGCAAACATTTTTCATGCCTAAAAACGTCCTGGACTTCTTTGAATAGGCTACAAAGTGTTTTGATTTGAACCAGGCTTATGATATTATATATTTGGACTTTCAAAAAGCATTTGACAAGTTACCACATGAGACACTCATTGTTCAAATGAATTCAGTAGGAATTACAGGAGATGTTTCACAGTTGGTTTGTAATTAGCTGCAAGGTCGAATTCAAAAAGTAGGAGCAGTCCTATCTTACCTCATCACGGTTGGCAGTGTCAGAGTCCCACAGGGATCGGTGCTAGGACCTCTGCTCTTCCTTATTTATATAAATGGTCTTGATAGGGATGTTAGTAGTAAAATAGTTCAGTTTGCAGACGATCTGAAACTTGGAATCGAATAAGGTAATCCAAGATGACATCCAATATATCTAAATGTGCAGTTATGCATGTGGGTCAATGACATGACATGCATATTTTTGTGTCCGAGTTCATTATTTCCATTTAAAAATAAATTAATCAATTCAAGTCATATATGATTTTATTATATAAAACATGTTTAGTTTGAATCAATTTTCAGTACATTCAAATAATATATATTACTTTGTGTTTTGGCATCTCAAACCCCAAAATGTCAGGTGGCAAAGGAACAGATTAAGAAAACCTGTTTAATTTGCCTGTTTAATTTGAAATCAGTTTTGCTATTGAGATAAAAAGTCAGGTCAGGGTGGCGCAACCTGTTTTATTTTAAGTCAGGTGGCAAATCATCCAGAGGAATGCCATTATATTAAATAAATAATGTTATTTAAAGCTTAGGAAAAGATCATAAAAATGTTTATTCGCTATTTCTAGCATAGGTTAACATTGTTTATTAAATATGTTATACACGTTGGATAAATTAAAAAATACTAAAATGTTTAAATAACTGACATGTTGGATGTTAAAAATACTAAATAAATGCAGTCATCTTAAATTATTGTTAATATAATAATCAACCCCCAAAAAACTAATCTGTAAGGCACTATAGACACTCTAATAGATACTTGACCAAGATTTCACTTCAAATAAATAAATAATAAATAATAGGAAAATATAAATAATTTTACAAATACTTGGTTGCGCCACCTGACATTTTTTGGTCAGTCAAGTTAAAAATACAGTCAAAAAATGAATTTAAACACATTGAAATGTTATTGAACAAATGAGGCTTGTTTAAGCACATTGTCACAGATTCAAAAGTATGCATTTTATCTATTTTGAACAAACTTTTTTTAAATAACTTTTTAGAGGCCTTATTTGTCATTGGCCCATGTGAGAAATGAAAGTATAAGGAGTATTTTGTAGGAGATGGGAACAAGAATGTGTTCATTTTGAATTTGGAGTTGTAGTTGCACATCTAAGCAGTGTGTTGTAGCAGGCCAACAGGATGCTGAGATGTATAGCCAACAGTACTGAGTATGACTCAAAGAAGGTTATATTGATGTTCTATAATTCCCTTTTCGGACCTCACTTGGAGTACTGTGCAGTTCTGGGCACCACACTACAAGAAAGCTGTAGAAGCTCTTGAAAAAGTACAAAGAAGGGCAACTAGATTAGTACCTGATATGAAAGGTAAAGGTGAAGAGGACAGGTCTCATACAGCACACTACAATCTTCACCTTCAACCTTCTCATATTTTACAAAATACTAATAAAATGTACATAGTTCATTGGTGTCTGTCTTAATTTTTATAGCACACATCACTGTTCTGATTATTCACTCATTCTTTCACATATATCTTCTAAACGGTTGTAAAACATGAATTGTGATCACTGCTTTTACAGGAATAGTTCACCCGAATTGCATGATTCTGTATTAAACCATATAGTCTGGACTAGTAGTGTTGGCACACTGCCCCATGGCTTCTGCTGCTTTGCTGTTGCTAATGTTCGCTTGTGTTGGTGAAACAATATTTATTCAAGCAACAGGCTTTTGGGGAGTGGGGGTTATGAATATATGTACAATATAAAATGAGCCAGTACTGTCCAGAATTATATTAATACTGAAAAAGTGATAGTTAAATGAATGAAATGTTTAAATTAAATGAGAAATATAAATAATCATGGTGCAGAAGCTGCTCAGGCTGGACTGGGGCAGGCCGCTGGGCAGCCAGCCTCTCCCGCGCTCCCTGACCCTGCTGCTCGTTCCGCCCCGGGCACGGTGGTGGGACCTGAACACCATCGACATCATCCTCTGGCTCCAGGACATCACCAGTAGGCAGATAGACATTGTGGAGTACCACAAAGGCGGTGACCCACGTCAGGGATGAAGGTGATGTAGGGACTGCACATTCCCTAACAAAGTTATATTTTGAAATGCAATTTCATTTAATATAATTTTGTGTGCTTAACATTTTCCACCACGCATACAGTTTCCTCCCAAGCAGGACTACAATTCCCATGGGGAATCCCGATTATGTCATTCGGCCCTGCCTAATAGGATCACATTTCAAACGTACAGTAGACCAAGAGCGGAAATACACAACTCACGCAACAAATAAAACCAAAGAGCAATCTCCAGTTTGCTCTTTCTCTTTTCTCTGTTCTTTCCTTCTATCACCAGTGCCTCAAACGAGGCTTCATGAAGACATGCATTTAGTTTAGCAATGAATGGTTTATATCCATGACCAGGGCTGGACTGGGACAAAAAATAGGCCCTGCCATTTGGCTCAGACCGGCCCATCCAGTGGCGTAGCGTGGGTTGCCAGCACCCGGTGCGAGCCACGTAAACGGCGCCCCATTTCCGGGGGGGGGTGCTACGCGAAAAAATAATTGTGCCCCTTGGAACACCCGGTCCGTGGTATAATATACAGTGGGGAAAATAAGTATTTCACCCCCTGCTGATTTTGTGAGTTTGCCCCCTTACAAAGAAAGGAACGGTCTATAATTTTCATGGTAGGTTCATCTTAACAGTGAGAGACAGAATATATATAAAAATCCCAGAAAATTACATTATATGAATTTTAAACATTTATTTGTGTTTTATTGAGGAAAATAAGTATTTCACCCCTAGCAAAACATGACTCAGTACTTGGTGGAGAAACCCTTGTTGGCAAGCACAGCGGTCAGACGTTTCTTGTAGTTGGTCACCAAGTTTGCGCAGATCCCAGGAGGGATTTTGGCCCACTCCTCTTTGCAGATCCTCCCAAATCCTTAGAAATCCATTTTCAGTGTCCTGGCTGAAGGAAGGAGGTTCTCACCCAAGATTTCCGGTACATGGCCCCATTCATCCTCCCTCGATCCGGTGAAGTCGTCCTGTGCCCTTAGCAGAGAAACAGCCCCAAAGCATAATGTTTCCACCGCCATGCTTGACGGTGGGGATGGTGTTCTTGGTGTCCAAGGCAGCTTTTTTCTTCCTCCAAACACGGCGAGTCGAGTTGATGCCAAAGAACTCGATTTTAGTCTCATCTGACCACTTTCTCCCAAGCCTCCTCTGAATCATCCAGGTGCTCATTGGCAAACTTCAGACGGGCCTGTACATGTGCCTTCTTGAGCAGGGGGACCTTGCGGGCACTACAGGATTTCAATCCATTACGGCGTAGTGTGTTACCAATGGTCATCTTGGTGACTGTGGTCCCAGCTGCCTTGAGATCATCAACAAGCTCCAGCCGTGTAGTTCTGGGTTGTTCCCTCACCTTTCTCATGATCAGGTTCACTCCACGAGGTGAGATCTTGCGTGGAGCCCCAGCCCGAGGGAGATTGATAGTCAATTGGTGTTTCTTCCATTTTCTAATTATCGCACCAACAGTTGACTCCTTCTCACCAAGCTGCTTGCCAATGGTCTTGTAGCCCATTCCAGTCTTGTGCAGGTCTACAATTTTGTCCCTGATGTCCTTAGACAATTCTTTGGTCTTGCCCATTGTGGAGAGGTTGGAATCTGATTCATTGATTGATTCTGTGGACAGTTGTCTTTTATACAGGTAACGAGTACTTAATTAGGAGTACTAATTAAGTAAGAGGACTAATCTGTGTGCCTCCTGGTCACATAACCGGTCTGTGGGAGCCAGAATTCTTGCTGTTTTGCTAGGGGTGAAATACTTATTTTCCTCAATAAAACACAAATAAATGTTTAAAATTCATATAATGTGATTTTCTGGGATTTTTTTAAATATTCTGTCTCTCACTGTTAAGATGAACCTACCATGAAATTTATAGACCGACCGTTCCGTTCCTTTCTTTGTAAGGGGCAAACTCACAAAATCAGCAGGGGTGAAATACTTATTTTCCCCACTGTATATATATATATTTTTTAATTAAAAAAATATATATATATAAAATAATTCTACCGGCCCTACCGGCCCAAAACTAGACCGGCCCACCGGGAATCTGCCCGGTAGACTATATAGCCAGTCCAGCCCTGTCCATGACTAACTGTACAAACTTGTAAAATGCATCATGGTTCATGACACTGTTTACCACTGTTGTAGCTGGCATAGCTGCTCATTCACTGTCTGCATTAGTAGTAAAATACACCACACGCAGACCCAGGTCTTGCATGTATTCTTAGGGAGTTTAAATAGTTTAAATATCAGTGCTATTCCCCCGGCAGAGCCTTCGCAGCAAGGCGTTTTTGTCACTGTTCGAGGGAGGCATAGTTGCTGTCCCAAGGAGGTCAGAAACAAAACTCACGTTTCGAATCGTTTCTCCCCACTCAGTAATACACCTACTGAGAAAGCTCTGATTATTGGCGATTCCATTTTACGAAACGTGAGGATAGAGTCACCAGCAACCATAGTACAATGTTTGCCTGGGGCCAGAGCTAACGACGTGGACGTGCTAGCTAAGAATAATCGTAAATATTCTACAATTATTATCCACACTGGCACCAAAGATGTTCGACTTAGGCAGTCGGAGATCACTAAAAATAATTTTGTTTCGGTGTGTAAGCTCGCTAAAACACTCAGTCGGGAAGTAATTATTTCTGGCCCTATCCCAGCCCATAGGAGTGACGAAGTCTACAGTAGACTCGCGTTGCTAAATCGCTGGCTGGATAACTGGAGTACTGACAATGACTAGGGCTTCATTAAGAATTGGCCTACTTTTTTTGGAAAGCCTGGCTTACTGAAGAGAGACGGACTCCACCCGAGCTGTAGAGGTGCTCTACTATGTAGAAATCTTTCTTGTAGTCTAATCTCGCAAAATTTGTGGCCTCTCAGAGCGCTAGCCAGGCAGCAGACTTCTGGTCCTAAACTACTGTCTGCTAGCTTCAAAAAACCTGTGACTAGCTTAGCTATTGAGACTGTGTCTGTCCCTCATTTTGGAAATAAAAAGCTATCTGAGCGCACTGGCTGTTGTGGCATTTGTGTACATAATCTTATTTATATTAAAACCTCTCAGCCTGCTGTAAGTGTTGCCTGTAATAAGACATATCTTAAATGTGGATTGTTAAATGTTAGATCACTTTACCCCCAAGGCGATTCTTGTGAACGAACTAATCAAGGGCCATAGTTTTGACCTGATTACTTTAACTGAAACCTGGCTTAGGCCTGACAAATACAGTGCACTTAATGAGGTATCTCCTGATGGTTCTGCCAGCTGTCAAGCATCGCGTCTGTCCGGTAGAGGGGGCGGTGTTGCTGTGATTTTAGTTTCATACCTAAATGTGGAGATAAGTTCTCCTCTTTTGAATCACTTGTTATGCTTTCTGGACAGTCAATAGATAAAGTTACCTCAGTGCAATCCTTCCTCTTAGTAACTATTTATAGACCACCTATAATTCTAATGACTTCATGAACTCGTTTTCTGATAAGATTGAGACAATCAGAGAACAAATTATGAAAATGACTCCAATATCTAGCACTCCAACTCCCGAGATGGCACAGGGCTATCAGGAGCAGGGTTACGTAGAGACCCTTGAGTTTTTCACTCTCTTGGATCTGGACAAATTTAGTAAACTCGTTATGTCCTCCAAATCATCTACATGTCTGTTAGACCCCATACCAACAAAGCTTATTAAAGAGCTTTTGCCTGTGCTAGGCCAGCCCATGTTAGATATCATAAATACATCCCTATTATTGGGTTGCATACCTAAGTCTTTAAATGTGGCAGTAATCAAGCCTCTTCTAAAGAAACCAAATCTTGATCCTGTTAATCTGAAGAACTATAGGCCCATTTCAAATCTTCCCTTTTTTGTCAAAGATTTTAGAGAAATCTGTAGCTCAACAATGAACTTTCCTAAAAACTAATAATCTGTATAAAACACTACAATCAGGTTTTAGACCAAACCATAGCACTGAGATGGCACTTATTAAATTTGTAAATTACTTACTGTTAGCATCGGATACTGGTTGTGTTTCTATTCTAGTGCTCCTTGACATAAGTGCTGCTTTTGACACTATTGACCACCAGATTCTTCAATTTGTGCAATTAGATCAAGAGGTATCTGACTACTCTCAGGTTAAATATGGTATTCCACAAGGCTCAGTGCTGGGACCATTACTGTTCTCATTATACTTGCTACCACTCGGTAATGTTATTCGTAAACATGGTGTGAATTTCCATTGCTATGCAGATGATACACAGCTGTACATATCAATGAAACCAGGTGAAATTCTTCAACTCACCCAATTAGAGGCTTGTATCTCTGATATAAAGAATTGGATGACAGTCAATTTCCTGCTTTATAAAACCAGATAAAACCGAGATGATGGTTTTGGGCCCCAAAAAATGAAGGAACAAGTTGGATCTGCAGTTAAATGCAGGTGATTGCATAGTTGCATCAAGTCTAATGGTCAAGAACCTTGGTTTTATTATTGATCAGGATCTTACATTTGACACTCATATTAAAAACACTTCCAGGGTAGCTTTCTTTCACCTAAGAAACAGCTCAAATTCGGCACATTCTGTCATTAGAGGATGCAAAAACCTTGATGCATGCTTTTGCCGCATCGAGGCTAGACTATTGTAATGCCTTATTATCTGGCTCCTCTAGTAGCTCTCTTAAGAGTCAACTAGTACAGAATACAGCGGCACATATTTTGACTAGATCCAAGAAGTATGAGCACATTACTCCTGTGTTAGCATCCCTACATTGGCTTCCTGTTAAATATCTGGCTGATTATAAAGTACTGTTGCTAACTTTTAAAGCAGTGAACGGACTTGCACCTATATACAGTATCTGACAGAAATGATTGCCCCTTATAAGCCGACACAATTGCTTCGTTCACAAGAAGCCGGCCATCTATTACTCCTTAGAATTCTGAAAAGCACAGCTGGTGGTAGAGCCTTCTCTTTTAGAGCTCCTCTGTTGTGGAACGGTTTACCAAGGCATGTTAGGGATTCAGATGCAATTTCAATTTTTAAGTCTAGATTAAAAACATATCTTTTCAGCCTAGCCTAATGTCAAACATAGTCTAGGTGAAGACCTAGTGTCTTATGGAGTGAGAAACTTTCCATATTTTATCCTTGATCGGGTGTGGATGGTTTGGAACTCTCTCGGCTGCGTGTATTCTCTGTCCCTCTCCTAATAGTTATGCTGCCCTATCTTACACCTGTCGGGGATATCTGTATATTTCCTATGCTTGTGCTCCCCTGCTCTTACATAATGCCACTGGCTATAGCACTGCTTTTTTTTTTCCTGACTGCATGTTCTCTTCTCTGCCTTGGCCTCTGACTCAGGGGCACCTGCCCCTGAGCCCTAGATCCTGCAAGAAGTGTGAGCTGCCCCCATCAACCCTCACCCCCACTCCAACCCCAGTTCCTGGATCTGGACCCCCTTCACGTGGTTTAGCCCCCACTGACTACCTAACTCAGGAGGGGCAAAGTCATTCAGCCGAGTCACCTTGGACTGACCATGATATGGTCTTTTTTGGACACACCCTGTTCCAGCCAGAAGAGGATGGGCTCCCCCCCTTTTAGTCTGGTTCCTCCCAAGGTTTCTCTTTCCTTGCCACTGTTGCCTTTAGGCTTGCTTTTGGGGGGTGTCTAGGCCTGGGTTCCCCCTCTGTTAAGCGTTTTGTGACAATTCAATTGTGAAAAGTGCTATACAAATAAATTTGATTTGATTTGATGTATCTACTATCCCGGTCATAACCCAACATTCTGATCTCAACTCACGCAATAACTCCACAGTTCTGGTGTGTGCAGTAAGCACCATCTTTTATTTTGCCTTGGTTACAAACTAGGTTTAAACTTCCCTCCATCTTTCATTTTTTTGCATTTTACATTTTAAGCATTTAGCAGACGCTCTTATCCAGAGTGACTTACAAGATGTGCATAAATACATGGTAGGAACAATCATAGTTAGCACAAGAGATCAGTGCAGTAATACAGCGATAGACATAATTGCAGGCATCTGCGTACCATACCTGTAACACTGGGAAGGAAAAGGTTAGTAGAATTATTATTATTTTTTTATGATGGAGTAAGGAGGGGTATATAGTGTTGAACAAGTAGGCAGTGGTGATGACAATTAGCTAGATGGACACAGTTCAGTGGTAGTGGAGTCTGAAAAGGTGGGTTTTGCGGTCCTGACCGATTGCAGAAGGTTGTTCTACCACCGAGGGGTCAGGACAGAGAAGAGACGAGACCGCGAGGATCGGCTGCCCAGCACTGGGAGGGATGGGGTAGTCAGTTTGCCAGAGGAGGCAGAGCAAAGGGGGTCTGGCTGGGGTGTAGAGGGGGTGATAAGTAGGTGTGGAGAGAGAAAGAGCAGGAAGACTGGTCAGTTGGAGAGACTGGTTTGGAGAGTGAGGGCACAGAGGAAGAAGGAGAGACAGGTGGAGATCCTAAGAGTGAGAACTTTAGAACTTTTCAGTTTTTGGTAACCTAAACTTTATTTTTTTAACCTCTGGCAGTTTACTGCTTACCTTTGTACCATTTCAGGTTATTCACTGGACTTGAACTGCTTAAATTTCAGTAAAAACTGGAAAATTGGGGTGTTCTAAAACTTTTGACCAGTAGTGTATACCTCTGCAAAGGTTATGCGCAGCCTATGCAACATGGTGTCCTTACACTTCTGTACACTAGTAGGTGTCAATGTATTGAACAAGGTTGGTAAAGTTTTCATGAAAGCAGGGAAACTCCAGTACCTTCAAACTTCTTCAGCCAATTTTTCCTTAAGCTGGTTCATTTTATACCGTGTCGAACAAATTACACTAGATATCTATATATTAGTACTGAACTAAAGTACACCCATGGCCAAAAGCTTTGAGAATGACACAAATATTAATTTTCACAAAGTCTGCTGCCTCAGTTTTTATGATGGCAATTTGCATATACTCCAGAATGTTATGAAGAGTGATCAGATGAATTGCAATTAATTGCAAAGTCCCTCTTTGCCATGAAAATAAACTTAATCCCAAAAAAACATTTACACTGCATTTCAGCCCTGCCACAAAAGGAATAGCTGACATCATGTCAGTGATTCTCTCATTAACACAGGTGAGAGTGTTGATGAGGACAAGGCTGGAAACACATGCAGTCATCATTGCTTTGCACAAAAAGGGCTTCACAGGCAAGGATATTGCTGCTAGTAAGATTGCACCTAAATCAACCATTTATCGGATCATCAAGAACTTCAAGGAGAGAGGTTCAATTGTTGTGAAGAAGGCTTCAGGGCGCCCAAGAAAGTCCAGCAAGCGCCAGAACCGTCTCCTAAAGTTGATTCAGCTGCGGGATCGGGGCACCACCAGTGCATCTGCACGTGTAACAGGTGTATAAATAACACTGTGAATTTCACCAGAAATCCCTCATTATTTCATGTTTATTATTTTTTCGGTCATTTGTGTATGTTTTATAAGCAAATGTGAACTGAATACCTTTTGACCTTTGATGAGTCATCAGTGCGCATCGCGCGGGATTCTATTCAGATTGCTTGGCGCTCTCTGGGGAGAAGTAAGTAGCCCGCCAGGGCTCTTGTCATTTATAGCTATAAAAGTTAATATAAACGTTCATAACATTATAATTCGCAAGGTAACGGTATTGTATAGCTGGCAAAGTGCCGTTGTGCTTTTCTTTGTTTTTATTGACGACTAATTTGTTTTATTATCGGGAAATTACGTTATTGCTTTTACGATAGCGGCTAACAACATGCAGCATATATGTGATGTATGTATGCATTGTATGAGTTGTTGTTTGTATGTATGTATATGTATAGGCTATGTATTTGTATTATGTGTATGTGATGTGGGTATATGCTGTATGTATGGTGTATAACATGTAGCTAACGTTGGGTTGGTTATGCTGTCGCTCATTTATTTTCTTTATATTAGGCACATGAGACGAGCCAGAGTTGCCATGATAACGGCTATACATTTCATGTTATCCATGACAGGTATGTTGCCTTGTTGTTTATTTTACTGTAGCTACATAATGTGTTCATTTTGTTGTATTTCAATTCTGAAATGTTAAGCTGGTGATGACTCTGGCACTGAATGTTGCGCAAGATGTGACAGTAGTTCTGTACTAAGATGCAATGTACTTCAATGTATTTATATTGATGCAGTTTGTACAGTGGGAGATTGCTTGGCGCTCTCTGGAGAGTAGCACATGAGACGAGCCAGAATTGCCATGATAACGGCTATACATTTCGTGTTGTCCATGACAGAATAAATCGCAGTCAACCAGCAGTCGTTGTCCGAGTCTTCAATGAGCGCCACAGAAAAGAGCACAACGCAGACAGACCGGTCACACGCGCACAGTGAGGCAAAGACTTTTGGAGGATGGCCTGGTGTCAAGAAGGGCAGCAAAGAAGCCACTTCTCTCCAGGAAAAACATTAGGGACAGACTGATATTCTGCAAAAGGTACAGGGATTGAACTGCTGAGGACTGGGGTAAAGTCATTTTCTCTGATTAATCCCCTTTCCGATTATTTGGGGCATCCGGAAAAAAGCTTGTCCGGAGAAGAAAAGGTGAGCGCTACCATCAGTCCTGTGTCATGCCAACATATGACTTATAATTATACTTCAGTATACCATAGTAACATCTGACAAAAAGATCTAAAAACACTGAAGCAGCAAACTTTGTGAAAACCAATACTTGTGTCATTCTCAAAACTTTTGGCCACGGCTGTACAGACACAACACGTTCATCTTATGAACCATACAATTCTTAAATGAACTATAACTGATTAATTATGAACATTAACATTGTTAATGCCCTGGTATTTACAGTGACACACACACACATCTGCGCGCCTGTTGCATTTCATGTGTTCCAGGTTGACCTGGAGAAGGAAGCGTCTGTACTCGTCGCCAACGTCACTAAAAGCGTGACGTCAGTACAAGATGGCGCCTGAATGAACAAGGACTTTCCGTTTAATAAAACATTTAATTGTGGAATCGAGTAAGAGATGCGAGCAGATATCTACAAACAAACGGAATGCACCCTCATTTTTTAAACAGTGTCTCAATACCATATTAGTATGGCCTCGCGAGACCGTGATCGCTGTGAATGCCGGATCAAGTACAATTCAGGCTGCAGTGTTTTAAGTTACATGGAAACCGGAAAACCAGGGGTGAGTTTAATTTTAATTTTGCATGCAGTGTTTGCACAACGTAGCAGCGAATATATCCAGCGGCGTTCGGTCCTTGATTATGCACTTAGGGTTCCAATAAGTAAGGTGGCTAGCTACTTAATCCGAATTACAATTAAGGTGTTGTATAGCTATATATTTTAGTTGTAATACTATAGCCGATCAAGTACCTAACTTCCAAGTGCTTTATAAACCAACATATAGATGAATAGTAATGTCTTTGATACGCGTAGCAAGTTTTCTAGCAGTTTACTTTGTCTGCGCCCATCATGTGTTACTGGTGTGACCGCATGGAGGCCACAGTCTATATCACAGCACCATATTAGGGGTTTTTAGAGAGAATGCAGGTGGAGTTGCTTCTGTTTAGCTTTCCAATGTGGTCAGATACTGAACATGGCTACAGAACGGGCTTTTCCTCCAATTCCTGGCTGTTTTCCACGACTGACGTTGTTAATAATGTTTAAAAACATTCAAAAACAAAACGTACTAAGCTAGATAAAGGAATACAGATGATTTTTTAGGAGGTTTATCTGCAATTTTTAAGGTAACGTTCGCTTCCTAGCCAGTGAGCTGAGCTGTTAGCCGTGTCCGAACGTTAGCTGCGTGCTATCCACCTTGAGGTTTTATTCTGCAATCGATTAATCTTCCAACATTTTGTAACGACTGCTAACATTTTCTGTTTGTACATTAAAGTTAAGAATAGCAAGACAGTTAGCTACGTAGCCTACTACAGCAAGGTAGCTCAGACTACTGGCAAGCAAGAGATTTACTAGGATAAAGTAGACTGCAGGCTAAATGTGTAGCTAACGTTCATTATATTACGGCTTACCGGGTTAACGGGACGCCAATAGCAAAACACAAAATCTATGTATAATACAGCAACACAGGCTGCATATATTAGTTTAGCTAGCTAACCATTGTTTATCTAGCTTGCTAGCAGTCTCAGCTGGTAAGACTGGGGTCTGAATCCATGTACTCCTTAGCTGCCTGTCTTAGGGAAAGTTGTGAAATCCTCTGGTTGCTTTAGCTTGACGGCGCCATTGTTGTACCAAAATGAGCGGGAAAAGCGCGACCACAAATACGTTAGAGGCTCATTGAGGTGTTTCCATTTTCATGTAGGACGTGTTCTTCTCATGTTTAGTGTTTCAAAATCTGTATCAAAAAGTAAACATGAAATTTCTCACGTTTATAATAAGCCAAATTTAACGAAAATTTGGTGAGAATTAAGCAAGTTACAGTAGATTTTATCAAGGGAATTCGCATCTGTCAATACACATACGTTTATACTCGGATCGTGGCCGCTGCAATATTTACTTGCCATTTAGTTTTTTTGGCGATGTTTCTTGGTAGTTAACATTATTAATAAATAATATGCATCTAGCAAGCCAGCTAGGTAAATTAGCCATCTCCCTTATCTCAAATATGTGACTGGTAATAGCTCACATTAGCTTAATACCATAAACTAGTAAGCCAGCAGTTAGAGTATGCCCTACTTACATTTACCTTAATTTCTATCACGTTATTAATGTTCAAATCAGATGACAGTGTGTTCGTAGCCAGCTCGCTACCGATACCTAACCTAGTAGCTAGCTAAACTGGACCCTCGTTTTACTTTTGCTGCCCCTTCTAAATGGTCTGCATGACGCCCTGAATAGAATGCATTCTATAATTTACAGAGAGACAAAACAGGTTTGCAATGCTAATCTGCAAGTTTAAGTGCTAAATTATGGCTTTTAAAACATTGTTTCTCTAACATATTTGCACCTGGGCCAGGGTAGAAATTATAACAGGACAATTTCTTAGCCTTTAAGCTAAACAGAGATAATCAAATGTTCCTGCTAGGATCTTAATGTTAGGACCTTAATACTTGGTACTCAAAATTATGATATAATTCTGTACCGTAACTGAACCAGTTAACATAAATGGCAGACTTTTGACAAGTGATTCGGGGAATGGAGGAAAATGAACAGCGTTTTCACTCAAATCTTGTTTTCAGCCAAGGATTTCTGCTCAAATCCAATAAAATTGGAGGTTCACGTAGCACAAGTCTGTCCAAAACGTACGGAAGCAAGCTTGCGACAGTACAGCTAGCTAGCTAGCTCACTATATATTATTAAAGTAAATGTTATAGATGTAGTACAAAAGAATAGTTGTGTCAGTCAAAAAGCGTCTGTCTGTGAAAACGGCTGCTTTGTGACACCATTTGCCCATCTTGTCCCAAGGCATTATGTAGTGCAAAACATTCTCTGAAGTAATTCTACCTTCATAGTACAACCCAAATGTTTTAATTTCAGGTGCTTTTTTTTTTTTTTAGCACAACCTCCTGAGACTGCTACCTGCGAATGATGCAAGCAGACTGACCGAGGAGAGAAGAATGGAGTATAATCAGAATGCAGGCAACAGGGAGGGGAGGAGCTGCCCACACTTGTCATGTCCTTATGAAGACATGAAGGAAGAATCTGTGATGGACAGCACAGATTATACAGGGGTGGAGCCGAGATCAAGTCTGAACACTAGTGAAAACACAGAGGACAGGAAAGAGAATAAGACTGGATATGGGTTGAGCAGTGAGGGAAAAGACATACTGTTCAACATGAAGGAAGAGGAAGGAGAGAGGTGTGTGAGTGTGAAAATGGAGAGGGAGGATGGTGTGAGAGATGAAGAGGGACTTTGGAGGGAGAAAGGAAAAGAGAGGATTGAACAAGAGAGAGATTTAAACAATCAAACGGCCCTAACTGACAGAAGGGATAAGAATGGAGTAAAATCAGAATGTGGGCAACAGGAAGGGGAGCTGTCCACTCATGTCATGTCCTTATTGCAGCCGAGAGTGCTGATTCGCCGACTTGAATTCACAAATATGTCAGTTCCTGTGTCATCACTTCCACATTCCCTGTCCAACAAAAGAGACCAGGGAACAAGATTTCCAAGGAGACTGCATGAGCTCTCGCCAGTGAGGATGAGGTCACTGGGGCGGAACAGGCAGGTCGTGACCTGGAAGATGATTAGCCAATTGGAAAGACCCCTGAAAGCTTCATCAATGACCGGGTAAGAATCAATTGTGAAATGGATAATATCTCTTCTCGTCATTGCTGTCAAGTCTTACACAAAATAATGTGCCTTTTACAGGAGCTGTGCTGAAGCCTCCTGTAGCTCTCCTGTCATCACCCCCAGGAACCAAAGCACAGGTTAAGATCCCTGCTAATCATTTTCTCTGGGTGCAAATGGAGCCCTTTGGCCTAGACATCGCTAGTTCCAGTCAGGGCATTTTGTCAGCCAATAGAAAGGGGATGTAATCATTTAGCAAACAGAAGAACGGGAAGTCTACCACAGATCTAGAGAGGGTTGGCTAGTGGCAATGCAGAACATTTAAGAACAAGAAACAAGACAAAAATCCTTAAGCACCATTACTGGACATTTAAGGCTGTATGAAACCAATATTGAGATGATTTCTGCTTTATCACTAAGGTGCCTATTTGACTGATTTGACTTTTGTCTGTAGGGGAACCCTGAAATAGGGAGAAGATGGGCCTGGAGGGCCAGTGTATCACTTCTAATATAAATCCTCACTTTTCTTGTTTAGTCTTTAGCATTGTATCCATTTGTACTTCCTCTGAATTACGGTTGTGTTTATCAGCACCTGCTGACTTGTACATTTCCAAAAAGCTTAATATCTCCTTTATGCCTTCTCTCTCCTCAGGACACCTTTCTGAGGTGTCGTGTCAGGTGTTTACCTGCTCCCATTGCCCATTTGTGCACATGGAGGAAGTGAAACTTCACCAGCACATTGAGAAGGTTCACCCAGAGGAGTACAGCAGGAGTCTGAGGTTTGGAGGAAACGGAGCAGAGAACCCACTGCCTCCCAGCAGCACACATCAGCACCCCACACCGCCTAAGACTCTCCCCACCCCAACACAGTCACACACAGGCACTCCAGGGCCCCACACATGCTCCCAGTGTGGGAAGAGTTTCACTTATCCAAGTTTACTGACTGTACACCAGCGAACTCATTCAGGGGAGCATCCATACCCCCGCTCCCAATCTGGGAATAGGTTCAGTAAAGTTTGTAATTTGAAGAAACACCAGCAAATCCACACAGGGGAGCATCCGTACCATTGCTCCCAATGTGGGAACAGTTTTCGCAGTTTGCCGCAACTGAAGAAACACCAGAAAATCCATACAGGGGAGCGTCCATACTGCTGCTCCCAATGTGGGAAGAGTTTCACTCAGTCAAGGTCACTGATGCTACACCAGCGAACTCATACAGGGGAGCGTCCGTACCACTGCTCCCAATGTGGGAAGAGTTTCACTCAGTCATGTTCACTGATGCTACACCAGCAAACTCACACAGGGGAGCGCCCGTACCACTGTTCCCAATGTGGGAAGAGTTTCATTCGGTCAAGTTCACTGACACTACACCAGCGAACTCATACAGGGGAACGCCCGTACCACTGCTCCCAATGTGGGAAGAGTTTCAACACATTGCAGGACCTGAAACGACACCAGCGAACTCATACAGGAGAGTGTCCGTACCCCTGCTCCCAATGTGGGAAGAGTTTCAGCACATTGTGCCACCTGAAACGACATCTAGTGGTTCACACAGGGGAGCGTCCGTACCCCTGCTCCCAATGTGGGAAGAGTTTCACTTGGTCAAGTTCACTGATGCTACACCAGCGAACTCATACACGGGAGCGCCCGTACCACTGCTCCCAATGTGGGAAGAGTTTTACTCAGTCAAGTTCACTAATGCGACACCAGCGAACTCATACAGGAGAGCATCCGTACCACTGCTCCCAATGTGGGAAGAGTTTCAACACATTGCACGACCTGAAACGACACCAGCGAACTCATACAGGTGAGCGTCCGTACCACTGCTCCCAATGTGGGAAGAGTTACATTCAGTCAAGTTCACTGATGCTACACCAGCGAACTCATACAGGGGAGCGCCCGCACCACTGCTCCCAGTGTGGGAAGAGTTTCATGACATTAAGTGAATTAAGAAAACACCAACGGATTCACACAGGGGAGCGTCCATACCACTGCTCCCAGTGTGGGAAGAGTTTCAGCACATTGTACCACCTGAAACGACACCTAGTGGTTCACACGGGAGCATCCGTACCCCTGCTCCCAATGTAGGAAGAGGTAATCTGACGAAACACCAACAGATTCACACAAGCAAGCACCCTAAAGCAGAACCAGGGGTGGGGTGATCGATGAGCTGTGTCCTCCAGCTCGTTGTCTCCAGTCCTTAGCCTCCTGGAACTGTCGCATGCCCACCCCGAGGCAGCACACCTGAAGCAGATCTGCTTGTTTACTCAGTATAAGAGCTGCACCCACCTGTGCTCACTTGGCTGAAGTACCATTCAGGGAAAGGGGTGGATGTAGTGAGAATCAGAATAACGTGCTCAAACTTCGAATTTGAGACCCCAGACTGTGCTGGAACTCTGTTTGGTGTATTTGGAAAGCTACTTGGATTGCAATTTGGCTTGTTTGTTTGACCTGGTATCCAGCCTTGCTGGCCAATTATGGAGAGCAACAATAGGTGTTCGCTAATATGATAAACATTAGTATCGTACCTGTATGTGAAAAACAATTGTGTTCTTACACATTTCACCAAATGAAGAGGAGCAAGATACATTTTATAATATAATATATTTGGACTTTCAAAACGAATTTGACATGGTACCTCATGAGTGTTGGAGTGTTGTTCCCCAAGTTCCTCGCTTGGAACCAGCATGGAGAGCCACTTAAAAAAAGCCACTTAAGAGAGCCACTTAAAAAAATAAAAATAAAAATTTCTTTGTAACTGCACTTAAATAAATGTGTTAGTCTTTTCAAACTTTGACTTGACTTTGACTCCTAATTTCATGTTTTGACCTTGAATCAGTAGGAATCTCAGGAGTTGTTTCTGAGTGGGTTCATAATTGGCTGCAAGGTCGAGTACAAACAGTAGGAGGAGTCCCATCTTACCTCGTCACGGTTGGTGGTGGAGTCCCACAGGGATCTGTGCTAGGACCTCTGCTCTTCCTTATTTATATAAATGATCTTGATAGGGATGTTGGTAGCAAAATAGTTACATTTGCAGATGATCCAAAACTTGGAATCAAAGGTAATCCAAGATGACATTCAATATATTTAAATGTGAAGTTATGCATGTGAGAAGTACAAAATATAAGGACTATTTTATGGGAGGAGATGGGAACAAGAATATTTTCAATTAGAATTCGGAGCTGTAGTTGATAAAAGTCTATCCACGTCTAAGCAGTGTGCTGTAGCAGTTAAAAAAATGCCAACAGGATTCTGGGATATATAGCCATGTACTGAGTATTAATCGAAGAAGGTAATATTGATGTTCTATAATGGCTTTGTCAGACCTCACTTAGAGTACTGTGTGCAGTTCTGGGCACCACACTACAGGAAAGAGTACAAAGAAGGGCAACTAAATTAGTACCTGATATGAAAGGTAAAAGGTAGAGGACTTGTCTCATACTGCACTGTAAAATCTTCACCTTTAACCTTTTCATACTTCACAAAATAAAAAGTAAAATGTACATAGTTCATTGATGTCTGCATCTTACGTTTTATAACACACATCATTGTGCTGATCATTCACTCATTCTTTCAAATATATCTTCTAAACAGTTGTAAAACATGAATTGTGACCACTGCTTTTACAGCAGCATATGTACAATATATGTACAATATAAAATGCACAACATGAAATGGAAAAAGAGCCAGTCGTGTCCAAAATGATATTGATACTGAAAAAATGATAAAGTTAACTTATATCAAAATGCTTAAAATGTAATTGTAAATGTAGTGGAGTCTGAAAAGGTGGGTTTTGAGTGTCTTGCGGAAGATCGCAAGTGATTCCGTGGTGCTTTCCTTTTAAGTTTATAGGGCTGATTTTCCAAACCTGTGGGGGGCAGTAATACAACCACAAGCGTTGACCTCTGCCAATAAGAATACAACGAAGAATAAGATGGCATGGAGACTCACCTTTTAACAGCAGTGTCTCCTTCTCACAAGACTAAAGGCCTATACATGCTCACGCGACTGTGACGCAACATCCTCTGAGGTTGCATTGATGTTGCAGAGGGTGTTGCAGAGGATGTCCCGTACCTAGCACAAAAATCAAACTTGCAACATGTCGCATAGATGTTGCACAGCATTGATTGGTTGGTTAGTGAATGGAGGCGGAGCTATCATGGTTATAGTTAATCGAGCTAGTACATAATTTTTTTACATTTGACATTTTAAGCATTTAGCAGACGCTTTTTATCCAGAGCGACATCCAGATTAGGGGAAAAAGATAAAAGCAGCGATTTTTTCAATTCTGTGAAAAGACTGGAAAAGACCATCCTTCATTTCCTTTCATACATTAACATTATTTTCAAGAGTCATCTGCTGGTTCCTTTGTTCCACGTGAATTTACTCTATTATTTTAATGCTATAAAGGTGAGTTGCTCGCACACAAGCTGCTTTCTTGACAGGCGTACTTCCTTTTTTTGAAAAGTTTTAAAGTCTATAGTACTGACAGTACATTAAACCCGAAGATCTGCAAACAACGAAGGATCGACATTCTAAATTATATATTTAAGGTTGCAAATATCCAGATGTTTTGTGTTGTGCTTTAGATTACATATAAATGTAACATGTCACTACAACACCTTAATGCTCCGAATATTCAACTAACAAAACAAAGAAAGAGCAGGGTGCATATACATTTTTTTAAGCATATAGCAGACGCTCTTATTCAGAGCGATTTACTAGATGTGCATTAATACATGGTAAGAACAATCATAGTTCGCACAAGAGATCAGTAAAGTAATACAGCGATAGACATCGTTGTTGTTGTTGGCTAGCTAGCTAGCTATCAACCTGGTATCACGGCCAAATAAAGCTCGCTAACAGTAGCTAACGATATAAATAGCTAGCATAATTTGTTCAACACGGTATAAAATGAACCAGCTTCAGGAAGTGTAAGGACACCATGTTGCGTAGGTTGCGCAGAAGTATGTATTGCCAAGTGCTCTGCGACATGTTGCAGAGGAATGTCACGTTGCAGTCGCATTGCTTACACAGACGCATGTAGAGGCCTTTACAGAGTTGTGGATGCAGGACCAAGTATAATTCAGGCTGTAGTATTCTAAGGCCTTTTTAGGCTATTTTCTTTAAACAATATTTAGACGCATAGAAAACGCTGAACGGGAAAGCAAGGTCAGTATAATTTTAGCTTTGTCTTTGATTATGCACTGGGGTTTCTAATAAGCAATCTAAATAGCTAGTCAGCTATCTAGTACGAATTAAAATGAATACTTTTTTGTATAGCTATATATTTGTGTATTACTTTAGCCCATTAAGTAGCTAGTTTCCAAGCGATTTATAAACCAACATATAGATGCATAGTAATGTGCCTTTGATTCGCGTACAAGCTTTGCAGTGTGGTCAGATATTGAACATGGATAAGGAAGGTTTGTTTCTCCAATCCCTGGCTCTGACTGCCTACATTTTCCACAATGGACGTTGTTCACAATATTTAACAACATTAAAAAAATAAAACATTCTAAGCTGGATAAAGGACCAATTCTTTGTGAGCAGTTTATGTGCAATTGTGAAGGTAGTGTTTGCTCGCTAGCCAGTGTTCCGCACGGGGATGCGGAGGATAATCGCCAGCTGCCTGACTGCCTCGTTTTAAACCAACTTTGCACCTGGAGAGAGGGATAGAGATCTTGTTTAGTAGATTAGGAGAGCATAGTAGTCTGTTTTTGTTTTACATTGTTTCAAGCATCAATGTAAGTATTGTAGCAATCCAGGGGGGTCGCTCATTGAGTACAGCCCTGGAAAGTCACAGCCGAGAACAGCTAGCCAAACGCTCTCGCCAAGGACAAGAAACGGTAAGCACTTTCACTGCCGACATTCGTTATCACGCCCAGCTAGGCTACCCCACGTTTCCCGCTGCTGTCCAGGAAGAGCTAGCGCTACACGTGTTCCTGCGCACCCTAGCTCCGGAGGAGCTGTGCTGGAACGTCTGCCTCACCGCTCCAGGTTCGCTAGCCGAAGCTATTTTAATAGCTGAGCGAGCGGAAGCGGTTCTAACACCCCATCTCCTCGAGTCAAGCACCTGCTCGCCGCCCGCGGGTCAGGATGGCCGCCGGTGAAGACGGCGACACGGAAGAAGAAGCGGCACCAGCACGCCAGGCCCACCCTGCCGCCATCCCGAAGGCATCGACACTGGGTCAGCTTCTGCCAGTTCCTGTATCACTTGCCAAAATGAATGGTACACTCCGCACTGGAAACAAGTCCGTACTGGCAGATAAGTTAACTGAAGATATAGTCTGTCCTGAAGCTATTGAACTTCATGACTCATCATCTTGCCTCATTATTGATGGACAAGCACTGGTGGTTGCTCTGGGAAAGCCTGACAATGCAGTGACCTTTGGGGATTTGGCTGACACATATGTAAGAGTAGTACTGAAGGCAGGTTCTAACTACCAACGGGTCAAAGACAACCACTGATTTGACTCAACTGAGTTTAGCTGGAAAGACAACCACATGAAGAAGCTGACATGATGTTAGTGTTACATGCTGTGCACAGCCAGTTCAATACAGTTGTTGTGTCATCAAGGGACACTGATGTTCTCGTGCTTTTGGTTTCCCACTTCCCACGTGTGCAATGTGAACACCTCTGGATGATGTCACGGCGACATATACCCATTGTTTTCAGCAACCTACCAAGAGATTCAGTAACAGCTCTGTTACCATTTCATGCATTAACCGGGTGCGACACCACATCCTACATCGCAAATCACACCAAAAGGTCATCATGGAAAGTCTTCAAAGAGCACCATCAATTACTCATAAACTTGGGAATTGGTGAACTCACAGAGGAGACCATTCGATCTTCAGAAGCGTTTGTCTGCAGAATATATGATGTGCACGAAACAGACTGTTGATGCAGCAAGGCATATACTGTTCTCTCTGGTACACCGGAAGCAATGCCACCAACAAGTGATGCTCTCCAGTTCCATTTGATGCGAGTACACTATCAAGCAATGGTTTGGAGAAATGCTCACTGTGCCGTACCTGAGCTTCCTGCACCTGTGGGCATGGGATGGAAACATGGTGATTCAGGACTTCAGCCCATTCTGATGTAATTGAGTCCAATCCCAGAAGGTTGCCTGGAAATGATTTTGTGTGCATGCCAGAAGCAATGCAAGACGCGTCATTGCAAATGACCCAAATCCGGGTTACGATGCACAGCGATGCGTGCATGTCAGAAACAAAGTGATAACTTCTTGCATGAATATGTTCTAGTCCAACAAAGTTTATTCTACCAGACATCAGGATGATCAGCATTTTGTGAGTGAGACTTTTTTAAAAATTCTAAGTCCTAATTTAAGTTCTGAGTCCGTAAGACTCGTTTTGAACTCACAGTTCTGCTTATTTGTATTCATTGAACTGTTTACCTTACAAATGTGTCTCAAACTATAAACCGCATATAGACTACAACCAACTCTCTTTCATGGTACTGTTTATTTTTTTATCCATTAATTAAAAATCCTTGCTTCAAAACCATGACCTCAATAGTCCTTGTGTGGTTCAATGGCCATTGGGAGGGATTGACATAACATATTGCTCTGTCATGCCTGAATAAGCATCAAGGAGTATTTTGGGGTAAAGTTGGGAACCTGTGCATTGGGCATTGTTACATGGATTGTTGTGTAATTCATTGGTAGCTAATTTGCATAATTAAGCATCTGGCTTATCACTGATCACATCCTCAGACCCTCAAAACATAGGTATAGACACTCATTTCTCATGTTTGCTTGCCTAGTTAGAGATATTGGAGAAAAAGATTTTTCTGTAATGGTGGCCGCTAATTTGCATATTTTAAGAGTAGGATTACCACTGATTACTTTAAAAATGTGTTAATCACATTATCTGACCCTCAAAACATAGGTATAGACACTTTCTTTGTCATTTTTGCTTTACTGGTTACAGAGTTATTGGAGAAAACTTTTACCCAAAAATGCTCGTAGAGCATTATACAGGGCCTTTTTTCAGAAATCCCGCTAGACTAATAGCAAGAGGAGTAAGAGAAGAGGAGGAGGAGGAAGAGCAAGACCAAGGAGAGCCATAATCTCTGATGAGATTCCGGCCACTTTGGTTTACCATGTGGTCAACCATGGTCTAACAATGAGGGAGGCTGGGCAGAGAGTACAACCAAACTCGAGCAGGTTCACAGTAGCGTCCATCGTCCAGACTTTCCAAAATGAGAATAGGTAAGACATCTACTTATTACAGTATTGTAGTACTGCATATCAATACAGTACTCAATGATTACTGTAGTACAGTATTTTACTTTATTTGTATCCTTTGCAGAACTGAATAGGGACTGAATAGGAGACCAAAATGTCAACATGGTTCTGGAAAACAACACCATAACACTAAAGCAAATACAAAGTAAAATCATAGAAAACAATGGCATATTCAAAATATTGACAGTGAGTTTATCAATACTGGACCGTGTCATGCGCCGAAACCAGGTGAGGATGAAACAGCTCTAGAGGGTGCCATTTGAAAGGAACATAGAAAGAGTCAAAGAATTGCGCTATGACTATGTGCAAGTAAGTCCTATACATTCCCACAATTGATTAATACTATCAGTACTGTATAGACATTGTCATGTTCTATAAGAACTGCATCTTTTATTGGTTTGTTTGCCCCCTCTAGTGGACGCTAAAGTAATTGCTTCTGTTAAGTTTCATTTCTAGTTGCAATACACGTGAGTTTGTATGTGTGACGGTGTTGGTTCTGCCCGCAGCGAGTTTCAAACCGACGGATCTCTGACGCGACAAGAGAGCGATTAAGCTCGCCGAGCTAAAGACTCAAGTCCCTAACTCCGGGAACTAATCGTACTCTTACCCCGCATTCTAACAGGGGGCGATACTAGGCGAATAAATCTAGCGTGGGCATTCCCCACGCTTGAATGGCTTCCTCAAAAATGCTTCCGACGTGCTTACAATATTTTTGTATGGTAAACGAATAGTTCATCATAGATTTTGAGAATCTTTATTATAAATATTAGTTGGCTAGCAGTATTGTTTCCTTCAATCATGAACCGCAAACTCAAACTCAGAAGGCTTTTTACAATTGCGGCCATTTACTTGCGCTGGAAACGGCTCGCAATTTGTCTCCGGTACGTTTTTCCAAACGTACCCATGCGATAAAAATGTGCCTTTTAACCAACACAAACATTAAATAAGATGTATGTAGGCCATATAAGTTTAGCTAGCTATAGATATTTATGTTTTTAGTATTAAATAAAGTATGGCGGTACTGCAGACCGCTGTTAACAGTTTCTCCTCATTCATGTTGAAGTGTCGGAACTAGGAACCAAATTTCGGTGTTGTGTTGGTTCCGCGTGGAAGGTAAAAACAGCAACACATGAATTTGATTGGCTCTTACTGGGCGATAAGTCGCCCGCTCTCATAGACAATCAATGCATTTCAGGCAACTAGTTGCCGAATCGCCCCCTGTTAGAATCAGGGGTTATCCACGTCACTCTGCAGCGGGTGCTCACGTGAGCCCATCCGCTACATATGCATGCGGTCATATTCCGGCTACGCTGTTATTTTCTTCACTTCTTTGTCCAATAGTGCCTTGGAAAGTATTGCTTGTAAGTACCTTGTTTAGAATAGTATCCAAATGTATTTTATGCATTTGGAAATGTGAAGTAATTTGGTAAACCTTTTCCCTATGCAAAACTTCGTTTTATGCTAAGCTAATGCTACCTTACGTTTTTTCCCTGTGTATTGCTAGGGTAGCGTGCTAGCTTCACTGCTGTTATTGATTGTTCAGAGTAGCTCTGAACAATCAATAACAGCAAGAATTTCATTGCTGGTAATGATGTTGCATTGTTATCGAGCATATGACAATAAAGTTGAAACTTGAACTAAAAAATAAAACTATGATTTGAGAACATCAAATACATCATATTGAATGAATTCCTGTAATATTAGATGTTGGAAATATTTTATTTGAAAAATACAGCAAAAAAAAACATTAAGCATGTGTAACAGAACATCAAGGGGGTCAATCCGCCTGCACGACTATTGAAAACTGTAAACCTAGCTGATTGTAGCACTGATCCTGGTGTTCAACCAGCCGAAGTTCACCCACGTCACCCCTCTACTCTCCTCTCTGCATTGGCTCCCCATCGCAGCACGCATCAGATTCAAGTCACTGGTGCTTGCTTTTCAAGCGGCCAGAGGTACTGCTCCCCCATACCTCCAGTCACTCATCACGCCTTACACCCCGTCCAGACCCCTCCGCTCCGCCTCCGCTGGCAGACTGACTGCCCCATCCCTCCGGGCGCCTGGCAGCCGCTCCTCGCGGTCTCGCCTCTTCTCTGTCCTGGTCCCTCGTTGGTGGAATGACCTCCCGCAATCGGTCAGGACTGCGGAATCACTTCCAATCTTCCGCAAGAGACTCAAAACCCACCTCTTCAGACTCCACTACCACTGAACACTGTCCATCTAGTCAATCTGTCGTCACCACTGTTTACTTGTTCTAAAAAAAAAAAAAAAAACAACACTAACCTTTTCTTTCCCAATGTTACAGGTATGATACGCAGACGCCTGCAATGATGTCTTTTGCCGTTTTACTGCACTGATCTTGTACGCTAACTTTGATTGTTCTCACCTTGTACTAATGCACATCTTGTAAGTCGCTCTGGATAAGAGCGTCTGCTAAATGCTTAAAATGTAATGTAAAATGTAAAATGAACAATCCACGTGTAGCCGGAAGGCTACGGAAGGCTGATTCAAACAGGAAACTAATCATTAATCGGGCGATTACTAAAAGCAGGAAGTGGAAAGTCTTTCAAACTGTCAATCACTCCAGAATAATATGGGACAACAAAGTAAAACCCAAGGGTATATTTGGTGGGCATCTCAACATACGCAGTCTCAAATCGAAAAGTGACCAAATTCAGCATTTACTAATGGACTCAAATCTAGATTTTCTCTGCTTGTCTGAGACTTGGCTTCATGAAAACACGCCATCCGCAGCATTAAAGATACCGGGCTATCAAATCTATAGAAGAGATAGAGTGAAGTCAAAGGGAGGCGGGGTCATGGTTTATGTGAAAGATAGCATTCAATGCAATGAAATATTTTGGTCAAACTGTGAGTTGGAATGTATTGGCTTGAATATCACTTTATCACCACAATTGTCTTTTCTTCTGATTGTAATCTACCGCCCACCCTCTTCAAATAATGATTTTTATGAAAAGCTCCAAAACACGTTTAGGAATGTAATTTTAAGAAAGTGGTGATAATAATGGGAGATTTGAACATTAATTGGGAAGATAGATCAATCAGAAAGAACCTCAAACAAATAACTGATGGTTTAGATCTCTCACAGCTGATTACAGGTCCAACAAGGATAACCCAATCCACCAGAACTCCGATTGACTTAGTGTTCAGTAACAGACCTGAGAGAATTTCAAAATCTTTCAATATGATTACTGGGCTATCTGACCACAATCTAATTTTGGTGGCTAGAATATTTACAAAGAAGAGATTTATCCCCTATATTGCCAAAGACCATGAATCCCGTAGGATCCCCAAGAACGAGCAGGAGCGTTTTAAAAGCACTATTCAAAATTTGAACTGGAATGATTTGCTACTAGGAAAAGACTGAATGAGGGCAGTCAGACATTCTCAAGTAAAGTACTAGAGTATTATCACAGAATTTTCTCGTAAGTTTAAGTATAGGAATGTAAAAAAACTGTCTTCCCTGGATAAATGTAGACATTTTGAAACTAATGAAAGAACGGGATCTTGCATTAAAAATGGCCATTAGGACAAAACTGTCTCATGACAAATACCACTTTGCCATGTTAAGAAACAAGGTGATAATGGGGCTGAGGAAAGCTAGGGCTGGTTTTTTCATGACTATAATTAGTGAGGCGAGGGGTAATTCAAAAATAATATGGAATCAGTTAAAAAAGCTCACGGGTCAACAACACAAAGCAGGAAATACAATCGAACTTAACCTGGATGAAAACCTAACAAAGGACCCAGCTGAAGTAGCAATGGCTCTTAATCTATATTTTGTTGACTCTGTTGCGGCTATCGCACAGAGTTTCTCTGCTGAGCATGTTAATGTGTGTTCAGCAAACACAATGGAGCCAGCCTTCAGCAGACCTACCAACCTGTACGCATTTTGCGTACAAAGCACGCAATTCTTGGTCAAAATACGCATGTACGCAAATGTCCGCTGAAATTACGCAAAAAAAGAAAAATTCCGAGGGGCCCAAAATTTAAGAAAACGTAAAAAAACAACCTTTTTTGCACCACGGACCGGTTCCGAGGGGCGCGATTATTTCCTCGCGCATCCCCCGTGCAGCTATTTTTCGCGTAGCACCCCCCCCCACGGTCCGCGAAATAAATGATCTGGTCTCAGCTTTTTTTCCGCGTAGCACCCCCCGTCGACAGAACATGGGGCGCCGTTACGTTTTGTACTCCAAAAAAATTCCCAAGGTTGGCAGGTCTGCTTCAGTATTAACAATGTCCTTGAATCAAAGATAACGGAAATGATTAGATCGCTCAAACCATCAAAAGCAAAATATATATTTGGGATGGACACAACCATGCTTAAAGATCTTGGTTCATCACTAGCCAAACCCATCACCAAAATCATGAATCTCTCGATATTCCGAGGAGAGTTTCCAAGTGCGTGGAAATCTGCAATTATCACACCAATTTTTAAATCTGGTGATCCCCATTCCACCTGTAATTATAGGCCCATTAGCATCCTACCTATAATGTCTAAAGTTGCAGAGAAATGGGTAGCTGAGCAAATCATACACCACCTCAATAACAGTTATTTTCCCCTGCATCCAATGCAATTTGGCTTCAGATCCAACCATTCAACCGAGACAGCTAATTGCTTCTTCATTGAAAAAATAAAATCACAGCTAGATAAACGTGGCATTGTCGGTGCTGTCTTTCTGGATCTCAGAAAAGCATTTGACACTGTGAATCACAGGGTTCCTCTTTCCAAGTTACCCACCTTTAATTTTTCTGCTGATGCCCTTAAATGGGTAGAATCATATCTCTCCAACCGATCTCAAACTGTGCGAATACATAACCATCAATCTGACACCCTCTGCTTGTCCACTGGTGTCCCGCAGGGATCTATACTGGGCCCACTTTTATTTTGTTTGTATATTAATGACTTGCCATCTGTGTGTCCTGAGGTTCACATCCAAATGTTTGCCGACGACACTGTTGTGTATGTACATGGTTTGACAAAAGCAGAAGTTGCTGCCAAACTCACAAACGCTATGGTCAAAATTACAGCATGGCTTAATCAGTGCTGTCTCCAACTTAACATGTCTAAAACTGCCAGTATGTTCTTCACTAAAACATATGACTCTACTGAAGACCCAGATATTCTTGTGTCAGGAGAAAAGTTACAGATTGTAAAATAATTTAAATACCTTGGCATTCTTCTTGACTCCAACCTTAAATTCAGGGCACATGTAAAAAAAAGTCTGTAAACTGATTAAACCAACTTCAGATTGATCAGAAACTCCATGTCCACCGAAGCAGCCAAGATGTACATGCATTCAATGATTTTTTCTCACATGACCTACTGTTTGACCAGCTGGTCTCAGGCTAACCACATTACATTGAAACCAATACAGTCCTTGTATAAACAGACACTTAAAGTTTTAGACAAAAAACCAAAGCAATTCCACCATTGTGCAATTCTAAGAAAGTACAACCTCCTAAGCTGGGAAAACTTGATTCATGCATGTCTCCTCTACAAAATCATACATGGCAAGAACAAGTCTATATCGGATCACGAGAGGAGTCACGGGAGGGGACTGCACTATTCCTTTTAGGAAAAGTGCTTTTAGTCAGTCAGCCTTTTCTGTCAGAGCTTCACGTGAATGGAACAATATCCCAACACATGTCCGACAGCTTAACACATAAGTCATTTAGTTTTCATTTGAAACAGTGGCTCATTAGTAACCAAATCTGTCAGCACTAAAACCGATTCCCCCTGCTGCTGCCACCTTGTGTCAGGTTGTCTGTGAATCTGCCCTGTATTCTACAGCTTACTGTGCTTACATGTGTTGTCCATTGTGGTGTGCTTCTGGGGTAGCTCTCTCAATGTGTTTCATGTGTTGCTTCACATGTATTGTATGTATTGCTTGTTTTATGATTGATACGCTTATGTACTGCCTGCTTGATGCTAAAATTTGTGCAATGCTGTTAAATGTTGTCCTGTTGTGTGCATGTAATATGTACTTTAGGCTACTGCCTGCATGTTTTAACTAATACCTGTAATTGTAAATGTAAATATATGTGATATAAACATTTCTTGCCATTATGCTGAAGGCTGAATCAGATGTGCTCATTGTAACACTCCTCAGTATTTCTTTCTGAATTTTCAGAGCTTATGTCTATTATTCTTACTAGTTATAACTGAATACTTTTAAATGGCGATATGGATATTAACTTTAATAATAGTGCTGACTTGAAGGGTATAGAGTTTATGAACCTTTTAGACAGCCTAGGATTAACACAACATGTTACTGAAGCCACCCATCGACAGGGTAATATCACAAGGCATAAGCATCGGTATCGTTTCAGTGTCTGACATTCCTGTTTCTGATCATTACTGTGCGTTCTTTGATGCTCTGTTAAATACATCTAGTAGAAAAAGAGAATTTACTATTTAAAAATGCTATTTCGATGCTAGAGCAGAACAAAAATCTTCTGAACTTGCAAACTTGTTTGAGACATGTAATGTACACTGTTCGATAAACAAAATGGTTGATGCCTTTAATAGCAACTAGAGTAAGACAATAAACAGCCTTGTGCCAGTTAAGTTTAAAATGAAGGCACATTATAAAGTGTCACCATGGATAAACAGCACTATCCGTGAGCTTAAGTGACTCAGAACAGCTGAACGGACATGGAGAAAAACTAAACTAGAGATCCGCTGTAGCATTTTGAAGGAGCACATTACTACCTATAACAATGCTATCTGCACTGAGAGAAGAACCCACTTTTCAAAGATCATTGCAGAGAATGGAATCGAGGGTACTGTTTTCAACTGCTGAACAATTATTAAATCCCACACCAGCCATTGACATTCTTAGGCTGACTTCTGCCTCAAAATGTGAGGAATTTTTTAACAGAAAAACAACAACCATTAGAGCTGGTATTGGAAGAAGCACTAGTAACCCATACGATCTGTAACAGGCCCCTATGAGGAACTTTAGTAACAGGCCAGAAACTATGAGGAACTATTTAAAAAATGTTTTTTTAGTAGCATCTCTGATGCATTTAAAGAAATCTAGTCTTTAATCAACTTAACAGAGAGATTGTTAACACAGAGTAAACCAGAGTAATTTTAGACCAATTTAAGTTTTAAAACCCAGATAAACAAGGTGACCAAAACAGCATTCTTCCACCTAAGAAATATTGCCAAGGTACGGCCGTTTTTAACTGAACAGGATGCTGAGAACTTAATTAATGCTTTTATTTAAGATAGACTGGAATATTGTGATGATCTTTTCACCAGTCTTCCAAAAAACCCAATTGAGAATGTAGAACAGAACTCTGCTGCTAGACTTTTAACGGAAACAAGGAAGAGAGAACATATTCCCATTGGACCCAATGACAACTGCAGCAAAAACAATGACTTCAAAAACAACACAAGGAAACAAACGAATAAATGAGAAATGTGACATTCATCTCTGGGCTTCGGCTGACCACCTTCTTTGGGAGAACTGAGAGCACTGGTTTGAATATTTCTGTCCCAAATTACAGAGACAGATAGAGAGAGAGAGCTATTGAGAGTTATAGAGAGAGAGTTTTTTTTACTTTGATGTTCCTTTATTGCACACATGAGAATCTTTCCACCATTACATACACACCCCACAGAATCAAAACTAAACCAGCACAAACAAATTCCTCAATCCAAACACATCCTAATGCACCACATTCTTTTAAATGTTCCCACATCATGCATCATTTTATAATATTCAAACTGGACCCTAAGTAGCGCAGAGACATACCCCCTAAAACCAATGGTGCATCTGTGGACCCACAACCCCAAAGTGTGTAGTCCATATCACCAGTTTCACCTGACCCTACAGGAAGTTCCTTAAAAGAGAAAGTCACTCCTCACCCCAAACACACATTTCCAAGCAGGGCTGGGTGTGACCCCCCATAAAAACATCGGAACAAATTGAAAAAGGAAATGCACTTTATATTTATATCATATTTTAAAAATGTTTTATTAATTTAATTGTTTAGTCATTTCTATACATTTATTTCAGATTTTTTCCCGTTTTTCTCCCAATTTGGTTGCCAATTAAACCCTCTATTTTATTTCAATTCCCCACCCCCACGAGTCCGTCGCCCGTCCTCCGGGAGCGAGACACACATTCCTGGCCGATTGTTTCCGCCTCTTCCGAGATGGAAATTCTTCCACGGAGGCCTTTTACCTTCTCCTCGGCGGACTTGTGCCGGCTCTCCCTCCCCCCTTCCCCGGCCAAATGCCGCCTCCGATCGGGCTGACGACCAGCGCTGGTCTGGTAGAGATGCGGGTTTCGATCCGGAAAAAAAAGTTAAGCTAAGTTAGCCAGCGACTCTCTGTAAAAAAAAAAAAATTCTGCCTGATGGGCAGTGCACACCACTCCAAAGCGTGGTGCGTTAGACCGCTACGCCATCCACCAGCCCTCATTGTTTCGTCATTTTAAGCTTTACGTATTTTTTTCTTTGAAACATTTTGTCTCATTGGAGAGTTTTCCCCTCTTTGATTACTCTCTCCCTCTTCCCAGATCACACAGTTTTACAGAAGATTCAGAAGAATAAACCCCAAACCCAGGATAGAGGGGCTGAGTGAATGTGCTCTGGACTCTGTGGAGGAGGGTCATTGTGTTAGAGACGCTGTAGAAGGACAGAGTTCCTGCCCCGTGATCCAGATACACTCCTATTCTGGAGGAGGGGGGGGCAGGGAGTTCAGTGTCCTCATTATTGTGCCTGAAACAGTAACCGGAAGGATAGCAGGTCAAACTCCAGGACTTGTCATTGTATCCCAGACCACAGTCATCACCATCTCCTTTCCTGCTGATCTCTTTATATGAGACTGCTATATAAACCCCCCCCCCATTCCACTCAGCCTCCCAGTAAGAGCGCCCAGACAGACCCTCTCTGCACAGCACTTGGGTCCAGCTGTCGAATCTCTCTGGGTGTTTAGGATACGACTGGATATTTCTCACACATGTCACCTCTCTGTTCGCCTCAGACAGACGGAGGCGTCTATGTGCTGTGTTGGGGTCCAGTGTGAGCTGACAGGAATCTGATGGAGGAGAAGAAGGAGAGAAGAGAGCTCAGTGATCATAAACATCACATTACATCTCTTACACATTTTACACATGTTTCAATTAAATATTTTCTTTCATTCACACATTTAGCTCTTATTTTTGTTTTAAAATGTTTAAAATGTTTAAAATTGTTTTAATGTAGTTTTAATTACAGACTCACATTGTAAGAAGTCCTGTCTGGTCCTGGGAAATTTTCTACTTGATAATGGCGAGCTGCAAGAAAATAATTTTAGCGAGGCGGAAATCGAGGTCTTGTTGGCGGAGGTGCAGCTGTGTGCAGGGACGCTGTTTGGGAGCCTTTCCAATGGCTTTACCAGTACAACCAAGTACGTGGCCTGGCAGTCTGTAGCCCAGGCTGTGAACGGGGCAGCAAAGGTCCCTGAAGGACGTAAATAATTTTAAAACTGATTTAAAACTGAGGTCAAAATCTCTAATAACTCGTTCCCTTCTTATTGCGCCGGTTGGCGATATGTTCGAGAAGCGAAGCCATTCTATTTTATAGCCTACAGATTGACCGAAGTGTTTTACACGCGTGGAACCATAATATGTATTAAATACATTTCAAGGATGTGTCAATTGTTCTAATTGGGGTAGTTTTGGAAAACCAATGTGTGTTTTTGTTTTGTTTTCCACAAGTAGCTTAGCTTATGTTGTTTTAATTTATTAATAAATGTATTGTGCAAACCATTACGTATAGCCTAAGCAATGTGTTCAATCTGGTAATACTACTACTACTACTACTACTACTACTAATAATAATAATAATAATAGGCAGCAGACATGTTGGCGCTGTTAGATTCCTGAATACATTTTACATTACATTTACATTTTAAGCATTTAGCAGATGCCTTGTCCAGAGCGACTTACAATATGTACATTAATACATGGTAGGAACAATCATAGTACGCGCAAGAGATCAGTGCAGTAATACAGCAATAAACCATTGCAGGCAGCCGCGCACTCATACCTGTAACACTGGGAAGGAAAAGGTTAGTCAATTATTATTTTTAATGGAGTAAGCAGGGGTATATAGTGTTGAGCAAGTAGGCAGTGGTGATGACAATTAGCTAGATGTACAGAATTCAGTGGTAGTGGAGTCTGAAAATGTGGGTTTTGAGTCTCGCGGAAGATCGCAGGTGATTCCGCGGTCCTGACCGATTGCGGAAGATAATTTCACCAGCGAGGGTCAGGACAGAGAAGAGACGAGACCGCGAATACCTGCAGTACTCCAACATTGCCACAAGGAAAGTGACGTACCAGGTTGAAACCTGACGTGGAGGTAAGTACTTTCCACGTCAAAGACCGTTTTATAAATCTGAACTTTGACGTGGATTTGAGCGTATTTACGTTCTAAGATCAAATTTGTGCGTAAGTACGTTTTATAAATGAGGCCCTGGGGCCTCATTTATAAAAGTTGCGTAGAAACCATCCTATATTTGATCTAAGATCATTTCTGAAATGTGCGTAAGTGTGATTCAGAGAAACTGAACGCGACGCCAAAAAAAAAAACGCGTACGCCAGTCCCCAGATGTGAAATCTATAAATCGCAAATGATCTTGAAATTGTGCGTAGCTGAATGGTTTTAGATCTCCGCCTTGTAAACGCCCCTAATTAATATCATTAGCATATAAAGGAGCACGAATCAAAACAGAAATTTTCTACTTGATAATGGCGAGCTGCAAGAAAATAATTTTAGCGAGGCGGAAATCGAGGTCTTGTTGGCGGAGGTGCAGCTGTGTGCAGGGGACGCTGTTTGGGAGCCTTTCCAATGGCTTTACCAGTACAAACCAAGTACGTGGCCTGGCAGTCTGTAGCCCAGGCTGTGAACGGGGGGGGCAAAGGTCCCTGAAGGACGTAAATAATTTTAAAACTGATTTAAAACTGAGGTCAAAATCTCCTAATAACTCGTTCTTCTTATTGCGCGGTTGGCGATATCTTCGAGAAGTTTAAGCCATTCTATTTTATAGCCTACAGATTGACCGAAGTGTTTTACACTATGGAACCATAATATGTATTAAATACATTTCAAGGATGTGTCAATTGTTCTAATTGGGGTAGTTTTGGAAAACCAATGTGTTTTTGTTTTGTTTTCCACAAGTAGCTTAGCTTATGTTGTTTTAATTTATTAATAAATGTATTGTGCAAACCATTACGTATAGCCTAAGCAATGTGTTCAATCTGGTAATACTACTACTACTACTACTACTACTACTACTAATAATAATAATAATAATAGGCAGCAGCAGACATGTTGGCGCTGTTAGATTTCGAATACATTTTACATTACATTTACATTTTAAGCATTTAGCAGATGCTCTTATCTAGAGCGACTTACAATATGTACATTAATACATGGTAGGAACAATCATAGCACGCGCAAGAGATCAGTGCAGTAATACAGCAATAAACCATTGCAGGCAGCTCGTACCATACCTGTAACACTGGGAAGGAAAAGGTTAGTCAATTATTATTTTTTAATGAGAGTAAGCATTGATGACAATTAGCTAGATGTACAGAATTCAGTGGTAGTGGAGTCTGAAAAGGTGGGTTTTGAGTTCCTCGCGGAAGATCGCAGGTGATTCCGCGGTCCTGGCCGATTGCGGAAGATAATTTCACCAGCGAGGGTCAGGACAGAGAAGAGAGCGAGACCGCGAATACCTGCAGTACTAAACATTGCCACAAGGAAAGTGCGACGCCAGGTTGAAACCTGACGTGGAGGTAGCTTTCCACGTCAAAGACCGTTTTTATAAATCTGAACTTTGACGTGGATTTGAGCGTACGCACGTTCTAAGATCAAATTTGTGCGTAAGTACGTTTTATAAATGAGGCCCTGGGGCCTCATTTATAAATTCGAGAAAACCATCCTCTCTTTGATCTAAGATCATTTCTGAAATGTGCGTAAGTGTGATTCAGGGAGAAACTGAACGTACGCCCAAAAAAACGTGCGTACGCCAGTCCCCCAGATGTGAAATCTATAAACGTAAAACGATCTGAAATTATCGTAGCTGAATGGTTTTAGATCTCCGCCTTGTAAACGCCCTAATTAATATCATTAGCATATAAAAAGGAGCACGAATCAAAACAGAAATTTTCTACTTGATAATGGCATGGGCTGCAAGAAAAAGAATTTTTAGCGAGGCGGAAATCGAGGTCTTGTTGGCGGAGGCAGCTGTGTGCAGGACGCTGTTTGGGAGCCTTTCAATGGCTTTACCAGCAACCAAGCACGTGGCCTGGCAGTCTGTAGCCCAGGCTGTGAACGGTGGGCAAAGGTCCCTGAAGGGCGAAATAATTTTAAAACTGATTTTAAAACTGAGGTCAAAATCTCCTAATAACTCGTTCCCTTCTTATTGCGTTATGATTGGCTGATATCTTGGCTTAGTTTATCTTCATTTTATAGCCTACAGATTGTGAAGTGTTTTACACGCGTGAACCATAATATGTATTAAATACATTTCAAGGATGTGTCAATTGTTCTATTGGGGTAGTTTTAGGAAAACCAATGTGTTTTTGTTTGTTTTCCTAAGTAGCTTAGCTTATGTTGTTTTAATTTGATAATAAATGTATTGTGCAAACCATTACACGTATAGCCTAAACAATGTGTTCAATCTGGTAATACTACTACTACTACTACTACTACTACTAATAATAATAATAATAGGCAGCAGACGACATGTTGGCGCTGTTAGATTTCCGAATACATTTTACATTACATTTACATTTTAAGCATTTAGCAGATGCTCTTATCTAATGTGACTTACAATATGTACATTAATACATGGTAGGAACAATCATAGTAGCGCGCAAGAGATCAGTGCAGTAATACAGCAATAAACCATTGCAGGCAGCTGCGTACCATACCTGTAACACTGGGAAGGAAAAAGGTTAGTCAATTATTTTTAATGGAGTAAGCATTAGCTAGATGTACAGAATTCAGTGGTAGTGGAGTCTGAAAAGGTGGGTTTTGAGTCTCTCGCGGAAGATCGCAAGTATTCCGCGGTCTGGCCGATTGCGGAAGATAATTTCACCAGCGAGGGGTCCAGGACAGAGAAAGAAACGAGACCGCGAATACCTGCAGTACTCAAACATTGCCACAAGGAAAGTCGTCGCCAGGTTGAAACCTGGCGTGGAGGTAAGTACTTTTTCCGTCGTCAAACCGTTTTTATAAATCTGAACTTTGGCGTGTGGATTTGAAATACATACGTTCTAAAGATCAAATTTGTTAACAGTAAGTACGTTTTATAAATGAGGCCCCTGGTCTCTAGAGATTTTAGTCCCTCCACTGTGAGAGATCACAAGAAAGATGAGCTCCTAAAAAAACGTTTTATCATATTTCCTGGTGAAATGGGAAGATATTTTTACCAATGAAATGCAGGTAAATGCAAACTGAGCTCATCCAGGGTTAATACACAATATGAAATAAAAGTGTGAGGAATATATCGTGCTGAAGTGAGGATTCCGGCTAATCCTCAGTCGGCAGGAGGGCGACATGGCTCCATTTTTGTTTGGTTTACTCTGTTTCTTTTTCCCAGTCGCCCTGGAATTTTCCATTCTAACAGTTTTCTATTTACCCCGGTGACTATCCACAGGCCCTGTCCCTCTTTACCTCATCACACAGTATTTATCCCAGTCTCACTCAGTCATCTTATCCAAGTTTTGGGTCTCTGTGTCTTGAGTTTTACTCCTGCCGTTTTCACTTCGCTACGCTCTCTCTCCAGCTTTATTATCTAGTAGTTTCGTGTTTTGGTCTCTTACACGCATTTTCTTGTGTTTTGTTGTTTTTGCTGTTTTGCTCCTTTGTTTTTGATCTCTGTTTGTTTGTCCCTCCCAGTTTCATTAGATTAGTACTTTTCTTTTCGCCCCTGTTTTTCTCTAGCCCTCCTTTTCGCACGCATAGTT
>JAINUG010000617.1:0-117097 GCA_029706075.1 Aldrovandia affinis
AACCCCTCACAGGACCATGTAACTTCTGTCTGTTCTTTTTTCCACCGTGTGGAAACCCCAGCCGTGTCTCCCGAGTCACTGCTGTCTGTGTCACACATGTCCATGCGAGGAACAGAGAAGTTGAAGCATGGGAGCTCCCTCTGATGCATTCCCCCCTGAGCCAGTGACTATTTTATAATGACGGGCCACACATGCTACAGGAGAGCTAGCCCTGATTGGAGGAGAGACGTATCTCTAACTGTCGACAACAGGTAGCCTGTGGGTGCCTGTAGCATTTTTGGTAGGAACTTATGCACCTACTGAGCCAAAATAAACCAACCCTGCCACCGGTAGAACAAGGCCAACTATGTCCCACCATCATGGACTCCTGGTGCGTTCCAAGCAACTCGTAACTCGTGTTTTTCCCACCTAAAGTCACGACTTACGACTTCGTAGCGTTCCAGGGCAAAGTCACGGATTCTGACGTAACTTGCCCAGGAACCAATAGAAACATAAACAACCAAAATGGCGGACCGTGCGACCTTTTTGATGATTTATAATCAATTCTACAGTCAACAGTAACGTCGTTAACGTCGTTAATATTTCCAGCGATGCAAGCCCATGCTATCGACGTCAATATGCGAGTTGCATCGAGAATAGTTCCTCCGAATGTCTTCTTACTGCACAGTAACTGAGGTTCTTGTGAATGGTAAGAAATCGACAAAAGATAACTTTAGGGCAACATTAATTAAATTTGCACGTTGTAATCAAAATTACATACACACGATTATGTACTGCAATCTGATGTTTAGCCCCTTTTCGGGGGCTAGGTCAAGTTCAGGTTTACCGTAGTAGCTAATGATATCTAGCTAGCTAGCACTAGCTATTTCTTATCGTGCCATATTTCATACACATCAGATTGCAGTACATAATCGTGTGTATGTAATTTTGATTACAACGTGCAAATTTACTTAATGTTGCCCTAAAGTTATCTTTTGTCGATTTCTTACCATTCACAAGAACCTCAGTTACTGTAGATGCCATATTCGTTTTGATGCTGTGTGATGCTGTGTGACGCTGTGTGACGTCAAAGTCGTGAGTTGGGAGTACATCGATCTCGTACGAGTTCACAGGTGGGAAGTTACGAGTTTGACTACGCGTTCCGCGTCATTTTACGCGTAGAAGTGGGAAAAACACGAGTTACGAGTTGCTTGGAACGCACCATTAGTACACTATTTTGTGTGGACGTCATTTTGTAGAGTGCGACGAATTCTTTTTATTTATTTTTTTATTTTTTTTTTATTAACAAAATTGAAAATTACAACATATGGCAATAAACAGATACCATCAACAACAGATTTCTTTAGGAAACGGAGCACAGTATAAACAAAATTATAACCAAATCAAAAAGAAAAATAAATAAATATATATATATATATATATATATATATAATAAGCTAAGGGGTTCCTTCCAACAAATCCAAGGTATCAAAAATACTTAGAAGCTTTATCGCTGCATTCTTTTTCATATACTTCAGTGATTTATAATAAAGAGCTAGTTCTTTCATGAAAACCACCAATAAGGGTTGTGTCTTAATGCATTTACATTTGTGAATAAAGAATTTACCTAAAATAAATAAGGTATTCAACAAAAATTCAGTTTTCTTATCCTCCAATATGATTCCAAATGTAATATCATTCCTGGTAAAATGAGAGAGAGAAAAGATTTTTGATTCTAGCCAATCATACATATCACACCAGAAAGTATTGCTATAAAGACAAAAGAAGAATAAGTGATCCGTAGTTTCTATTTCTTCATCACAGAAAATACAGCTATTGTGATCAAAATTGAACCTTTGTCTAAGGAGTTCTCCTGAAGGATATATATCATTAAAAACTTTGAAGTGAATCTCTTTTGTTTTTGGAGGTAAAGGTAAGCTTAGGAAGTTAATGCGTAATTTTTTAAAAGTAGTCTGAGAGAAAAAATGAGAAGCTGAGTTCCTGCTTAATTGCTTAGGATATGAAATATTTGTAAAGAGACCACGGATCACTTTGTTTGTCAAAGCCCTTCCAGAGAAATCATGTCCATTAATTATCAGTAAAGAGGGATGAGGGGGGACAACCATATAAGGTAGTGTGTTTTTGGTCAACAGAATAAAAGAAGTTGGAATGCTTTTAAAACCTTATCATATTGCTTACGGTTGCATTGGAAATTAAATTTTATACAGAAATCCTCAAAAGGTAAGATGTTGCCAGATTCATCTAATAAATGGGTAATAGACCAAATATTTTTCTCCATCCAGTCATTGAAAAATAAAGACTTATTTCTAAAGAGAATGAATCTGCAATTCCAAATGGGAACACAGTGTGGTGTGAAGTTGTGTTTGTACAGAAGTAACCAATACAGCAATACTTGTGAATGGAATGAGGATAGTTTAACAGGTAATTTAGGAACACAAAAGTCACAACGTAAAAAGAAAATCAATACCACCAATCTTTTTAAAAATCTCCCTGGTTACACAATACCAAAAACTGTTGCTATTTACTAGAAAGGATCTTAACCACTTGATCTTTAATGTTCCATTTATACAATCAAAGTCAATGGCCTGTAGACCACCATCATCATAGTCTTTTACCATGGTTGCTTTCTTCAAATAATGAGCTTTTCTTTTCCAAATGTAGTCAAAATTTAGCTTGTTGATAGACTTTATTGCTTTATTAGAAATGGAAAGAGAGTAAGCTGGATAAATGCACCTTGACAGACTCTCAATTTTTGTTATATAAATGCGACCAAAAAGAGAAAGATCTCTATTTAACCATCTGTCTAATCTTAATTTGCAGTCGTCTAATTTGTTCCAAATATTCAAAGTTTCACTTAATTTAGTCTCTTTTGTAACATGCACACCTAAGTATCTGACCGTAGTTTTAATGGGGATACCATACGCCTCCACAAGATGGGAGTCATGTATAGCTAATAGTTCACACTTTTTCATGTTTAGCTGTAACCCAGAAGCTCTGGAGAAAAATTCTATTATCTGAATAATCTTTGGAATTTGCTGAATATTTTTCAAAAACAAAGTTGTATCATCTGCCAGCTGACTTACAACTATTTTGTTCTCGAAGACATTCAATTTCTCAATATCCGAATTTTTGATAAGAATTGAAAGCATTTCAGCTGCAATTAAGAAGAGTGATGGAGAAATTGGGCAGCCTTGTTTTATTCCTCTGTTAATCATAAAACGAGGTCAAGTACCACCTGATAAAGAGACAGAGCTGTTAGTGTCACTATAAAAGCTTTTGATTACATTCCTGAAATTCTCTCCAAAACCACAGAGCTCCAATGCCTTAAAAATAAAAGGATGTTCTACCATGTCGAAAGCTTTATAAAAATCAAGAAAAAGAATAAAACCATCATCATTTATATAATCACTATACTCAAGCAGGTCTAGGACTAGGCGCACATTATTATGTATAGATCTACCTCTCATAAATCCTGACTGAGTGTCACTTATTATTTGAGAAAGCCCTTCTTTGAGACGATTTGAAAATATGTGTGTTAGCAGTTTGTAATCATTGTTGAGGAGTGTTATTGGTCGCCAATTATCCAATAATTTGGGATCTTTATTTGGTTTTGGAATAAGAACTATTAAACCTTGCCTCATAGACTGTGGAAGTGATACATTTTCTATGGTTTCTTTTAGTGTTTCAAATAAAAGTACTTTAATGTGTTCCCAAAAAAATCTATAAAAATTGGCTGTAAGGCCATCTGTGCCAGGAGAGCGGTCAGGAGTCAAGCACTGCAATGCTTTCTCCAGCTCCTTATATGAGATCTCTACCTCACAGTCATTCTTGAAATTTTCAGTTATTTGAGGAATGGAGTCTTTGATTTTGTCAAAGAAGATGTCTGCTGAATCAGGTGAGAAATTAGAAGAGTATAAATTACTATAAAAGGAATAGGTTTCAGTGGCTATTCTCTTGGGGTCAGAGCATTCAATGTCATTGATGATTAACGTTCCGATAATATTATTCTCCTGGCGGGTTTTCTCTAATCTACAGAAATAAGAAGAATTTCTCTCTCCTTCCTCAATCCATTTGGCTTTTGCAACGAATTCTAAAATGTGAATTTCGTACACTAAATAGGGAACGAGAAAATACCCACAATTCACCGTGATTTGTAGTGTACATCGACTGTACCCTACTTTACCCTAGAATTGATCCCGTCTACCACAATGCAATGCGGTCATGTCATACCGAAGGAGAGAAGGGAAAGAATGGCGACAGAAATGACCGGAATGTCTACCGCCGCAAATTTTGTGTATAAATGTAAGTAACGTTAAGCTAGCTACCTTTTCTGTATTTAACACGTTAATAGCCTGGCTTTTGTACAAAAGCCAGGCTATTCCTGAGGTAACTTACGTACAAAAGCCAGGCTATTAACGTGTTAAATACAGAAAAGGTAGCTAGCTTAACGTTACTTACATTTATTTACAAAATTTTGCCCGTCTTTGAAAATCAAAACTTTAGCACATTTAAACCTGCCGCCATGAGTGCTCGGTTTGTTTATGATACTGAGCACATACGCTTGCGTCACCTGAATATCCTGCACTTTTTTTTTTTGACGCAAATGACGTTCAGTTGTAGTCTCCGAAAACACTACTTTCGTTCTCTAAATAGTACACTATATAGTATATACTATATAGGGAATAGGGAATAGAGAACGAGTGAGCGGTTTCGGACACGGCCCTTGTCTGCTCATTGTCATTTCCCGCCGCCTTATATGGTGATAGACACGCAATGTCCTTATATTAAGCAGTTGCATCATGATCAGATCAGGCGTGCTATACGATGGCGTGATATCTGGCGTTACTGCATTTCATATTGTTGTGCCTCTGCGCACGTGATTTCACAGACACTGTGTCACTGTGTTGCCATGACAGTGTTTACATCCGTTTTGGAGAGGGCTTCTGTGGATTTAGTTGGCATGAGTGGATGCATAGATGGATGCATGATGCTTTATTGTATGAATAAAGGTAAGGAGTAACTGCAATATTATTTTAAAACATGTTATAATGACTATAGTGGTGTTTTCAACCGGTGGTCCGTGAAGGTATTGCAGGGGGTCCCTGACAATACATTCAATAATGTAGTTTGTTGAAAAAACCTTATATCAGCCCGTCCCCACCTCGCACAACAGCAGTCCCCAGGTTGCTTCTTAGTCAGGATGGTGGTCTCTCTCTAGGTCGTCCTCAGACGAGCCCTCCATCGTCGCTTCCAGTCATCCCGGTTCTCCATACATCTGGCCAACTCGTTGGTGCTTTGTGCTCCTGCGTCTTTCTTGAGTACGTCCACATATGTTAATGTGGGACGTCCTCGTGACCGGTGCCCATGCGTTGGTTCCCACAGCACCAATTTGCTGGCTGGCAGCTCCTGGTGTCTTTGGCAGTGTCCTGCAAGTCTCATTCTCCTGGCAGCTATTTTATCACTCACCCTTGGTGTTCCATCATACAGATTCTTGTTGGTAACATGTGTACTCTTGCTGAGGTTAAGTACTGCACGCAACATTCTGGTGTAGCACCCATCTAGAGACTTCTGCAGGGTTGGTTTCAGGGTCCAGCATTCACTGCCATATAGGAGAACAGACTCTACCGTTGCGTAGAAGGAGCTGAGTTTGATTTGTCGGGGGAGGTTGGAGTTCCATACACTGGCCATGCCATTCAGTGCCCTCCATGCAAGTGCTTTCCTTACTTTGAGATCTTGCTCAGTTGAGTTGACCCATGAGCCCAGGTACTTGAAGTCCTTGACTTCCTTCAGAGCAGTGCCTTCTGTTGTTGTTAGAGGTGGATGTTCCGATAGGATGTTATAGGTGATAACCTCGGTTTTCTTGGCATTCAGCCGAAGGCCAACCTTGGCGCACTCTGACTCCACTCTGCTCAAGAGCTCCTGTGCTTGTTCCACGTGGTCGGAGAGCAGGCTGATGTCATCTGCGTAGTCCAGGTCTGTCAGGACTACTGTGGGGTGTCGTCTCGACCTCCTTGGTGTTATGGTGCGTTCCAAGCAACTCGTAACTCGTGTTTTTCCCACTTCTACGCGTAAAATGACGCGGAACGCGTAGTCAAACTCGTAACTTCCCACCTGTGAACTCGTACGAGATCGATGTACTCCCAACTCACGACTTTGACGTCACACAGCGTCACACAGCATCACACAGCATCAAAACGAATATGGCATCTACAGTAACTGAGGTTCTTGTGAATGGTAAGAAATCGACAAAAGATAACTTTAGGGCAACATTAAGTAAATTTGCACGTTGTAATCAAAATTACATACACACGATTATGTACTGCAATCTGATGTGTATGAAATATGGCACGATAAGAAATAGCTAGTGCTAGCTAGCTAGATATCATTAGCTACTACGGTAAACCTGAACTTGACCTAGCCCCGAAAAGGGGCTAAACATCAGATTGCAGTACATAATCGTGTGTATGTCATTTTGATTACAACGTGCAAATTTACTTAATGTTGCCCTAAAGTTATCTTTTGTCGATTTCTTACCATTCACAAGAACCTCAGTTACTGTGCAGTAAGAAGACATTCGGAGGAACTGAACTATTCTCGATGCAACTCGCATATTGACGTCGATAGCATGGGCTTGCATCGCTGGAAACATTAACGACGTTAACGACGTTACTGTTGACTGTAGAATTGATTATAAATCATCAAAAAGGTCGCACGGTCCGCCATTTTGGTTGTTTATGTTTCTATTGGTTCCTGGGCAAGTTACGTCAGAATCCGTGACTTTGCCCTGGAACGCTACGAAGTCGTAAGTCGTGACTTTAGGTGGGAAAAACACGAGTTACGAGTTGCTTGGAACGCACCATTAGAGTGAGGCCAAGATCCTGCTCTCGTCCACTGATGGCCTTCCTGAGTGCATAATCCAGGACTATGACGAAGAGGAAGGGGCTAGGGTGTCTCCTTGCAGTACCCCAGCCAGGATGTCAAACTCCTCACTGTTGCCATCTGGGGTCACCACCTTGGCCCTTGTTCCTGCGTACATGGTCTCTATTGCCCGGAGTAAGTTGGGAGGGACACCGTAGGCCTTAAGGATCTTCATCATCGTGCCTCTGTGTATCGAGTCAAATGCCTTTTTGAAGTCAATGAAGCACAATACAGCAGTCAGGTTGTTCTTCTTTACCTCCTCGATGATTCTCCTCAGGGCCAGGATCTGGGCCACGGTGGTTCTCTCCTCTCGAAAGCCATTTTGGTTCTCCCTCAGGTGAGGGTCGATGGCATGCCGTATCCGGTTCAGTATCATCCGGTTGTAAACCTTTGCGGCGATTCACGTCAGGCTGATGCCTCGGTAGTTGTCTGGCTTCGAGAGGTCTCCAGCTTTAGGCACCGGGATGATGTTGGAGAGAGACCACATGTCAGGCTGCTTGTTGCTTAGCAGGGCGAGGTTACAGAACTGTAGGATGATGTTGTTGAGACCGCAGTTCTTTAAGACCTCTGGGGGTATGCCGTCCGGCCCAGCACTTTTGCCCTCTCTCAGCGTGGTTTTCGCCCTGGCAAACTCACTGGTTGTGAAGGGACCATCATCGATGTTGAGGTTCTGGAGGAATGATGGTATTTCTTCCTCATCTCCCTCTGCTGTTGTGCCCAGCAGCCTTCGGAAGTGGTTGAACCAGGTCACCACTCTTTCCTCAGGGCTGTGTCCCTCAACCTGTCCCTCCTTGGTCCTCTTCTGGGTCCTCTCCTGGGTCACAATCAGTTGGTTGAAAACCCCTGAACAAATTACATGTAGTATCAGATATTATGCGCTTGTTCCATCTTTTATGGGCTGTACTGGAAGCACTATGCATAAGGGGGTAAAACTGATAGCTTAGACCTTGTGTTTAGTGTGATTGTGATTGTGCAGAGCTTACAGTGCATTGGTTCAGTCAACTCTAGCTTGATGTTTCAACACTTTGAAATGAGCTTTTAAGACAGTGAAATATAACAATTTTTCATTCCTTATTTTGACATTTGTATGACATTTGTTACATACACTATATGGCCAAAAGTCAGTGGACACCTGACCATCACACCTATATGAGCTTGTTGGACATCCCATTCTAAAACCATGGGCATTAATATGGAGTTGGACCCCCCTTTGCGGCTATGACAGCTGCCACTCTTCTGGGAAGGCTTTCCATAAGAATTTGTGCCCATTCAGCCAAAAGAGCATCTGTGAGGTCAGGCACTGATGTTGGACGAGAAGGCCTGGCTAGCAAACGGCGTTCTAATTCCTCCCAAAGGTGTTCAATGGGGTTGAGGTCAGGGCTCTGTGCAGGGGCACATCTAGTAGGGCAGAAATTTCACGAACTGACTTGTGGCAAAGGTGGCATCCTATGACAGTCCCGCGTTTAAAGTCACTGAGCTCTTTACGAATGCTGCTCTTTATGTGCTGGATTTTATGCACCTGTTGGCAATGGGTGTGGCTGAAACACCTGAACTCAATAATTAGTAGGGTGTCCACTGACTTTTGGCCATATAGTGTAGGTGTGATGGTCAGGTGTCCACTGACTTTTGGCCATATAGTGTATAGTATTTGTTTTTTGGTAGGGTAGACAATATATATGTATTAAATTAAGTTTATCACTTGTTCATCATTGTGTGAGCCAGAGTGGGCTGCCAAAGCAACAGCAGTGCTGTGTGTAAATGCTAAGCACCTTTAAGTTCATAGTTGATTTTTAATGACTACTGTAAGGCAAGACACTAAGCATTCTTACTGAGTAATATGCCATTTATTCAAAGACACAGAACCAAGACTGAACATGTGCAATGAACCACAAACGAGTCAAGGCAGAGAATTGTTTATATGCACTTTAGACAAGATTAGTTACAGCTTGAGAAAATCAATTTACAGTACAGAGATTTTATATAGTTCATGATTTGAGATAAAAAAGGCTTCCATGGAAGGTATTTAATTATACAATGCACTCTTCTAAATGAAAATATTACCATGGTCAGTTTGTATGGGCCCAATGACGACTCCCCCAAGTTTTCTGAAAATGTATTCTTAACATTGGCTACTTTACCTGGTAAATAGCCGGAGACTTTAACTGTACAATTTCTCCTAAGCTAGACCGCTCATCAGGTACTGACACCTCACATGCATACAGTAGGAAAAAAAACGACATTATTTCATGAAAACTTAATTTATGTGATCCCTGGCAAATAAAAAAGCTAGACTCCGAGAGAGCTATTAATAGTATCCAAATGTCAGATGGCAGTATATCCATTGACCCTTTAGAAATCAATAACACCTTTGCATCTTTCTTTCAGATCCTGTATGAATCAGAATCTCCCGAGCTTAATCGAGGACCATCCTGTTCATTGGTTGCAAGTAGCACTTAATGCTACTTTGTTATCTTAATTAGTATTGTGTTGCTGATGTCCAGCGGTTATTAGCTTCTATCGCTGCTTAGAAGTTTTATTTCAAAGCTGATTGCTACTTAGCTGTTTTCAATCGGTTCTATTATATCAGCCCGTGTCTGTAGTTGAGCGTTCCTTGAGTAGCGGAAGGAACCTGTTAGTTGTTAATTAGTCTGTATTGTTGTCAGGTGGCACTCGCCACTTAGTGCCTAGCATCACCCGGCTATATTAGCAACCATAGCTGTGGATAGCGGCAGCTTCTCGCGGCAGCCTCACCTTCCTAGCCTCACCAAACGAAGACTCGGTGGACAAAGACGGAGGAGTCTACCTATAGGAGTCCACCGAGGGGGGCCAGCTAGGGAGTGCTCGCCGCACTGTAAGTATCATAGTTTTGTATCTCCCTGTTCTACGTCCTCGGCATCTAACGCTCCATGCTACCTCCCTATCCCTGTCCATGTCTCTTCTTCTAGATTGCCTAGAAGGAGAGATTCTACCCACACCCGTAATCTGTCCAATCTCATCCACCCTCCTAGATCTCCCGGTGTTGAAGTAGTGGTAGCAGGCGGACTATGGAACTGCCAGTCCACTGTCCGGAAGGCCGATTTAATCTCGGCCCAGACCTCACTACTCTCCCTGCAGTTCCTGGCGCTCACGGAGACATGGATCACACCCCAGAACACGGCCACCCCTGCTGCTCTCTCCGCTGCCTACACCTTCTCCCACACTCCACGACCCACAGGGAGAGGTGGAGGGACAGGTATACTGATCTCCCCCCTGTGGAGATTTGGTATTGTTCCTCTTCCTCACTTCTCACCCTCCTCCTTTGAATTTCATGCTGTCACTGTCACTGTTCCATGTAAACTGCACATCATTGTTCTTTATCGCCCTCCAGGTCCACTGGGTAGTTTTCTAGATGTGATGGATGCCCTACTCAGTGCTTTCCCTGAGGATGGCACTCCCGTCTTACTCCTCGGTGACTTAAACCTGCCACTGGAGACCTCTCAGGCCTCTGCATTCCTCCTCCTGCTTCAGTCCTTTGACTTCACCATGGCTGAATCCCCATCCACCCACAAGGCCGGTAACCAACTGGACCTGGTCTTCACCAGGAACTGCGCCTCACCCAACATTACGGTATCGCCTCTACATGTGTCTGACCATTGCTTTCTGTCCGTCTCCCTCCCCCTCCCCTCTGTGCCTAACCCATCTTCTCCTGCTCCCACTGTCCTTGTCCGTCGCAACCTCCGCTCTCTCTCCCCCGCTGCCCTGTCAGCTACCGTCCTATCTTCCCTTCCCCCTACTGATGCCTTCTCTCAGCTACCTGCTGAGGAAGCATCATCCACCCTACTTTCCTCTCTCTCCTCCTCCTTTGACTTATTCTGTCCTCTATCCACTAAACCTGCTCGTCTCCGCCCCCCCGCCCCCTGGCTAACTGATTCCATTCGGGCTAACCGACTGAAACTGCGAGTGGCAGAAAGGAAATGGAGAAAATCCAAATCCCCTATAGCTCTGTCTGATTTCCACACACTCCTGGCTTTCTTCTCCTCTAACCTCTCCTCTGCTAAGTCTGCATTTTTCCTTTCTAAGATTCAATCTTCTGTTTCCAACCCACGTAAACTCTATTCTACGTTTTCCTCTCTCCTCACCCCTCCTCCTCCCCCACCCCCCTCCTCTCTGTCTATAATTAACTGTCTGCTCATCTCTTACAGAACGACCTGCTTTATCCCAACCAATCTGGGTTCAGAGCAGGCCACTCCACAGAGACTGCTCTCCTTGCGGTCACTGAGGCTCTTCACGGGGCTAAGTCCCGATCCCTTAGCTCCGTCCTCCTCCTCCTCGACCTGTCGGCGGCATTCGACACCCTGGACCACCAGATCCTGCTCTCAGCTCTCATCGAGATGGGAATCTCTGGATCTGCATTGACATGGTTTGAGTCCTACCTGGCTGACCGGTCCTACCAGGTGGCCTGGAGAGGATCCCTCTCCTCTCCCCACACCCTCTCTACCGGAGTCCCGCAGGGCTCGGTGCTAGGCCCCGTCCTATTCTCTCTGTACACCAAGTCACTTGGCTCTGTTATTTCTGCTCATGGTTTTTCCTATCACTGTTATGCCAATGACACTCAACTCTTTCTCTCCTTCTCTCCATCTGATACCCAGGTCCCGGCACGGATCTCTGCATGCCTGGCTGACATCTCCGAATGGATGTCCACCCACCACCTGAAGCTGAACCTGGGGAAAACAGAGCTGCTCTTCCTCCCTGCGAAGGGCTCCCCGACGATTGATGCGTCAATCACCGTGGAAGGCTCCACAGTGTCTCCGTCTCAGTCTGCCAGGAGCCTTGGAGTGACGCTGGACAACCAGCTGTGCTTCTCGAGCCATATTGCAGCGATCACTCAGACCTGCCGTTTCTCCCTCCACAACATCCGGAGGATCCTACCATTCCTCACCCAAGAGGCCACTCAACTCCTGGTCCAGGCCCTGGTGATCTAACGTCTGGACTACTGCAATTCCTTGCTGGCAGACCTTCTGGCCTGTGCCATCAAGCCACTGCAACTAGTTCAGAACGCTGCCGCTCGCCTGGTGTTCAACCAGCCGAAGTTCACCCACGTCACCCCTCTACTCTCCTCTCTGCACTGGCTCCCCATCGCAGCACGCATCAGATTCAAGTCACTGGTGCTTGCTTTTCAAGCGGCCAGAGGTACTGCTCCCCCATACCTCCAGTCACTCATCACTCCCTACACCCCGCCTAGACCCCTCGGCTCCGCCCCCTCTGGCAAACTGACTGCCCCATCCCTCCGGGCGCCTGGCAGCCGCTCCTCGCGGTCTCGCCTCTTCTCTGTCCTGATCCCTCGCTGGTGGAACGACCTCCCGCAATCGGTCAGGACCGCGGAATCACTTGCGATCTTCCGCAAGTGACTCAAAACCCATCTCTTCAGACTCCACTACCACTGAACACTGCCCATCTAGTCAATCTGTTGTCACCACTGTTTACTTGTTCTACACTATTAAAATAAAAAAAATAAAAAAATCTAACCTTTTCTTTCCCAATGTTACAGGTATGATACGCAGACGCCTGCAACGATGTCTATTGCTATATTACTGCACTGATCTTGTGCGCTAACTATGATTGTTCTTACCTTGTATTAATGCACATATTGTAAGTCGCTCTGGATAAGAGCGTCTGCTAAATGCTTAAAATGTAAAATGTAAATGTAGGACCAATCTCATTTCTTAAACAAGCTTCAAATCCCTTTACGATTAGAAGACGACAAAATTCAACTAGATAGGCCACTTGAAGAATGTGAAATTTTAGAAGCCATATCAAATATGAAAGGGGGAAAATCTGCAGGACCGGATGGATTGCCAATTGACATCTTCAAATTATTTAGCTATGTACGAATAATTATTTCAAAATGGCTATTTACCTCCTTCTTTAAGAAGTGCATTAATTGTATTGCTTTTGAAACCTGATAAGCCTCCCATTAAATGCGAATCCTTTTGACCAATTTCCTTAATGAACCAGGCGTATTATAATATTAGAAGGTTATTAAACATAATGTATGAGAAAGAGGGGGCCCGGGACACCTGCATTCTCTCACTTGATGCTGAAAAAGCATTCGACAAAGTAGAATGGTCATACATGTTTGAAGTGCTTTCTCGATTTGGCTTTGGTGACTGCTTTTTCCAGTGGGTTAGAATCCTGTACTCAGAAGTTGTCACCAATAACATTACTTCTAAACCATTTAATTTGTATCGTGGAACTCGTCAGGGATGTCCTTTGTCCCCAATGTTATTTATTTTGGCCTTTTGCAATCGCGATTAGAGGTCACCCTCTCATTAAAGGAATCCAAACTGCATCATGTAGCTTTATACGCCAATGATAGTCCTTTTTCTGACTAACCTTAGTAATTCTATTCCAGCTCTTAATAATCTGATTAATAGATTCTGGAAATTCTCTGGATATCGAGTGAACAAAAATAAATCCTTTATTCTTTTTCTTAATGAGCAGGAAAGATTCCAACCCAAAATTCAACACCCATTCATTAATGCGACTAATGGATTTAAATATCTTGGTATTATTATTACCCCCCAACTGAAAGCATTAATTCCTGCCAATTACGAGCCATGTATATCTAAAGTGACTGAATCTTTAAGTAGATGGACTTACCTTCCCCTCTCCTTGATCGGACGTATAAACGTCATTAAAATGAACGTCCTTCCCAAATTCTTGTACTTATTCCAATCTATCCCACTTGCACCCCCTCCAAAATTCTTTCTTAACATGAATAAACTCTTCACAAGTTTTATTTGGAACAATAGAAAACCAAGGCTGCGCCTCACCTTACTTTACCTTCCATTCAAAAGAGGGGGCCTACAATTACAAAATGTATTATGGTACTATTGGTCAGCCCACTTGAGAGCGGCTTCATTATGGTTCTCTCCACACCTACACATATCCTGGGTAAATATAGAAACATTGGATGCAAACGGGCTTGGCTTAGATGCATACTTATACTCCGACTCAGTTAAAACTCTGAAGAAAAGTATTCTCAACCCCTTTGTCAGAAACACTCTGTTGGTTTGGCATGAGGCACAGCGCACTCTAGGCGATGCTCCTCCTTTGTCTTGTTTCTCCCGTTTGGGGTAACGCTAACTTTAGACCTGGGAAAAACGATTTGGGATTCAGACAGTGGTCACAAAAAGGTGTCAGTAAGATCAAAGACTTGTGTAATGGAGATACCCTCATGTCATTTAAGGAACTCCAGGGAAAATATGGTGTCCTGCAGACCCATTTCTTTAAATATTTGCAGCTGCGCAGTTTCCTTGGCTCAAGTGAGAACCAGTCATTAAATTGTCCTCCTCTCACAACTCTTGAACATTTTGCTATTAATCATCAAGATGAGAAAGGCCAGATCTCCCTGCTTTATAATACGTTTTTAAGTAAATCCAAGGAGTCATTGGCATGGAGTGAAGACCTCCATGTTGAAATTTTGGACTGTGAGTGGAAGCAGATTTGTGCTAAGGCCCAATCCCTTTCAATAAATACTAGACTTAAGTTGACTCAATTTAACTGGATTATGAGAACGTACATTACGCTAGTAAAGATAAATAAATTTAACCCAAACATCCCAGACATATGTTTCAAATGTCAAACTCATAAAGGTACGCTATTTCACTGCATCTGGGAGTGTGAAGAATTGAAAATATTCTGGAAGAAAGTAATACAATTCATTTCCCAAATTACTTCAAATTCAAGTCTGTCCTAAAATCTGTATCATGGGTCTTTACCCTGCTGAGTTATCTTTGAAAAGGCATGAAAAGAAAATGGTTGACCTGTGTTTAATTCAGGCAAAATGCCTGATCGCCATTTATTGGATGTCCTTCCATCAGCCATTGGCTTAAAGAATTCTCTCTGTGGGAGGAGGGGGGGGGAGTATGGTAGGTGGAATATTCTAAACTGATTGTATGCTTGTACATTGTTACCTTGTTCTGCCTATGAAAATCCAATAAAAACATGCATGCATTTTTTTTAAAGAATTTTAAAGGCTTCCATTTCATAGAATTTTCAAGAACAATAAAGAATATAGGGATTAAACAAGCCATTATATTATTTGTTGTATATTTATTTTGCTATTACTCTACACAGCCAACATTACTGTCAGTAATACACTACAGTAGAGTAATCTGGTGCACCTCCCCCAAAAAAAAAATCAACCTCCCATACATGCTTCCCCTTCATATACACATACACTGTATATCGTATTCTGTATTCTGTATTTTATATATTATACATTTATTTTTATTTTATCAATATTTCAGACATACAACATATACATATTTTGTTTAGAAATAGTGAGATCTAAAATTAGAGATCTACTTTTGATATATGTATAAAATAATTACAAATACATATATTACAGAATATATAATAAACATTATGTGATTTTCAACGTAATGGTCATGTCCTGTCTGTTTCCCCCAAAACACTCCTGTTAAAAACACAGCATTACTTATAAATTATGATACATATACAGTGCCATGAAAAAGTATTTGCCCCCCTCCTGATTTCCTCTATTTTTGCATATTTGTCACACTGAATGGTTTCAGATCTTCATACAATATAAGTAATGTAATATAAGACAAGGAGAACCTGAGTAAACACAAAATACAGTTTGTAAATGATAATTTCATTTATTGAAGGAAAAAAGTTATCCAAAACCAACCATTATCCATTACTGTGTGAAAAAGTAATTGCCCCCTTAGTTACTCAATCAATCAATTCACCAAATGTAATTGATAATTGGATTACATTAGAGCAGACGCACCCAGGCTTGATTACTGCCAGCCCTGTTGAATGTAAACATGACTGATATAGAACCTTGCCATCAATGTGAAGTAGGCTACAAGGTCTCAACAAGCAGCACACTATTGCACGATCAAAAAAAATTCTGGAAGAGATGAGAAAAAAAGTTTCTGAGATATATCAGTCTAGAAAGGGTTACAAAGCCATTTCTAAGGCTCTGGGACTCCAGCGAACCACAGTGAGCCATTATCTCCAAATGGAGAGAACTTGGAACAGTGGTGAATCTTCCCAGGAGTAGCCAGCCTACCAAAATTTCTCCAAGGGCTCAGCAACAACTCATCCAGGAAGTAAAAAAACAACAACCCCAGGACAACATCTAAAGAACTGCAGGCTTCTCTAGCCTCATCTAGGGTCACCATTCATGATTCGACAATAAGAAAGAGACTGGGCAAAAATTTAATTCATGGGAGAGTTGCAAGGTGCAAACCACTGCTAAGTAAGAGAAACATGAGTGCTCGTCTCACATTTGCAAAAAAAACACATTGATGACCCTCAAGCCTTTTGCGAGAATGTTCTGTTGACAGACGAGTCAAAAGTGGAACTTTTTGGAAGACACAGGTCCTGTTATGTCTGGCGTAAAGCAAACAGAGCATTTTACAATAAGAACATCATACCAACAGTCAAACATGGTGGTAGTAGTGTGATGGTGTGGGGATGCCTCCATGGATCAGACTTGTTGGTCCAGCACATCCTACAGATGCTCGATCGGATTGAGATCTGGGGAATTTGGAGGCCAAGTCAACACCTTGAACTCTTTGTCATGTTCCTCAAACCATTCCTGAACAATTTTTGCAGTGTGGCAGGGCGCATTATCCTGCTGAATGAGGCCACTGCCATCAGGGAATACCATTGCCATGAAGGGGTCTACTTGGTCTGCAACAATGTTTAGGTAGGTGGTACGTGTCAAAGTAACATCCACATGAATGCCAGGACCCAGCAAAACATTGCCCAGAGCATCACACTGCCTCCGCCGGCTTGCCTTCTTCCCATCATGCATCCTGGTGCCATCTCTTCCCCAGGTAAACGATGCACACGCACCCGGCCATCCACATGATGTAAAAGAAAATGTGATTCATCAGACCAGCCCACCTTCTTCCATTGCTCCATGGTCCAGTTCTGACGCTCACGTGCCCATTGTAGGCGCTTTCGGCGGTGGAAAGGAGTCAGCATGGGCACTCGGACCGGTCTGCGGCTACGCAGCCCCATACGCAGCAAGCTGCGATGCACTGTGTGTTCTGACACCTTTCTATCATAGCCAGCATTAACTTTTTCATCAATTTGTGCTACAGTAGGTCTTCTGTGGGATCGGACCAGACGGGCTAGCCTTCGCTCCCCACGTGCATCAGTGAGCCTTGGGCACCCATGACCCTGTCGCCGGTTCACCGGTTGTCCTTCCTTGGACCACTTTTGGTAGGTACTAACCACTGCATACACCCCACAAGACCTGTCGTTTTGGAGATACTCTGACCCAGTCGTCTAGCCATCACAATTTGGCCCTTGTCAAAGTCGCTCAGATCCTTATGCTTGCCCATTTTTCTTGCTTCCAACACATCAACTTCAAGAACTGACTGTTCACTTGCTGCCTAATATATCCCACCCCTTGACAGGTGCCATTGTAACAAGATGATCAATGTTATTCACTTCACCTGTCAATGGTTTTAATGTTGTGGCTGATCGGTGTATATATATATATATATAGTCAATATCACGGTTTTCAGTATATAACGGTATCAGTTTTTAAGCTAAAAAAGGTATCACACAAAGTTTACAACTCTATCTGGTTATTGTATGCAGGGTTTTCCCTGCCTGTCTAATGCTAAGCAGTCCGTCTAAATGTTTTCTTCGACCGCCTAAAATAAATGGTATCATTTAAAAAATGTTTAATCTGGCATTATTACACGGAGTCTGCGCCAACTGCTCCTAGGCGGTAGCATAAAATAAATGGAAAATAGGCTATCAGAGTGAGAAAAAAAGATTTTAATTCATTTTTAAAAAATGACTTCATCTGCTGCAGTGTCTGTTTCCTACTTGTTACACAGCGCGCATGTGCGCAGCAATTGTAGAGGCAGCAATTTATTTCATTTGGATGCACCACCGTGGTGACCCACTGTCTCTGAAAGGCAACTGAAATAATTGTTAACGTTAGATTGTAGCTAGCCTACATAGATAGCCTATTTTATAGTGTAAAATTATAGTGTAGGATTGTAAGGGAAAAATGTAATTCAGTGCTTTCAGTTCTACTAAGTAAGTTGTTTCTGCTTCCACGAGCAGGCCAAGCATCTTGTAGATTTCCTCATATCGTGTACCATCCTGTCAGGAAGAGATAAGTGTATTGCCAGAAGTGGGAGAGAAACAAGGCATGTGAAAGTATGAGATACTGAGATGTTTGGGTTGGGGAGCAGGAAGCGTCAAGGTCAGTTTCTTGGGAATGAGCTTCATTATTGCACTGTATAAATTATAATAACACGGATGAAAAGGTATTACTGGGTCATGGGTGAGAGTTGCCCCATCCTAATGTATGCAAGAAATGTGTATGTTGGGAGTTTAAAACGTGTGTCTGGACCCATCAATAAAGGAGGGGTTTCAACCATGACCAATGGGTGAAACTCCAAGGGGCGATGGTCACCTCGAATGTAAAAAATATATATTGTTGTATTTCCTTTGTCTCGTCAGAGATACTCTGACATTCTTCACACGAGAGTGTTAGACTGCTCCCCTGTTTCGAAACAGTAATAAAACTTTATTTGAACTTCCTTGAATAGTAGAATTTCCACGACAGGATAACGCCAGTTCATTTTATTTTCAGTTTGACAACGCAGAAGATATTGTCCTTTTTTAAAAAGAGGCCCAGGATAGAAGAGGAGGAGCGGTGACAAACGAAGTCTATTTAGATACAGACTATCATTGTTCAGAATCTGATACAACTTGTAATATATCTCAGTGATTCCCAACATGTCAGGCGCCTAACCTTGTGATAGATTTTTACCAATATTGACTTTGGTCAGATTTTTCACTGAGGTAGGCTAATTTATCTCAGCCACTAGCCTCGCTTGCCAGGCTCTGACTGCACGCCCCTCATCTTTTTTTTCTCCCCTGGAGTCTCGCAAACATCCCTGCTCTCGAATGTCTCGATTTAGGTTATACACATTAGCCAGTGACAAGTTTATTCCTTCATTTCGCAAACAGAGTGATACTTTATCAACTTATTTTACCTCTATATACCTGGCATCGGAACTCAGTGTCGGACATCTATAACAGCCAAATATTTGGTCCAGTATTATATTATTTCATATGGGTTATTTAGACATTTTAGTAGGGTAATGGTTGAAATATTTTTTGGGCATGAAAATAGCTTTTGCTACGTGATTTACTATGACAGTATTACGTTGGGTTTATGATAGTACTATTTCATATTTTAATATTGTGGTATACCATCACACCCCTAATATAAATACATATTGCATCATACCCTCTATATTAGGTAATAAAATTGAATACAATATAATTATTAGTAAAGGTAATATAATTAACTTAGTTCATGCTAAAGTCAGTCTTCTGATAACGCAAATATACCATGTGACCACATTGTATATTGCTTATATTATAACTATAATTTTTTAAATATTTCCCCCCCTGTTTTTCTCCCAATTTAGTGCCCTCATATATTGCTATAATTATTGGTAAGGTGTTCCATTATGATTTCTACCAGTCTTAGCATAGTATTATCGGATCTCATCACTTCTTTGTGTGCAAAAATCATTGTTCTCCATTTTAAGTTACATCCACTATAACTTCCAATGTTTCTACAAAGTGTGCCCTGTGAAGCTGTTTAAGGGCCATTACATCAAATTGATTTGGCATGATATAATGATGCATTAAATTGGCTGATAAAAATCTGCATAAATAGGCAATTTGACCAAACATCCCTCTGAACTGCACTTCAGTTACAAGGAACATTTCTATCAGAACACATTCACAAATTATACAGTTTTGATTCCCTGAGCACTTTTGTTTGCCTGTGTAAATCTGAAATTTGCACACAGCATGTGTACATAGTGTGATGTAGGAATAGCACTGGAATGAGAATTGCTTGGGTAAGATTCTGCTTCTGACAAATGATGTTTAACAATGCAAACTTGCAGAAAATGAAGTACAGAAAGCCTAGAGATGAGCACAGCAGAAGAAATAAGCCCCTTGTCTGCCTGTTTCATGGCTGGTCTGTATTTCTCTCATGGTGTCTACAACAGAAATTCATCGTCTGACAATTTGCCGACACCAGAGCATGGCTCCTTCCTGTAAGGATAAGACAAAAAGGTAAGTACAGCTAAGTAAAAATCTAAAAATACAATGAATACATTCTGGTTTTGCACATCATACTAACTGGTCCTCCTGACAAGGACCTTCCAAGATGGACGATGCCATCTCAACTATAGTTGACATTGCGGAGGAGCAGTGCTGTTAGAGAATACGCGCATAGCATATTTGTTCAAACAGAGGACTTTGGTGAATTCCGATATCAGTAGCCAAGGAGGTGAAAGGTGCCACCATCAAAGGTGCATCCCCCTCAAGTGCCAGCAGTGTGCTCCCAACAAGGACAGGTTTGATGGTCCCAGGCTTGTACCTAATTATACAATCACACCACTTCTGTATCTACAGAATTGCCTTTCCTTCTATAGTTTAAATCCGGGGACAGCTATTCATGGACTGAATTATAATATAAAGTAATATGGGCAGAGACACAAAATTGACAAAGAAGGAAGGACCAGCAAGAACCGTGCATTGACACTATCTCCAACACATCTCTCTATCTTACATGGAGATATCTGCACTAAAAATGAATTCACCAAGAAGAGGGTAACACCAACTCACTCTTCATGCTAGCTGCTAGGTATTCTTTCATTCATACTCTTCATAGGTGTCATTTTGCTGCTGATCTACAAACGTAGACGAGGGGCTTTGGATCGGTGAGTGTGCTTTGGAGTCCAAGAATATATTCAAAAAAGATCAATCTTACAGTGCAACGCGTGGGGTCCCAGTCTGGACTCCAAAGCACACTCACCGACAAAGCCCAAAGATCAGCAGCAAAATGACACCTAAAGAGGTATCTGAGCCAGGAGTACAAAACAAACCCTGGGGAAGCACACATTCAAGATGAAGAGAGAGAAATCAGCACAGAAATTGGGAATGGCTATGAAAAGTTGAAAAATGAATGAAAGATTTAAATTGGTGGAAATTTTATCTGGACAGATGTCAAATGTAATTACAAAATGTCCAGCACTTCCAGGTTTGGACTTCTGGCATTACATGTACTTTCCTCCATGAAGTAGTAAATAACAAAGCTATGAAGGCAAAAAGTCATTCTGGCTCTCCAGGGCTTGTGCGAACCACCCCTTTGCACTAAAGGGATGTTAAAGGTCTCGTGAATGCACCTGGCTGTAGCTGCTACTCACCATTATTGTCGGGCAGCAGGTCGTGCGCAGCACAGTTATTGCCTGAAACACAAACGGATACATTTCACTCAGTGTCCTCACTGCTGATCTTTTCGTAATGACAGACTTTCAGCCTAACATTTTCACAGACATTTCCCTTCAATAAGGAAACCTGCCACATGCTACAACTTACTGGCAAAAAACTAGAAACATTGCATGACAGAAAATGTGAATATTGTTCAACACATAATCACTAACATGACTAATTGGTTAATAAAAGTATTTCATTTGAAAGGTGAATTCATTCAAATGACTTTTTAACTTGTCCAGGCAACGTTTTAAAATAGTTTGAATGACAACAATTAAATATAAAATGACTTACTGTAGAAAGTGAAACTCTGAGAAATCTGTGAAAGAGTAAGCGCATTAATTAGACCATTACCACATATGTAGAGGACAATAATATGCTCTGTATCTGTGAGAGTAGCCTGTCAGATCTGTTACTATTATTATGGTTGTTAATACCTTTACCATTATTGCCAGATAACCATTATTACTATCATTAATGCTCCCCCCCACTTGTTATTATTCCCATCATTGTTTTCATTATTTATATGCTTTGGCAGTACAATATGTCATGGTTGTCATGTCATAAAAGGTGAATTTGAATTAAAATGTATAATCATGTACACAGAATTGTAGAACTGTACCCACAGAACCCACCAACAATCAACATAGCAGCCCTTCCAAGTAGAAGAGCAATGGGTTTTATTTTCAGACTATGGTACTGTAAGGCTCAGCTGTAGACTAGAAACTTTCTGGTGTCGGAACAGATTTGGCCACCGCCTCGGCCCATCAACCCACACCACCACCCTACCCCAGAGAGGCAGTCCATTCGATACTGCAGCTCTTTCACACATCAGTCAGTGAGGAGCTCGTCGTGATCCACAAACACTGCAGGGGCAGTGACCGCAGTGTATGGAGGGCCTACCGCAACCACCTAAGTTCTAAAAGAAATAAAATGCCACCCACGTTTCATCTTTCAAGACATCGTTCAACTTTTTCCTCATTCATACCTACACATATTACCACCTAATTTATACAATCATTATTTGGATAAATACATCTATTTAAGACAGTTCCATAGCTATATGCCTGTAATATTTACTGTAACTGGTAATTAAGAAGCCATGGTACTTTCAGGGGGCGGAGAGAGAAGGACCACCTGCTGGTACATTAACCCCCCTGAAATAATCAAATAATTAAAATGAGGGAATTAACTCTCTTCCCTCCTGTTAAGAAATGATCTAAGGCTGGTTGATGGGAAGTAGCGAAGGAGACAGCATCTCCAGTGCAGTTGACAAAAATGACATAAATCAAAACTGAAAATAAATTGTGGCATGCGTCAACAAGCTATGTCTTCAGACCCTGCACCCAGTATTACTGCACTTCAGACAAACAAAAACCCTTCTGTGAAGTCTAATGTAGCCCTTTTCTAGCAGCAGCTCCTACCATTCGGTAAGTAGGCCACGTTAAGTAGGCCACAATATTTAGAGAATATTATTTTTTTTTATTTTTTATTAAAGGACTTCCCACTTGGTACAGCCTCTGTTTCCATGGGAATTACAACCAAGGCAGGAATAACTACAGAACATAAGTTGACTGTTTGGTACAATAAATGCTGTCTTGCAAACAATATAACTTTTAACGTGTTTTTGTACTTAACAAATGGTTGTAAAACAGTAGTGTAACATTACGATGTTATTATGAGTACCGGTAGGCCTTTCCTGGCACCATAAAGTGTATCATGCTAACATGACTAACGATGAGCAAAACAAACCAAAACCAATGCAACTGAAATACATGAGGAAGAATATTATGCCATTGGCGACCAAAGTGTAACAGTTAAATGTTCATTTCAGAGATGTTATTTCTGGCATTTTGGGACATAATGACTGATGCCAATCAGCTCATGGCACGGCGTTCTCTTTGACACATCCCTTTCCCTGAGTAGGTATACTGACTTTCAAGAGTGTGGAGGTCCCTGCTTTCACACAAAGTAGCTTTCTAGTAGTCATTGCAAAATAAACATTTATTTGATTTGTTTACAGGATGCATCGCAGTCAGGGTCATATGGGCTACTCAAGCGGCCAGGCAACAGGTACCAAAAAGTTCCATTAGTGGTTTGGATGTCTTCACACGTAACCAAGATGTTTGAAGCCATGATTTTTTTTTCCTGCAATCAGTCAATTCATAATTAACATGAATCTTTGCATCTAACTATAAACTTGTTGATCTTTTATCATATTATATTTACACTTTACATTACAAAAGCCGAGGTTACACATACATCTATAAAGCAAACCCATTATTCACCTAATTAAAAAGCATTCTCACAGACACCTAAACACAACATACAAATCACCTCAAGTCACATGATAATAATGACATTTCCTGTGTCTAATATGACAGCCATTTGAGACACAAAGGAGCATTGGGTCTGTTGCATCTCCCCTATTATACATTATATATTTACAAATCACACAAAAATGCACAAAACAAATACAATAAAAGTATAGTATGACCTGAACCACTAAAGGTAGTATCAATCAAATGTGATGAATTTTCAAAAGTAGACATAATTACAAAAAGCTTTATTTTTACGAGAGCTGGTTCCGATGTGTCTTATTAGAGGTTTCCTCACTGGTCCTGTAACACACACATATGAACATATTTTTAATGGTTAATTTCGATTGGCTGGGGAGACTGTCTTGAGCCTGTTGAATTCCGATGCCGCGCCCAAGTTTACATTGTTAGAAACTAAGTACAAGGCGTAGGTTCTCAATTAGCCTGCCCCTTTAACATGTCATTGGCATTCATCTATTGTCTTTGTGTGAGGATGCACCTGTAGAATTTAGGTTATTATCCAAACGGTTGGAGGCAACATTAGAATATCAGACAACATTTTAAGATAATCTATTTTAACATAATATGAATGTAGCCTGCGGCAGTTGGTTATAGCCTTAAGTACGTCCTATAGCCTGTTTCCTATCGGTGACACAAAATTCGATACTTATTGTTCCGCTGATTATCACTTTTTGTGATGCTAGGTTGTAACATTGCACTATTTCAAAATGTAAATGGATTCAGCACGTTTACTTTCACTTTGAATGTAGGCTAGTCTATACCGTTATCTGGAATTTCAATGCTTTGTATATTTCCATCAATTTTTTGACTATTTAAAAAAGGTGGCTGGTTAAACCAAAGCCGCGGACATGCCACTGGTACTCCGGTATACCCAAACCAAGCCACCGAGTCTAGTGCCAGCACCCCAAACACTGAGGGTTCAATCAAAGCTGCAGTCTTCAGTATCCCACAACAGAACCTGGGATGCCTTTTAGGCTTTATACCACAGAAGGCAAGGTGGGGTCTCAACCAAAGCCATGGACAGGCCACTGTTACTTTGGTATACCCTCCCGCCCCATCGCTGGGGTGCCCATCATAGCCTTCGCAGCCATTAGACAACAGGAGTGTGTCAACCGAGGCCATGGTCCTCAGTATCCTCACACCAAGCCATCAGGCTCCAGCCATGATTAAAGACCTTTACGGTAACGTCTGTGTTCTCGTTAACACTACCTAGGATTTCTCTCTACTTCCCCCATTGATGGGGACTCTAAATGCGCCAGTAGGAACTGTGGGTAATATGCAAATCGCCCGGTGACGTTACAGGGGTTAATTGGTTGCGTTAAGAGATTATGAACGGGGAAATAGCGTTGTCTAATGCTAAGCTAGCTACAAAAGGGGGGGGGGCAAGAACATTTTATTGAATGTTTTTTCATTATAGCGACTACTCAGAGTTGCTTCGGTAGGGGTAAACAAACGCATAGGGTCATTCATTTTTGAAAAACGTCTGCAAGTGAACCATTTTTCAACTTTTATGAATGGAAAATGTACACTTAGTATTGATTATGAGTGTATTTGTCGACTTCGGAGACACTGACTGCATTACTTCGGCATTAAGGCCTCTATATGCTTCTGCGTAACTTGTGCGCCATCTTCGCGGTTTGCGCAACGTCGCAAGCACTCAGCAATTTATACTTCTGCACAACCTATGCGACACTAGTAGGTGTCAATGTATTGAACAAGGTGGGTAAAGTTTTCATGAAAGCAGGAAAACTCCTGTACCTTAGAACTTCTTCAGCCAATCTTTCCTGAAGCTGGTTTATTTTATACCGTGTCGAACAAATTATGCTAGATATCTATATCGTTAGTTACTGTTAGCAGGCTTTATTTGGCCGTGATACCAGGTTGCTAGCTAGATAGATATCGATTGTTTTTCTTAGCTAACGTTAACACAGATATATACAGGTATGGTATGTAGCTGCCAGCAACAATGTCTATCAATGTATTACTGATCTCTTGTGCGAACTATGATTGTTCTTACCATTTAATTAATGTACATCTTGTAAGTCGCTCTGGATAAGAGCATCTGCTATATGCTTTTAAAAAAAAGTATATGCACCCTGATTTTTCTATGTTTTGTTAGTTGAATATTCTGTGCATTAAGGTGTTGTAGTGACATGTTACATTTATATGTAATCTAAAGCACAACACAAAACATCTGGATATTTGCAACCCTAAATATATGATTTAGAATGATGTAAAGACCACAGTCAATCCTTCGTTGTTTGCAGAATCTCCAAGTTTAATGTATTGTCAGTACAATGGACTTTAAAACCTTAGAAAAAAGGAAGTATGCTTGTCATGAAAGCAGCTTGTGTGCGAGCAACTCACCTTTATAGCATTAAAATAATAGAGTAAATTCACGTGGAACAAATGAACCAGCAGACGACTCTTGAAAATAATGTTAAGGTATTAAGGGAAATGGGAAATGAAGGATGGTCTTTTTCTGTCTTTTCACAGAATTTTTCAAATCGCTGCTCTTATCTTCTTCCCCTAATCTGGATGTCGCTCTGGATAAGAGCGTCTGCTAAATGCTTAAAATGTAAAATGTAGGGCCTCCCGCATGGTCCAGTGGTTACAACGTTCGACACTGGCCACGGAGACCGGGGTTCGATTCCCCGTCCCGCCAGTCGGCTCTGGCCGGAAGTGCCACCAGGGGGCGGCGATTGGCTGTCTGCCCCAGGGAGGGGGGAGGGAAGCCGACAGGACATTCGCTGCGCATAAGAGTGGCTCTGTAGTACCGGGTTACGGTCGACGGCCTAGTGAGTGCCGTTTCAGAGGAGACATTACTTCGCCTTCGACAAAATAAAAAAAATTAAAAAAAAAGTAAAATGTAAAAAAGGAAAAGATGTAGGCTACTAGCTCAATGAACTATGACTATGACAGCTCCGCCTCCATTCGTTAACCAACCAATCAATGCTGTGCAACATCTACGTGACATGTTTCGCTGTGGTCGCGAGTTAGATTTTTGTGCTAGGTACGTGACATCTGCAACATCAGCGCAACCTCTGCGACGTGTTGCAGAGGATGTCGCGTTGCAGTCATGTCGCAGTCGCTCGAGCATGTAGAGGCCTTTAGTGGTTTGTCGTTTGTGAACGATTCGTTCTTTTTGAACGAATCCTTTTGGTGAACGAAAGGAACTGACTCACCTCTGTGTCCTATTCGTTCCTTTGCTTAATCTAAAATTGGGAACTGCCATTCATTTAAACTGCAGCGACTCCTCCTATTTAACCATTTCCACCATTGGGCTCTAGTCTGTAGTAGCCATTAGCCAACGACAGCACTGAACTGCTTGAGCTGGGCGTGCTCTCTGAGCCCCTCCCGTCGGGGTGACTGAAAGCAACAGTAACTTCAGTTCCTGAACTGGAACTGACTGAGGACTGAATCCATGAAGGACCGAATACGCGAAGGAACTGTAACTGGACATGCTGTTGCTCTTGTTCCTCGTTCCATGAGGCAGGTCCTGATCCGGAACGAGACACTAGCCTACGTAGTCGCTGCAGCTCTACGTCTCTCTCTCCCCATAATGTCTTCATATTGCAATGACAAACTTGCCTGAGACTGAGTATAAAATTAAAAGCAACTGGTTTACACTAGTTGCTTAGCCCAGCAGTTACATCTGAGAAACACTTAGCTTATAGCCTAATCCCAAGTAGTAAATAAATAAACCGTGAATGAAAGAGACTATTTCCCAACAGAGACGATGCCATATTTTTTAAGGCAGAGTCGTGAACTTGGTCTAGTCTCAACTCGAGAATTGAAACCACATCATTATATTCCTTTATTCAAACATAATATGCTAGGCTATATGAATGTATCACAACTTTGTGGATAATTCTAGAGGTCTGTTTTAACATTGGTGCAGATAGCTTGGTGAACAATGTAAGCTACGATGCAGGAAACCGACACAATGCAAGTCACACCTTAAGTTAGCCGACATAAATACCTAGGTGGCACATAGGTTAAATTTATTAATGGACATTTTAGTCCATGTGAATGATCACTTGGTAATATGTAGCCTACTTAGGAAGGAAGTATTTGTTTATGATTTTTTTAATTTGGAGATTTTCCTTCTGATGTGAGAAATTAACCATGAAAGGCTTTTATTTTTAGGCTGTTTGTTCCATGTTACCAATTAAATATTATCATTGTTGTTGATATTAGGCTTTTATTTACCCTATTGTTACACGGTCCCTTAAAATTAATCGTAATTAAAATTGAATGACTGACTCAGTTAAACAATATTTAGTGATGGAGTCGGACCCAGTCACTGCATAACTCTCGTTCTCATTTGCGGGAGTCTGAACGATAGCAGCGAAGGAATTCGTGAATGAATCCTTTTAGGGAACTGAGTCAAAGGGTCCGTGTCCCACCACTATTAGAAGTTAGCTAGCAACAATAACACTTCCCGTTTGCAACTTCAAATTTTTCTTACCAAAATAAAGGTTCGGGACTGTTGTGTTTTAAAGATTTAGGCTGTATGTAACAAGCCACTCAAAGTAAAAAAAAATGTCTCAAGTGTAATTTAAATGTAATAATTGGTGACTTACTCCTACATTTAAAATTAAGAATAAAGGTGATTTATCAAATTTCTCTTGACTAAAAAGTACTCTTAGGTTAGGTTAAACTGTTATGTATTTAAGAGACCTCTGGAGCTCTCTTAACTGGCTAGGAGTAGGCAAGACGGCACAGTTGCGAAGACGGAGACATGTGCACACCTTCCAAGACAGGAAGAATGTTTTAGAAATTATGCATAGTTTGATGATGCATAGTTAATCAAATGTTATTGCTTAGATCGGCAGGGAATCATCTTTGTCACTGATCTTGTGCAAGATGTAATATCGCCAGCAACTTTGAGAAGTAGCAGAGATGCAAGTTATTTGAACACTGCGCTTCCTAGCCATGGGGAAAATGCAATTATGTAATGCTGATGATTTGAGACCATCACAATCCACCATCAGCAGGGTACTGACAAAAACTGTGACAGCCCTTGTAGCACCTGGCATAGTTTTATATGTATTATGTAGTTAAATATATGTTTTATTCACAAATTATTTGGAGTATTGAGCTACACTACTTTTATAATTGAGCACCAACCTTAATACGATCTGCAGTTTGCGTAGTCCAGCATCCTGACAGTCGCCCACTCCACTGATTGTGTCATTATTTTCTCAGAGGATGCGGAGCGCTTAAAGGTTTAACTATAATAAAAGAATTGTAGCTCAGTCAAAATAATTTTAATAACTGTTGTTGTTCATCAGCAATATTGCAATATGAAACAAATGTGTCTCATAAATAAATAAATAAGACTATGAACCAGTGCCAGATGTTGGCTTCTTGAAAGCAGAGATTTTCCTGACGCACTTTGGATAGAACATTGTACCTTTTTTTTCTCGCTTTCCTCCCGAATGTCGGAGGCGAAGTTTGCATTAATGTTGTATGCAGTCTGCCTCCATGCCTCTTTTTTATGACGACTTGTAAGTGTGGAACTAAATTTTCCTTGAATTATTTCCTTTTACACTATATGGCCAAAAGTCAGTGGACCACCCTACTAATTATTGAGTTCAGGTGTTTCAGCCACACCCATTGCCAACAGGTGCATAAAATCCAGCACATAGCCACAGACAAACATTTAGAATTCAGAATGGTTCATAAAGAGCTCAGTGAAATTAACCATTTAATTTTACAACCTATGAAGATGTATGAGTTATTAATTCATATTTGGGGATAAACCTATTAAAACTCCAATACAATAATGCAATTATTTGCCATTTTATTTTTGTCCATAATTTCAAACTTAGAAATAATAAAAATTTTAATCATAATATTGCAATTTCATATGATATCATTCAACATGGAGCAAGCTGGCACAACCTGAGGCTATTAGAACTAATAAATAGATGCTTTATGTTGCTACAGTAGAATGATGAGTGGTCAGGCACAGACCTCAAACCCCTGCCCCTTTGCCCCTCCATTCAGATAGTGCCCACTTGGATGTGTGTGTGTTTTTTTGTTTTGCAATATCATTATAATCACTAAAAAGTAGGCTAAGTACCCACAAAAAAGAGCAACTCACATAAAAAGGACACCACCCTCCCACAAATGGTTTTGCCTCAAATTAAACAATACAGATAATAAGCTATATTGTATGCTCAAAAAAAAGGAAAATTACATAATTTTATACTAATACAGTTGCTCAGAGAAAAATATTTTGTTTAACAAGTATAACCCCCTTTGAAGAATAGCACCACTTTTAATTTTAAGTAATCTTGACTTTATTGAATAGGTGGAAATTAAATCACCCTAATATCACAATGTATGACAAGGGAGCAGGGACCTACGTTTGGGCCTCCGCAGTGCTTAATTTGTGCTGGGGCTAGCCAGGCCACAGCCCCGGCAAATGCCAAGAATCCGATTTTGCGCCCCGGCAAATGTCTTACTACTGATATTTATGAGCCCCGGGATCATAAATATCTAAAGTGCGACAACAACGCATATTTTAACAGACTTAACAGCCGAGAAACAATTAGTGCTTTCAGAGTGTTCACAGAGACATCGGGAGAACAAGTTACACAGCCCTTGAAGGATCTCTGAACCGCTATTAACACCGTAGCAATTTCCAGCGCAGAGTGCGAGAGAGGTTTCTCACAAATGAATCTAATCTGCACGTCAACAAGAGCATCTTTAAAAACAGCAGCCATATCGTCGCTACTGTTTTTAACCCTTGTTGCTCCACCACTGGAAAGTTTCAACCCAACCCCATACACTACCGTTCAAAAGTTTGGGGTCACCTTCCATCTGGACTATGGCTAATCGGGCACTCCTTCATTCTTCAGCAAGATAACGACCCGAAACACACCTTGAAGTTGTACAAGAAATATCTGGTGAAGGAGGAATGTGAACAACAACTCAAACTAAAGACCTGGCCTGCCCAGTGTCCAGACCTCAATCCCATAGAACTTGTATGGGACAAACTGGAAAGGAAGAGTCAAAGCAAAGCAACCCACAAGTTTCTCTGGGAATTGCTGCAGGATAGCTGGGAAAACATGTCGGGTGATTTCCTGCTAAAACGTATTAACCGAATGGCCACTGTTTGTGAGGCTATTCTCAAGGGTGACTATTTTGAGGAATCCAAGATTCAATTTTCAATATAATTTTCTTGAACATTTATTTGATGTTCATTTTGTTCATTGTTACATGTGTTTTTTGTCATTTTAAAGTATTTACAGAAATGTATAGCATTGTCAATTATGAGATAAAAATAGTTTCCAGCAGGTGACCCCAAACTTTTGAACGGTAGTGTATGTCCGGACGTGGCTTGCCAAAGGGCACCGAGGAGCAGACGATGCGAGAAGTAAAGGGAGGCAGGAGGATAGCGGAGAGAGAGAGGCGAGGAGCATGGCTGTCCTATGGAAGCACCTGGACCATTAGACCAGAGGGAGGGACAGAAATGCAGCAGCACAGAGGTCGGAAAAGTTTACCCTTTTTCCTCCTCAGTTGAGCCCCGGCATCTCTTATTTTACAAATTAAGCACTGGGCCTCTGCAATAAAATTATAAAAAGAGGAATGACAAATTAGTGGTACTTAAAACCCTGCTCAAATCTTTCAGAGAATATTGTACATAACAATGAAAATGAGAGGAAAGGAAAAGCCACCCACAATACTGTTTACATTAGAACAATAGACTTTAAAAAAAAACCAAGAGGCTTCTTAAATACAAACCACATGATGTTCTAAGTACTCAGAGGAAACTCTTACATTCTCGGGTAGCAAGCGCTATCTGAGCAGCTCGCAAATACCTTTTTTGTACTGTACAAATGTAATTACACTCCAGGTTTAATCTAAACAACCCCCACGTCGCTTGAGGAGAACCATCCTTTTTCTCTCTCGATCTCACTCTCCCCACTCACTCCCTCCTCCACTTCTCTAGTTAGTCACTCAGTTTTAAATGACAGGTGGCTGAAACAAGTTATTACATAGCTTACTTAACTATCCTTCAGCACTTTTGTTATGGTGGGGTTACACAAGTAATATTTTTCCCAAAAAGCTGTCACAATTATTCACACCCATTTTGAGAACTTATTGTACCCTCCTCTCGCAAGGTTAACACTACTGTGTTGTCTTCTATAGTGTTTTGTGAGATTGGTGAACATACTGAAAGAGGCACAGTCATTGTTTTTCTCCAACCTTTTTAATAAAAATTCTGGAAACTCAAAGCACCCGTTTTCCAAAATAAACCATCTTCTAAACCTTCAAATCCATTTTCCCATCGAGACCATGGAGGATCAATGCAACAGCTTCATTGAAGCTACTAAGGGAGAAATTGAGGATATAATATACAAAATGAAACCTTAAACCTCTCTGGATCCTATTCCAACTGCCCTGCTCAAATCATGCTCTCGTCCTCTGATCTTTAAGGTTGTTAAACAGTTCCTCTGATCTGGCAGTGTCCCCCCCAGAACTCAAGACTGCTGTTAGCAGCCCCTTTTCAAGAAGCCTACCCTGGATCCGGGGTTCTGGCCAATTACAGGCCTATCTCCAACATCCCCTTCTTCTCAAAGGTATTGGAAAAAGTAGTTGCCTCACAGCTCCAAGACTATCTAATCCTCAACAACCTTTTAGAAAAAATTCAATCAGGTTTCCTGCCTGCCCACAGTATTGAAATGGTGCTTATCAGGGTCACAAACGATCTCCTGGTGGTGGCTGATGCAGGCTTCCCCTGCCTTCTGATCCTCCTGGACTTCAGTGCAGCATTCAATACCATTGACCGAAGTGGTCAATCCTCCTAGAAAGCCTCCGGGACACCATCGGACTCTCTGGACAGGACCTGAGTTGGTTTCACTCCCATCTGTCGGGCAGGACGGAGTTGGTCTCTCTAGGTGAATCCAGGTCACAGACACGCCTCGTCACCTGTGGTGTCCCACAAGGCTCTGTTCTTGGTCCAATCCTGTTCATCTTGTATATTCTCCCCCTCGGTCATGTCATTAGCCGACATGGGATATCTTTCCATTGCTGTGCTGATGACACCCAGCTGTACTGTAAAACTGCTCAAAAACCCTCTGTTGCATGCACACGCCTGAACACCTGCCTTGGGGAGACAAGGGTGTGGCTGAAGCTAAACTTAACAGCACCTCACCATCGCAGGCCAGAACATCTCTCTCTCCTCCTCCATCTCCAACCTGGGCATCAAGTTGAATCTCTCCCTGACGTTTGACAACCACATCAAACATCTCTGCAAGACATCGTGCTACCACCTCAAGCATTTCGCCAACTTCATCACACCCTAACTCTGCCAGGAGAAGCTCATCCATGCCTTTATCTCCTCAAGGCTGGACTACTCTTCATCGGGATCCCTAGCAGGAGCCTCCAGAAACTGCAGTACATCCAGAAGAGCAATTCCAAGATCCTGATGTGTGGAAATATAGCCACATCACCCCCATCTAGGCATCTCTCCACTGGCTCCCCATCTCCTACAGGATCAAATTCAATACCCTTTTCCTGACTCTCCTGACCTATGGCAATGCTCTTCCCTAACTCAAAGAACTCCTTTAGAACATAGACCCTCATGCAGTCTCATGTCTAGTGATAGCCTGTGCCTCCACACCCCCAGGACTATGCTCCACTCAATGGGGGATCGGTCGTTCAGATCAACCGCCCCCTGTCTATGGAATGCCCTCCCCAACCACCTGAGGGTAGCACAGACTCTGAGCTCTTTTAACAAAGGCCTAAAAACTCTCCTCTACAGGAAAGCTTTATGTTGAAGTGGTTATTTTTTGTTGTTTTTGTTCTCCTAATAGTGTCAGCGGGTCTTTATTGCATGTCATTATTGTTTTCACATCCCTGTTTTTATTTTTGTTATATTCACCCTGGAGCACTGAGATTGTCCCACAATGAAAAACGCATTATAAATAAAATGAATTATTATTATTATATTGGGGGGATCTTTGAGCATTCCTCCATACAGTCTTTCAAGACCCTTTCGCGCTTGTCAAACCACACATTTTTGATTGGGTTCAAGTCTGGAGACGGAGGTGGCCATTGCAAAACTATTTTGTGGTCAGGTAATCATGTCTTGATTGATTTTGAGGTATGCTTTGGATAATTGTCTTGCTGAAAGATGGATTTGCGGTAAAAAGTTAATTAAAAAAATGGTTGGTCCTGCTGCTGATTTATCCTGCAGAAAGGTTTGAGGACAAATCAATAGATGAGTGCTGGATTTGATAGTCAATTAGCAATGGAGTCCAGATTGATGATTAACTTTATATGTAAATCTACAAAACAAACTTGTTCAAAATTGCCCCTTACTCCTGATTGTTGTGCCAAACTCTGACATACACAATTTGGAATTGAACCCTAAATTCAAACTTTAACAGTCACAATATTCATACACGTTTGATGCAATTACTCCTCTGCTGATACTAGACCAAGACTAACCGAAGACTACTGAAAAGATCAAAAATATTATTTGAAATGGTAAATATCAAGTTACCAAACTGTAGCTTTCTAAATCAAAGGAGCATATATTGATCAAAAGATTTTAGGGCCTTTTTGAAGTGTCTGGTTATCAGTTCACGTCTTCATGTCAGGGGTCTTATTGTCTGGATTGAGAACAACTCCTAGGTACAGTGGCGAGAAAAAGTTTGTGAACCCGTCAGAAGTGTCTGCATTTCTGCATAAAGTTGACCTAAAATGTGATCAGATCTTCATCTAAGTCCTTCTAAAAGATGAAGAGAACCTGATTAAACAAATAACACAAATAATTGCCTTTTAAAAATGTATTTACTAAGCAAAATGACACATCTAAATTCTTTGTTGGAAAAGTATGTGAACCTCCAGAATTATCAGTTCAATTAAGGGGGTAATTAAAGTCAGGTGTTTCAATCAATGGATGACCATCAGGAGTGAGTTTGGGTGGCGCTGCCCTATGTAAAAAACATAAACCTGGGTCTTCACTATCAAAGTCTGGTCTTCACCACAGAGGTTTGTGGAAGCGTGCCATGCCTCGATCAAAGGAGATTTCTGAGGACCTCAGAAAAAGAGTTGTCGATGCTCATCAGGCTGTAAAAGGTTACAAAACCATTTCGAACGAGTTTGGGCTCCACCAATCCACTGTCAGGCAGATAGTGTCCAAATTGAGAAAATTCAACACCAACACTCTCCCCAGGAGTGGTCGTCCAACAAAAATCACTCCAAGAGCAAGGCGTACAATATTCAAGAAGGTCGCAAAGAATCCCAGGGTAACGTATAAGGATCTGCAGGCCTCTCTTGCATTGGCTAATGTCAGTGTTCATGAGTCCACCATCAGGAAAACACTGAACAAGAATAGTGTGCATGGGAGGATAGCAAGGAAGAAGCCACAACTCTCCAAAAAGAACATTGCTGCCCATCTAAAGTTGGCTAAAAATCACCTGGATGCGCCAGAAGAGAATTGGAAGAATGTTCTGTGGACGCATGAATTGAAAATATAACTTTTAGGTTTAAATGTGAAATGATATGTTTGGCGAAAACCAAACACTGCATTCAAACATAAGAACCTCATCCCAACCGTGAAACACGGTGGTGACAGTATCATGGTTTGGTGCTGCTTTGCTGCCTCGGGACCAGGACGGCTTGCCATCATTGACGGAACTATGAATTCTGGATTGTACCAACAAAAACTACAGGAGAGTGTCAGGGTATCCGTGAGTGAACTGAAGCTCAACAGAAGATGAGTCATACAGCAAGACAACGACCCTAAACACACAAGTCAGTCTACCAAAGAATGGTTGAAGCAGAATACATTTTGTGTTTTGGAATGGCCGGGTCAAAGTCCAGACCTTAATCCACTAGAACTGTTGTGGCAGGACCTGATGCAAGGAGTTCATGCCAGGAAGCCCACCAACATAACTGGATGGAAGCAGTTCTCTAAGGAGGAATGGGTCAAAATTCCTCCAAGCCGATGACTGATCAACAGTTACCGGAAACGTTTGGTTGAAGTCATTGCTGCTCGAGGGGATCAAAGCAAAGGTTCACATACTTTTTCCGACAAAGACATTTAATGTCGGATCATTTTGTTCAATAAATACATTTTAAAGTATCATGTTTTGTGTGTTATTTGTTTAACTGGGTCCTCTTTATCTATTTGTAGGACTTAGATGAAGATATGATCACATTTTACGTCAAATTTATGCAGAAACGCTGAAAATTCTAAAGGGTTCACAAACTTTTTATCGCCACTGTATGTAACAGTCTTTCATTAACTGCATCTTCTCTTTCATTAAGTGCATGTCTCTTATCACAAAAGCACAGGCAAAGCATCACAGCATTTGTCCTCTGTAGTAAATTGTCAGTCTCCAGCTGGCATCTGGCTTCTGTATCTTTCACTCAGAACAGCACGACATACTCCGATTGTCTTGACAAAGCCATTTTTAACATCAATTTAACCTCTGAAAAAAATGCAAAGCCTTGTGCACAACATGTTTCCTTGTATGAGGTGCTGGCTGCAGCAAGAGATGAATAACTTCTATAGTCTTTTGCTCATTTTCATCAAAGGTGCCAATAATTCTGGACCTGACATCAGAATATGTATTCAACTTGTTTTTCAAAACAGCCAACAATATTATTCTCAGGTAATAGCAGTCAATAAATACGAGATAAAGTGTTAACTATCAGAGCATAAAGGACATTGGAACACTGTCCACTCACCCATTAAACAGGTGATTCTATTACAACTCAAGTAAAATATCTAAAGATGAACTGTACAGCACAACTACAAGACATTAATCTTTTTCTACAGTGTTATTGAATAACCAACATGGACTAGTTACAGACAGTCAGAGCTGCCACTGGAAGGCAGAGTTGCTAATAAAGGTGGGCCCTCACATAGATTGTCCAGCACTGTCAGCATTGTGCCGACAGATTTAATTGCAAGGAAAAAACTAAAAGGACTTCAACCAAACGCCTTCAACTTCAGCAGGTGAGATGTTGAGCAAGTGTACAGTTTAGCTCTACACAAAGTAGTTCTAACCTTGAAATGTTAATTTAATTAACTCCTTGTGATGTAATACAATGGATTTGCATGCAAATTGGGAATACCTTTGGTATAAACTCTTCTGCACAAAAAAACGTATTCAACTGGACCCAAAGACTGGGAACTGACCTGACTGTGAAACCAGTTCTCATCAGTACGACGAGCTGCGCCAGTAGTTGATGACACCTGGAGATTGGCCCCTCTAGAAGCTCTAAGTATTGAAGAAATGCCATCGACTAACATGGAGCTGATACATAATCTTCCTTACTTTATCATGGGGACTTGTAGATTATTGTTTTGCTTGATTATTGTATTGTTTCACAATGTGGAAAAACTGCCATTCAAGGCATCTGAAAAGATCATCACTATCATGCATATAATAATACTTATGTAAATTGACCAACTTCAATAGAATTCTACAGACTTCATTATTCATAGAAGGCAGTTGCTTAGAGCAATAACTTAAATTTGTCTTAACCATGGATATAGATGAATTAATATTTTTATACGGTTATTTAATAAAAGGTATTTTCTGCATTATTAGTTGTTAATAAGTATAACTGCTTAGAAAGCACCTTTATTCATTAATAATATGTTGGCATTATTTAAATCCGTATTGGACTCTAGTTTCATTGTCAAAGTGCAATGCACAGGCAGTAGCAATAATCAAGGACGGAGATGCATTAAGGAAAGTCCTTTTGGTTTCAAAACTGATATAGTTGTCCGGGAGGAGGAAAAGGAAGAGGAAAAGATGTGTGGTGCACGTTAGTTTAGTTTGTGTATTTTCATCAAAGCCACATTTATTGAAACGTGTTTATTAACAATATTGTTAGCCTGCCACTAACATTATGGATATTTAGGCATTTATATGCAACAGAAAGGAGAGCAGGACACCAAGGAATGAAGTTAATCTCTGTTTACTTTCAGTGAAGAAAAGCACTTAGCTACAGTTTGGATGTTGTAGCGTGAGCATCAAGGACATTGGAACTGGGGTCACCTTGGTCTCCACTTACTCATTAAACAGGTGATTCTATTACAACTAGTAAAATATCCCAAGATTAACTGTACAGCACAACTACAAGATATTAACTTTTTTCAACAGTGTCATTGAATAACAAACATGGACTAGTTCCAGACAGTCGGAGAGTTGCTAATGAAGGTGGGCCTTCACATAGGTTATCCAGTACTGTCAGCATTGTGCCAACAGATTTAATTGCAAGGAAAAAACTAAAAGGACTTCAACCAAACGCCTTCAACTTCAGCAGGTGAGATGTTAGACAAGTATAGAGTTTAGCCCACTAAATCGCTCTCTTGTCGCATCAGAATACTCGGTGCAAAACTCGCTGCAGGCAGAACCAGCTCCATTACAACCTTAAAATGTACAACTTTCAACTCCTTGTGAACTTAGAAGCTCTAAGTATTGAAGAAATACCATTGACTAGAACATAGAGCTGATACATAATCTTCCTTACTTTATCATAGGGACTTGCAGATTATTGTTTTGTGTGCCTGCTGCTAACATGATGGACATGTGGCGTTTATATGTGTATTTTGTTTAACCTTTATTTAACCAGGCAAGCCATTAAGAACAAGTTCTTATTTACAATGGCGGCCTGGGTACATACACCATTCACTCACACACTCACACCTACAGGGCAATTTAGACTCTCCAATTAGCCTAACGTGCATGTCTTTGGACTGTGGGAGGAAACCGGAGTACCCGGAGGAAACCCACACGGACACGGGGAGAACATGCAAACTCCACACAGAAAGGCCCCGGCCGGAATTCGAACCCGGGACCTTCTTGCTGTGAGGTGACAGTGCTATCCACTGCACCACCATGCTGCCGTCGTATGAAACGAACGCCGGACACCAAGGAATAAAGTTAATCTCAGTTTACTTTCAGTGAAGAAAGGCACTTACAGGATGTTTTTAACACAACTATTTGAAGAAAGGTACTTAGCAACAGTTTGGATGTTATATGCAGCTGTATGATGCTCCAGTGCCATCCTTCCACAGTCCGCACTAGAGCCAGCAAGCAATCACAATGAATTAACTACAAATGCTTTTCTGGTGCAGCCTGAAAAATTAAAATTCTAAACGGGAAAGCCTCAACAAGCATTACTTATAATAGTTTTCTGTGTTTGGGTTGTGCATATAGCAATTGTAGTGGGCGACATCGCTTCCTGGATGAACTAATTCGCTCAGAGTGGTGACAGAGAAAATGAACACTTCTGAATGGGTGTCTCCAATTGCAGTTAGGCAAACATGAAATCATGCAGCATTAGGATATGTGTGGATCTCTGTAAGCAAAATAAAACAGTTATCACAGACTGCTACCCTCTTCCACATACGGATGTTGCTTTCTTCTCTACAAGGTGCAACTGTGTTTTCCACAATTGATTTAGCGAGCACTTATCATCAAGTGCCCTTGCTTGTAGACCATTAAGATTTGACTACCTTCATTACACATGACGGTTTCTTTAGGTGGTCCAAAGTCTCTTATGGACTGGCCTCAGATCCATCCACATTCCAAAAAATGATAGCAACAATTCTACAGGGCCTTCCTGGGGTCAAAAACTACTTGGATGACATTACTTTTGGGCAGACTGCAGCTGAACATGACCGCGACCTCAAGGCCATCCTACTGTGCCTCAAAGATGCAGGCCTACAGCTCAACGATGAAAAGCGCTGTTTCAGTCAGACAAGCCTCCATTTCCTTGGTCACACAAACCCTGCCAACGGTATCCTCCCCAACCAGGAGCACGTTGAAGCTGTCCTGAACCTGCCTGCCCCAGCTGATGAGGCTGTGCTCTTTCCTGGGATTATTGTCCTGCTATTCAAAATTCCTGCTTAACTACATTATAGAGCCGATATGCATGTGTGTCAGACATACAGATTTTGAATGGATTGACGATGCACAACAAAGCTTCATGAAAGTAAAGCAACTGCTGGTCGAGAGCCCCGTGTTTGCACTTTTCAATCCAGCCTTCCCTACAGCGATATCCAAGGATGTGTCAGATTATGGATTAGGAGCTGTTTTCACTTAACTCCACCCGGACAATACTGAATGTGCTATTTCTTTCGCCTCGAGGACTCTGTCTCCTGTGGAGCGCAAATACTCCACAGTTGAGAAAGAGGCACTTGGCTGCATCTGGGCTGTGAAGAAGAGGTGCACAGAACTGTGGGGTCATTACAGATCATCAAGCCCTCACTACTCTGCTGACCACCAAGGGACCGGGCCGTGCTGGCGTGCTTATTGCATGCTGGCTAACTCACCGGTGGTGCTTCAATTACAATGTGGCCTACCGCCCTGGGTCAGAAAACTTCACAGCGGACGGTCTGTCTCATCTGCCCCTGCCTGCTCCCCCTTATCCTACTTTAGATGTGGAGCCCACATTTGTGGCACTGACCTTCTCTGCTGTAAGTACACTGTTGACTGCATACTTTCAGTCAGCCTGATCTGCTTGCCCATAAACCACAATGCAACCAAATCTGGCCTCCTGCGATTTAAAGCATGTTCATTTAAAGCAGTTCAGGCATGGCTCCCTACTACATGAATACCACATTCAAGACAAACTGTCTGTCAAAGACAACCTTATGTTTAGGGGGACACATCTGGTTGTGCCGATTGCATTGCACACGACCTTGGTTACATTTGTAGGGCAGGTCAAAGAACTATGCCCTGAAGTGACCCCAAAGAGTGTGAACTATGTGTGTATTGCCAGCAGGGAGCCAACGGGTGAGAACAATGGTTTTGCCCCAGACGTCTCAGGCCCCACACTAATCCTGTCAGCAAGACAGGACACAGTGGGGACTGTTCTCAAGACTTGACCACATCACTGAGTTTAATGTGTTATACTGTAAACTTCATCATTCACATATACAGTATAAGCATGTTTGGTGTTGTTGGAGAGCTGATGTAATGAGCAGTGGGTTGGTGTCATTGATGTAGTGGTGCGGGTGGCGCTTACTGAGGATCTCAGAACACCGTTCAAAAGTGAACGGTGCAAATGCAAATGATCTTCGGTCAGCGGCCTGGCAGTGTGATGCGCATACAGAGACAGGGAGTGGTTTTCAGTGATTGTGTCCTTATTTGGTGTTTGATGGCTTCTTTTGATGTATGGGTTTAAGGAGGGAAAAGTGGCATTCATCGGGGAGATTCGTAGTACGAACTCCTGCGCAACTTTTGCGTATAGCCGTTTTTGTATTCTTACGTTACAAATTCTGTTTGATGTTTTTATGCAAGTCCGGTTAATAAACATTTTCATACCCAAGCATCTCTCATTTAATCTAGACTGCAGTTACACGTGGTTTTAAGATTAAGTTAACACACACACATAGAACGTTGCAACTCCGTAGTCACTCGCCTATACATTAGTGCCGTTGCAAGATACGCAACTGTATCCTTGCTAGGTTTTACACAGGCCAGAGGCACGTCTGCATCTCGTATAGAAGATAGCAACCCGTATAGAGCCACACTACGCGAGACGAGAGACTACAGTCTCTCATTTGCTTATACGATTCTAGAAGTAAGAGTTAACAGAGAGAAAAGCTAACATACATGGAGTCAGATAGAGTTGAGTTAATTAACCTCCGTTTAATCCCGTTCGGTAACACGAAGGTAAGGCTACACGCTATACCTCCACACTCGGACACGTCCGCCATTGGTGTGTTCGGGTGGAATCTTAAAGGATTCTACAGTTGGTGACCCCGACGTGATAGATAGTTACCTGTGTTCCGGATCAGGAATGCTGCTTGCCACATTCTGGAGTCTCTTTTGAGGTAAGTACTTTGTGTTTTCTCAGGAAATTGTTAGGGAGAGAAAGTGCATATATATATACACACATCGTGTAGAACGGATCGAAATATCCACGATAGTTTGGGGACCGTAGAAACCCAAAACTTTGAGATTCATATCCCCTCACGGGAAACAACATGGAAGCGCAGGGAAATTGTAGCGTGAGTGTAGTTCACCTTCTAATGGATTCATGGTGCCGAGACGTTAAAGAAACACTCAGTAACCGCATTCGTGTTAAAGGACTAGACTTAATCGCTAACAATGACGATATCCTCAATTGGTATAACACCATTGGCCGTAAGAAAGAGCACAAGAGGAAATATCGCAAATTAACCTCGGCTGTAGCTTACTTGCTACACAAAAATGATTTATGGTCATAATTCACAATAGGGGTGCGTGGCCTCCATATCATTGGGGAACGTAACCAGTCAAGCCGCATGTGTAGACACTGGCAAGTTCTCTAAATGGGTGGAGGCCATTCCCGTTTGCGACAACACTGCACTTACAATCACTCTGGTGTTTGCAATTGAAACTAGCCTCCGATAGGGAGCCCCTTTGTTAAAGCAAAAAGTTCTCTAACAAAGGCAGACTGGTATATTTGGTATCCTCTTGTTAAGTTGTAGTCTTAGCAAGGGAAGACGTTTCCCTCTTGTTTTTGACACAAGGGACGACCAGTGTTAACCTCCATTTAAGATGGGGAAGCCTCTGTTTGCTGCAGGGAAGGGTGAACCAAAGAAGGGTGATCCAGGGATTCCGACCACTTTGAAAGGGGGTCGAGGTACATCGTTTACAAATGGCTACAGTCACGCATTGATGATTTGATAGCCGATTACAAGGGCAGACTAGCTGTCCAATCACAGGCACGCACAAAGCGTGACCTATTCGCTGACGTAGTCGGCCTGTTCGGTGCTGGTAACTCAGTATCGAACACATACCAAGTGACAAAACAGTCACAATACACTGCATGGCTGACTAACCAAATTGCCACTGGCTTCCAACACATAACTAGCGGTGATGATAATATCATCAAAGCACTTAAGTTGGAAGCCCAGGCTTTATTACTGCTTAGCCATATGATGTTCAACCAGACCAACATGGCAGGTCATGAAGTAGCATGTAGAATGTATGCCCAAGATATGTTTACAGCTGCACGGCAGGAGATCCTTGATCTCCGGCTGCGCAAAACTCCATGTCATGCCTTACTTGATCTGATTGATTTATTGGAATTACATAGATGGTTTGACTCCAATAAAATGGAAAACATTCACTTTTCAGAATTACTTACAACTGTCAATGTACAATGGCAATGAATGTCCTGGTTGCATTGGTTTTTGTGCCGCTTTTCCCTTTAAACATCCTGATCAAGTTTTTGCTAATTAAACCACCATACGCAGGTGGGACCATATCGCTGGTTGCATGGCCACTCGCTCCTGCTGTCATGAAACTGCTAGTTACATTGTCTGTACGTGCAACACACTGCAAGTTGTGACTCTCAATGACACCAAATTGATAAATGTACAATCACTCCATGGCTTTGCTGATGCTATCCAAGTGTCACACACTCAGTGGTGTGTCATCAGTGAAATGACCTCTTTCAGGTATGGGGGCCTGTTCTGCCCCGCTAACCACACTCTCTGCTTAGAGGTGTCAGAGGACTTCACCACGGGGCAATTCAACATCCTGGGCCAAGTGCCGTTGGACACTGACATTTCCCCCTGGTGGGAGGGCACTTTCTATACAGAAAGCACACAGACTCTCACCGACACCATGGAGCTGGTCCAGCGGCTGATCCAGGAAACCAACTACCACCTGAATCAAGCACAGGTGGAGGTCGACCTGGCTAAGCAGACCACCGGGATCCTGACCAGCGCCTCCACCCGCTCAGCTCAGTACGCCTACACATGGTGGGACTGGGTATACCGAGGGTGCGTCATCGCCAGTCTGCTCGTCTTCACCATCACACTCGTCCAGTGCTGTTACTTCAAGCATCTCATCGCGATCGGCTTTGAACACTTCTGTGACATTTGGGCCCCTGAACCTCCCAGTGTTCCAGGGGACCAGAGGGGGGAAACTGTAGGGCAGGTCAAAGAACTATGCCCTGAAGTGACCCCAAAGAGTGTGAACTGTGGCGTTTGGGCCCCTGAACCTCCCAGTGTTCCAGGGGACCAGAGGGGGGAAACTGTAGGGCAGGTCAAAGAACTATGCCCTGAAGTGACCCCAAAGAGTGTGAACTATGTGTGTATTGCCAGCAGGGAGCCAACGGGTGAGAACAATGGTTTTGCCCCAGACGTCTCAGGCCCCACACTAATCCTGTCAGCAAGACAGGACACAGTGGGGACTGTTCTCAAGACTTGACCACATCACTGAGTTTAATGTGTTATACTGTAAACTTCATCATTCACATGTACAGTATAAGCATGTTTGGTGTTGTTGGAGAGCTGATGTAATGAGCAGTGGGTTGGTGTCATTGATGTAGTGGTGCGGGTGGCGCTTACTGAGGATCTCAGAACACCGTTCAAAAGTGAACGGGCAAATGCAAATGATCTTCGGTCAGCGGCCTGGCAGTGTGATGCGCATACAGAGACAGGGAGTGGTTTTCAGTGATTGTGTCCTTATTTGGTGTTTGATGGCTTCTTTTGATGTGTGGGTTTAAAGAGGGAAAAGTGGCATACATCGGGAGATTCGTAGTACGAACTCCTGCGCAACTTTGCGTATAGCCGTTTTTGTATTCTTACGTTACAAATTCTGTTTGATGTTTTTATGCAAGTCCGGTTAATAAACATTTTCATACCCAAGCATCTCTCATTTAATCTAGACTGCAGTTACACGCTGTGGTTTTAAGATTAAGTTAACACACACACATAGAACGTTGCAACTCCGTAGTCACTCGCCTATACATTAGTGCCGTTGCAAGATACGCAACTGTATCCTTGCTAGGTTTTACACAGGCCAGAGGCACGTCTGCATCTCGTATAGAAGATAGCAACCCGTATAGAGCCACACTACGCGAGACGAGAGACTACAGTCTCTCATTTGCTTATACGATTCTAGAAGTAAGAGTTAACAGAGAGAAAAGCTAACATACATGGAGTCAGATAGAGTTGGAGTTAATTAACCTCCGTTTAATCCCGTTCCGGTAACACAAAGGTAAGGCTACACGCTATACCTCCACACTCGGACACGTCCGCCATTGGTGTGTTCGAGTGGAATCTAAAGGATTCTACATCTCTTTGAGGTAAGTACTTTGTGTTCTTTCTCAGAAATTGTTAGGGAGAGAAAGTGCATATATATACACACATCGTGTAGAACGGATCGAAATATCCAAGATAGTTTGGGGACCGTGAGAAACCCAAAACTTGAGATTCATATCCCTCACGGGAAACAACATGGAAGCGCAGGAAATTGTAAGCGTGAGTGTAGTTCACCTTCTAATGGATTCATGGTGCCGAGACGTTAAAGAAACACTCATTAACCGCATTCGTGTTAAAGGACTAGACTTAATCGCTAACAAAATGTGATATCCTCAATTGGTATAACACCATTAGCCGTGAGAAAGAGCACAAGAGGAAATATCGCAAATTAACCTCGGCTGTAGCTACTTGCTACACAAAAAATGATTTATGGTCATAATTCACAATAGGGTGCGTGGCCTCCATATCATTGGGGAACGTAACCAGTCAAGCCGCATGTGTAGACACTGGCAAGTTCTCTAAATGGGTGGAGGCCATTCCCGTTTGCGACAACACTGCACCTTACAATCACTCTGGTGTTTGCAATTGAAACTAGCCTCCGATAGGAGCCCCTTTATTAAAGCAAAAAGTTCTCTAACAAAGGCAGACTGGTATATTTGGTATCCTCTTGTTAAGTTGTAGTCTTAGCAAGGGAAGACGTTTCCCTCTTGTTTTGACACAAGGACGACCAGTGTTAACCTCCATTTAAGATGGGGAAGCCTCTGTTTGCTGCAGGGAAGGGTGAACCAAAGAAGGGTGATCCAGGGATTCCGACCACTTTGAAAGGGGGTCGAGGTACACCGTTTACAAATGGCTACAGTCACGGATTGATGATTTGATAGCCGATTACAAGGGCAGACTAGCTGTCCAATCACAGGCACGCACAAAGCGTGACCTATTCGCTGACGAGTCGGCCTGTTCGGTGCTGGTAACTCAGTATCGAACACATACCAAGTGACAAACAGTCACAATACACTGCATGGCTGACTAACCAAATTGCCACTGGCTTCCAACACATAACTAGCGGTGATGATAATATCATCAAAGCACTTAAGTTGGAAGCCCAGGCTTTATTACTGCTTAGCCATATGATGTTCAACCAGACCAACATGGCAGGTCATGAAGTAGCATGTAGAATGTATGCCCAAGATATGTTTACAGCTGCACGGCAGGAGATCCTTGATCTCCGGCTGCGCAAAACTCCACGTCATGCCTTACTTGATCTGATTGATTTATTGGAATTACATAGATGGTTTGACTCCAATAAAATGGAAAACATTCACGTCTTACAACTGTCAATGTACAATGGCAATGAATGTCCTGGTTGCATTGGTTTTTGTGCCGCTTTTCCCTTTATACATCCTGATCAAGTGTTTGCTAATTCAACCACCATACGCTCCTTAGGAGTTGTCAGGTAGGACCATATCGCTGGTTGCATGGCCACTCGCTCCTGCTGTCATGAAACTGTTAGTTACATTGTCTGTACGTGCAACACACTGCAAGTTGTGACTCTCAATGACACCAAATTGATAAATGTACAATCACTCCATGTCTTTGCTGATGCTATCCAAGTGTCACACACTCAGTGGTGTGTCATCGGTGAAATGACCTCTTTCAGGTATGGGGGCCTGTTCTGCCCCGCTAACCACACTCTCTGCTTAGAGGTGTCAGAGGACTTCACCACGGGGCAATTAAACATCCTGGGCCAAGTGCCGTTGGACACTGACATTTCCCCCTGGTGGGAGGACACTTTCTATACAGAAAGCACACAGACTCTCACCGACACCATGGAGCTGGTCCAGCGGCTGATCCAGGAAACCAACTACCACCTGAATCAAGCACAGGGGGAGGTCGACCTGGCTAAGCAGACCACCGGGATCCTGACCAGCGCCTCCACCCGCTCAGCTCAGTACGCCACACATGGTGGGACTGGGTATACCGAGGGTGCGTCATCGCCAGTCTGCTCGTCTTCACCATCACACTCGTCCAGTGCTGTTACTTCAAGCATCTCATCGCGATCGGCTTTGAACACTTCTGTGACGTTTGGGCCCCTGAACCTCCCAGTGTTCCAGGGGACCAGAGGGGGGAAACTGTAGGGCAGGTCAAAGAACTATGCCCTGAAGTGACCCCAAAGAGTGTGAACTGTGGCGTTTGGGCCCCTGAACCTCCCAGTGTTCCAGGGGACCAGAGGGGGGAAACTGTAGGGCAGGTCAAAGAACTATGCCCTGAAGTGACCCCAAAGAGTGTGAACTATGTGTGTATTGCCAGCAGGGAGCCAACGGGTGAGAACAATGGTTTTGCCCCAGACGATCTCAGGCCCCACACTAATCCTGTCAGCAAGACAGGACACAGTGGGGACTGTTTCAAGACTTGACCACATCACTGAGTTTAATGTGTTATACTGTAAACTTCATCATTCACATATACAGTATAAGCATGTTTGGTGTTGTTGGAGAGCTGATGTAATGAGCAGTGGGTTGGTGTCATTGATGTAGTGGTGCGGGTGGCGCTTACTGAGGATCTCAGAACACCGTTCAAAAGTGAACGGTGCAAATGCAAATGATCTTCGGTCAGCGGCCTGGCAGTGTGATGCGCATACAGAGACAGGGTGTGGTTTTCAGTGATTGTGTCCTTATTTGGTGTTTGATGGCTTCTTTTGATGTATGGGTTTAAGGAGGGAAAAGTGGCATTCATCGGGGAGATTCGTAGTACGAACTCCTGCGCAACTGCGTATAGCCGTTTTTGTATTCTTACGTTACAAATTCTGTTTGATGTTTTTATGCAAGTCCGGTTAATAAACATTTTCATACCCAAGCATCTCTCATTTAATCTAGACTGCAGTTACACGTGGTTTTAAGATTAAGTTAACACACACACATAGAACGTTGCAACTCCGTAGTCACTCGCCTATACATTAGTGCCGTTGCAAGATACGCAACTGTATCCTTGCTAGGTTTTACACAGGCCAAAGGCACGTCTGCATCTCGTATAGAGGATAGCAACCCGTATAGAGCCACACTACGCGAGACGAGACTACAGTCTCTCATTTGCTTATACGATTCTAGAAGTAAGAGTTAACAGAGAGAAAAGCTAACATACATGGAGTCAGATAGAGTTGGAGTTAATTAACCTCCGTTTAATCCCGTTCCGGTAACACGAAGGTAAGATTACACGCTATACCTCCACACTCGGACACGTCCGCCATTGGTGTGTTCGAGTGGAATCTAAAGGATTCTACACATTAGCACACAAGCTTTTGTAGCATTTCAGTTTTGATGAACTTGTCTCGATTACCCATTTATAAAATTCAGGCAACATTTCCATTTAACTTGTTAATTCTTTCATTGGTTCCTTGTCATAAACATATGGGAAATAGCTTACAATATTTGAATTTGTTTTAGCAGTCTTATCAATAGCAATAAACCCAAATGTAACTCCTACACATTTTTTTCTGCAGCAGAGAGAAGATGGCTGTAAACATCCCAGGTGTGATCGTTGTGGCTGTGTTTTATGTGATCATTCTGGCCACTGGAATATGGGCAGCTCGAAAGTCCAGGCAGGAGGAGAAGAGAAGCACTGGAACCAGGATAGAGGTCACCCTGAGGGATGCGGTTGGCTGGATTGACCATTTCTTGTTGCACACCAGTGATCCAGGTGGAAATGGTGGTCAAAAGCACCCACAGCCTGATTCCGGCAGTTTTTCAAAAGCTGCGCATGGGGCTGCTGGGTGTCTCTAGTTTCGATGCTCATATCTGTGCAAGCTTAACTGTACGCTGGGGTATGAAAAGAAGCAGCAGCTGACATCACGTTTTTCAGAGGCGAGTGTATGCTTGTCTACACGCTCCCGAATTGACAGTGGAGGTTGCAGCTTAGAATAAGATTGGGCAATAAAAATTGGGGAATAAAAGGGGAAAAGGCATAAAAAGGTTCCAGGTTATAATTAAATATAAATTATTTTATGAGAAGGCTGACAACTGTGTGCACACATGCGTTTGTGTGTGTGGTTTCAGCTACGTGGGTTGGAGGAGGCTACATTCTTGGCACAGCTGCAGCGGTCTACAATCCTAACAAAGGCTTGATTTGGAGTTTAATACCCCTGGAATATTTTATTAATTTTTTTATAGGTAGGTGTGTCTTTTGTTTTCATGGTAATTATATAACACATATGGTATAATGTATTGTACATATACATGGAACAGTGGCATTCAAATGCTATGTAGCTGGGTATATGATCAAAGGTTTGCAAAATCTTAAATTCTGTTCTCGGGTACCGCTGTTTAACAATTGCGCATTTCACTTTAATTGTATCAGTCATCCTAAAGTTTATTATATGTATGTGGGCTTCTGTTTTTTGGGGCGTAATCCATTTTCAATTTTGGTATTTGTTTACTGTTTTTGGGGTTTTGGGATTTTTATTGGTGCTTGCTCTTTTAATAAAATTAGATGTGCATTACTCTAATACTCTAAATGTTCTTGCAAGGTTTCATTTAACATTACTTCAGTTGCAATTGGTGAACTAGAAATACATTTTAACTTTGAAACAATCATTGCTCTCAACCCTTTTCACTTTATTTTCCTCGATTAACAATAAAGCAATTAATTAACCAAATAATCAATACCGACAGGTATTGCTAATTCAATTAGGCTATTTAGGCTAATGACCATTATTTTTCTTTACATTAAAACATTGTATATGTAAAGCATATATATAAGCATTTTATATAAGCATTTACCTATATCCAAACATTATTTGAATAATGGTGTTTTTCCACCAGACAGTAAGGCACGGCACGGTAACCCTCCGTACCTGTAACTATCCCCTTCACGGGTCGAGTCCCTGTGTTGTTTTTCCATCGCACAACAGAACCGTGAGGAGTTAGATAGGAGGAGTTATCTAAAGTGACAAAAAAGAATGCAACCGCAATATACAGTGGGGAAAATAAGTATTTCACCCCCTGCTGATTTTGTGAGTTTGCCCCCTTACAAAGAAAGGAACGGTCTATAATTTTCATGGTAGGTTCATCTTAACAGTGAGAGACAGAATATTACATTATATGAATTTTAAACATTTATTTGTGTTTTATTGAGGAAAATAAGTATTTCACCCCCTAGCAAAACATGTCTCAGTACTTGGTGGAGAAACCCTTGTTGGCAAGCACAGCGGTCAGACGTTTTTTGTAGTTGGTCACCAAGTTTGCGCAGATCCCAGGAGGGATTTTGGCCCACTCCTCTTTGCAGATCCTCTCCAAATCCTTAGAAATCAATTTTCAGTGTCCTGGCTGAGGGAAGGAGGTTCTCACCCAAGATTTCCCGGTACATGGCCCCATTCATCCTCCTCTCGATCCGGTGAAGTCGTCCTGTGCCCTTAGCAGAGAAACAGCCCCAAAGCATAATGTTTCCACCGCCATGCTTGACGGTGGGGATGGTGTTCTTGGGGTCCAAGGCAGCTTTTTTCTTCCTCCAAACACGGCGAGTCGAGTTGATGCCAAAGAGCTCGATTTTAGTCTCATCTGACCACAGCACTTTCTCCCAAGCCTCCTCTGAATCATCCAGGTGCTCATTGGCAAACTTCAGACGGGTCTGTACATGTGCCTTCTTGAGCAGGGGGACCTTGCGGGCACTACAGGATTTCAATCCATTACCGCGTAATGTGTTACCAATGGTCATCTTGGTGACTGTGGTCCCAGCTGCCTTGAGATCATCAACAAGCTCCAGCTGTGTAGTTCTGGGTTGTTCCCTCACCTTTCTCATGATCAGGTTCACTCCACGAGGTGAGATCTTGCGTGGAGCCCCAGACCGAGGGAGATTGATGGTCAATTGGTGTTTCTTCCATTTTCTAATTATCGCACCAACAGTTGACTCCTTCTCACCAAGCTGCTTGCCAATGGTCTTGTAGCCCATTCCAGTCTTGTGCAGGTCTACAATTTTGTCCCTGATGTCCTTTCCTGTCCAATTCTTTGGTCTTGCCCATTGTGGAGAGGTTGGAATCTGATTCATTGATTGATTCTGTGGACAGTTGTCTTTTATACAGGTAACGAGTACTTAATTAGGAGTACTAATTAAGTAAGAGGACTAATCTGTGTGCCTCCTGGTCACATAACCGGTCTGTGGGAGCCAGAATTCTTGCTGTTTTGCTAATATATACACTACCGGTCAAAAGTTTTAGAACACCCCCATTTTCCAGTTTTTACTGAAATGTAAGCAGTTCAAGTCCAGTGAATAACCTGAAATGGTACAAAGGTAAGTGGTAAACTGCCAGAGGTTAAAAAAAAAGTTTAGGTTACCAAAAACTGAAACCAGTAGTGTGTATATATATATATATATTGGCAAGTTTCCCCAAGGGGACAAATAAAGTATATCGTATCGTATCGTATATTTATTATTCGGCGTTGGTCCTCCAATGAATTGCAATTTACCAAGATCACATTTACACTTTCCAACACAAACCTAACTTGTAGAATCACGCAAACCTGACAATAAAGTGAAGAGAAATTCAAAATAGAGCGCCACGGAGCTCTTGCCCTACTTGACCTATGTCATGACAGTGCTTTCCAACACGCATCACTTTTCAAAATGGTAGCGATGCATATGTGGTACCGTATGTGGCTTAATTTTAGAAAAGATTGACTCAACACAGGGCCCCCAGATGGTGCAGCCAGTAAAGGGACTTGCCCAGAGTGCAGGTAGCCCACTGCAGCCAGGCTTCAATCGAGAAGATGAGACCTCAGTGACTTCAAAAGAGGGGTGATATTTGGGCCGCGTTTCAGTGATCAAGCTAGCTCAACTTGTTGTTTCATGAGGAAGTGTCTAAGGTGATGTCACAATGTAACTGAGAGAAAGACATCAACAAAGGGCAAATGTTTTTAAAAAGTGCAAGGTTTTATCAAAATATTTTTAATGCATAAATACGGCATAATAGGGGAACCCCCCGGATGGCACAACTGTTAAAGGCACTTGTTCTAAGTACAGGTTTCCTACTGCAGCCTGGGTTTGACTCTGGCCGGGAGTCAAGTTCAGGGGTGGCGATCGGCTGCCTGCCCCAGGGAGAGGGGGTAGGGAAGCCAGGAGGAGCTCGCTGGAAAAAATGGGGGGGGCAAAATAACATTCAATGAAATCCTAGCCTCCTAGTCTGTGATTGTTACTATAGCTTACTTGTAATTCTTAGTCATGAGTGACTTTCCGAAATTGAGCTTATAATTGACCTTATAATGTAATGTGAAGAAAAAACACAATTTAAAACAAGGTTAAGAGAAACTTGACTTGAGAAATTATTGCCGATGGATTATTCAGATAATTGATACTTTTTAATCAAGCAAAATGAATGAAAATAGGTTGAGACCAAGCTGCCAAACAAATGCAACCAATTAAACTCAATGTTTACATAAGATACATTTATGTTTACGTGCAGAAACCATCCACACTCAAATACCATTCTGTGTGCTTAATAAATATCCTTCCATGCCAATATGTGTACTGTGGCAATTTTGTGGTTACAAAACCCCTTCCAAACGTTCAGTAAATCTAGGCATCGCTCTCTCATTTCCTCCAGTTGGTATCGTCTTTGCCAAGCCTATGAGGGAAAAGGAATATATAACTATGATGGATCCCTTCCAGGAGAAATATGGGACCACTCTTACCTGTGCTCTGTTGATACCGGCGCTGATTAGTGACGTGCTCTGGGTGGCATGTATCATGGCGGCTTTAGGTAAATGCGCACCTCATAGAGATCTCGGTAAGGCATCCCTGATTCAGGATGACAGCCCTGTTTACTGTTTTTTTTCCAGTAGGATGGCAGGTATGACGATGACCAGACTCTCAATCCTGACAAACATTTACATCTGTATCCTCTGACCTCATGGAAACACACATATAGGATATTAAAGTTTCATATTGCCTAAACCTGCTGCTGACCAGGTTTTAGCATGTTTGTATAGAAAAATAATTGAAGTTCACAACTCCTACCATATCCACGTTTGTCGGTACGCATCTATACCTGCCGTGTTTCTTCATGAAGCATTCATTTGGTATTTTAATAACGACACCATTGGTTGCTAAAAAAAATATAGGAAACATGGCATAGCATTGCGAACAGTGCTGGTGTTCTGTGAGACATATGAGACAAAAAAACATTTTTGTTGTGATTGTATAAACTGTATGTAATTGGATAAATTGCTAAATAGATTCATAATGGACTCAGTTTTGGTAAATTTGATAAGCGAATCTGTTTTGTAGAGCTTGGAATTGGTTGTTAAAAACTGTTTTTTTATTGTAGTTTTTTTTCTGAAGAGAGCTTGAATAATTTCACACCTCCTAAGACAGGCACAAAACTGCTTTCCCAGTCTGGCTGTTGAAATGTGTATTAAACTTTGTGTGATTCCCAATGGTTGTGTTCTAGGAGGAACCATGAGTACGATTCTGGATTTATCGTCTTTCTACTCAATCTCCATCTCAGCTACTGTGGCGATAATCTATACACTTCTTGGAGGAATGTTCTCTGTGGCCTACACTGACATCCTACAGCTGGTGTTCATATTTTTTAGTTTGGTAAGTTGTTCCCTTTCAGGAACTATTTACTGGTCTAATTTGAAGTCTATCTGCCAATAGTGCTATCTGTCAGGATACCAAAAAAATCTGGCTGCTACGCATCCTGCAGCTTTGAAGCAACTTTTACGTAATTACACCTATTCATTATACTATTCCCAACAGATCACAAAGTAGAAGCTTTCACCAAGGCAAATAAATAAATAAATACTAATATACAACAAATAACTTGGTGCACAATTTCACTGTGTGTGAAATTGCAGTTAGTGGTACAGGTAGTGGCCAAATATTTGGAAGCACTTGGGTAATTAGGTTCCTGAGTTAATTAAGTAATTAACATTCCAGCCTGCTCTGGGTCATGTACATAAATGCTTGGCAGGCCTGGTTGTCTATAATTATGGCTAGCATATCTAGAAGATGAGACCTCATGACTTCAAAAGAGGGGGGATTTTTGGGACATGTTTGGCAGGGGTTTCAGTGATGAAAACAGCTCAACTTGCCATTTCATGAGGAACAGTGTCTAAGGTGATGTCACAATGGAACTCTGAAGGAAAGACATCAACAAAGGGCAAATGTTTAAAAAAAAAAAGTGCAAGGTCAAAATGATAAAAAAAAGTGTATGCATAAGTGTGGCATAATAGGGGGATCCCCGGGTGGCGCAACTGGTAAAGGCACTTGTTCTAAGTGCAGGTTGCCCATTGCAGCCTGGGTTTGACTCAGAGTTCCGTCTGTGAGTTCTGTTTGGGGGTGGTGATTGACTGATGCGCCCCAGGCGGAGGTGGGAGGGAATCTGGCATGAGCTTGCCACATGTATAGAAAGCTTCTCTCTGTGTGTTCGGATCACAGTTGATGGCTTGGTAAGTTCCGTCAAGAACTACGCGGTACAGCGGCTTTGTCACTGCCAGTCCCAGAGTAGTGGCTGGTCCTGTAGTTGTAAACGGCAGGCTCGTGGGGGGGGTAGTTGAATCAATGGAGGGTACACCAAATTCAGAGAGAAATATGGAATTGAGAAATTATACATAAAATATAAAAATAAAAGTATGGCATAATAGGCTGAGCATTGAAATGTGAACAGCAGTTTTGTGTTTGTGTGTAACCAGTGGCTGTGTGTTCCTTTCCTGATGCTCAATCCAGCATGTACTGACATCACACTCACAGCCTTCAATGGGACCTTTCAAGCTCCTTGGGTGGGAACATTGGAGCCAGGGGATGTGGGGTTGTGGATAGACGATTTTCTGGTTTTGGTGAGTTCTAATGAGCTTCCTATTCAGGTTTTTCATCCAGAACAACGTAAAAATGCATTTTTTTGCATCTTTGCAAAAAGAAAATAATAGCTAAACCCCGTATTTTGTAATATGAAACAAAATGTTGTCATTGCAATGTAAAGGGTGTAAGGACAACCCTGGCGTGAGGCCCTGCATTGCAACTAGCTCCATACGAATTTGTAAAATAGAACGCAAATGCAGCAATGTTTGTATTTTCATATTTCTTCCCTGACTCAATGTCCCAAATGCCATAGTTTTTAAAACCATGCAAAATAGGTTACCTGTCAAGTGATATTTGGTGCCTAGGTTGTGGAAAGATGGGCGAAACATAAACGTGGAAACACGGTCAAAAAACACAAGGCCACGTTACAAGAATGTAGCAGACTGTAGCCTAAATGGGTTAGCATAAGTTAGTGTAGCATTTGTTTAGATTCACGGCACACATTTTTGGTTGTAGCTTGGGTTCATATTGATACCAATATTTTGATATGTAAACCAATTTTGTGAAGTGTCTATTGATGTGATGTAGAAAAATGTCTTAAGATACATTCTGTAGTATGAAAAATTGTATAATCACAGGGAATTATTTAAATTAAATAAAAAGCCGTTTTGTATTAATTTCATTTGTAATTTTTTGTATCAATATTAAGTTAGCATTAACTACCTAACTAGTAAAACATTAATCATGTATATCACATACTACTTATTGTCCATATTATTGTTTGCCAAAGGGATCTGTCCATCATACAGTTAAGTGCCATTCAGTGTGACGCAACATTGTTTGCCAACAATGTATGCAATAGCAACAATTTCAATATCAGTGGAACATTTGCCATTCATTGTTATGCTCACTATTAACATTTTTAAAATTCTAAATAGCCATACATAAATGTATTGTACACAACCTCTTAAAACAGGTTTTTTGAAATTTAAAAAAAAAAAAAAAAACCCAGTGGAACATTTACAAATTATTCTGTTATGCTCCAGGTGTTAATATGCTTAAAACATTTAAACAGAAGGAGCCACCCTCAAATTAGGTTACCCATCTAGGGTGAATGAAGTTTACATTTATAGCATCACTGTTGAAAATTTCCTTAGTTAATTTGGGTTTCACTTTTTATTTGATTTTCTTTCTCAGTGTCTAGGAGGTCTGGCTTCTCAAATTGTGCATCAGAGGATTCTGTCAGCAGCATCATCCATAGAAGCCCAGATCACATGTTTTGTTGCAGCAGTGTTTTGTTTTATCATGGGCATACCTTCAGTGCTTTTTGGGGCAGTGGCTGCATCAACAGGTAGGAGGATGAGTTTCCTGCCTAACCCTATTATCCAAAAACCCTAGATGTTGATTACACTTTGCCAGAATGAGGGGGGAGGGGTTGTTTGTCATTTTTCAATGAATAAATAACCATTTTTTCCCCCAGACTGGAACATGACTAGTTACGGTTCTCCCTCCCCCTACGACCGTGGTGAAATGGGTACAATTCTCCCAATCGCTCTGCAGCACCTGACTCCCAACTACGTCTCCATCATGGGGATTGGGGCTATAGCAGCGGCAGTGATGTCATCCATGGACTCCTTACTCCTCTCCTCTGCTTCCTTATTTACCAATAACATGTACAAGCCCGTAATCAGAAAGCAGGTGAGTCCTCAGGAATGGCCAATGGAATTGACCTACACAATACACAGAAGAAAAGGTTCTCTACAAGATTATTATTATTATTATTATTATTACCATAAGAACAGCAGACTGAGTCTAAAAGCAATATCCATCCTTGCATAGATTTTAGTGTTAGATTATACAAGAGATATATATAAGAGATGTATATATTATATTTTATATTTATAATATAATATATTATATAAGAGACCCAGCACTTGTTTATTTGCTTTGCTTCTCCCTCAGGCTTCTGAAAGGGAGATGCAGTGGGTGATCAAGATCTCAGTGTTGGTGGTTGGCCTGGTAGGAATGGGACTAGCCTTCATGGGGAACAATGCGCTGACCTTCTGGGTTCTGGGTACTGATGTGATGTACACCTTGATTCTGCCTCAGTTCATCTGCATTCTGTTCTATCCCGTCTCCAACGGTTACGGTGCTGTGGGGGGCTACATCCTGGGAGCAATGCTGAGACTGCTGAGTGGGGAACCTATGTTCTACCTCGCCCCTATCATTCACTTCCCTGGCGGCAAGCTGGTCGATGGGGTCTACATCCAGAACTTCCCCTACCGAACCCTGGCAATGCTGTTGTCTCTGTGTGCTATCATTCTGATCTCCTATGTAACGTCCCTGCTGTTTGAAAAGGGCTTTCTGCCAAAGAGGTGGGATGTGATGCAGGTCAAAACTCCCAGTAAACCCTGTGGCAGTGCTAATAAAAAAGGCAACGCTGACTACAACCAGCCTGTAGCTTTAGATCAACTTCTGGACACAAACTGTTAGGGATCGTGTTAAATCAACATGAACATAGCTATAGCCTTTATGTTTTTCCTGAAAGTAGGGATAAATAAGCCTCATATAGAGGAAGGGTGTATGAGAAAATATAACATTTGTGTCTAAATTTGAAGCGCTTAACAGCCTCTGGAATTATGCACTTTTGTACTGAATGGGTATACAGATATATGATTTATGTTGTTACATGTGTGCACAGTATAATATGAATCTGTATTGATATATGTTAACTTGCAATATTTCTGTATATCACTACAAACCTTAACTATACTGTATGCTCAACCATATGTGAAAAATGATATACTTTTATTGTAATACACTAATTAAATTTCTCTTTTCATTGAGTAATACTTTTTCTGAAAAATGTAGGTGTCAAAATTATTGGCACCCCAAATGATTTTAAATAAAACCAAACAAAGTGAATAATCTACAATAAATGTGCTTATTACTAAAAATTTGTTTCACTTTTTTTCCCCCCCGTTTTTCTCCCAATTTAGTAACCAATTATAGCCTCTATTTATTCCGCCCTCCCCATTCGCTGCCCGTCCCCATGAACAAGGTCAGCTGATCCCCGCTCTTCTCTGGAGCGATTTGGGGATGATCAAGACAAACTATACAATTAACATCAAATACAAGGTCAGCGACATGATCCTGTCCCTGATTGAACCTCCGCTCATTTCTCTGGAGCGATTTGGGGAAGATGCAGCTACTAAGACAAACTAGTGTTACAGGACTTAACATCAAGTACAGCTACTTTAGACAACATAGGACTGACTACTCAGCACAGACATTTTGTGTTTGCCAGATTTTATCTGTCCCTGTAACAGCCATAAAACGGTCTTTACGGAAAAGTACTCAGCTCGTCAGGGCTTCATCTCTTGTGGCAAAGGACCCACATCATAGAAACCATTGTCATCACCACTGCATACTTGGCTTTCCCTAACCCCTTGTTACAGGTATGGTACGCAGCTGCCTCCAAAGATGTCTATCGCTGTATTACTGCACTGATCTCTTGCGCGTACTATGGTTGTTCCTACCATGTATTAATGTACATATTGTAAGTCGCTCTGGATAAGAGCGTCTGGTAAATGCTTAAAATGTAAATGCAATGTAAAATGTATTCGGAAATCTAAGAGCGCCAACATGTCGTCTGCTGCCTAATTGTTTCCTCATTATTATTATTATTATTATTAGTAGTAGTAGTAGTAGTAGTAGTAGTAGTAGTAGTAGTATTACCAGATTGAACACATTGCTTAGGCTATACGTAATGGTTTGCACAATACAGTTATTAATAAATTAAAACAACATAAGCTAGGCTACTTGTGGAAAACAAAACAAAAACACACATTGGTTTTCCAAAACTACCCATATTAGCATAATTGACACATCCTTGAAGGAAATGTATTTAACCTGTTAATATACATATTATGGTTCCACACATGTAAAACATTTAGGTCAATCTATAAGCTATAAAATGTCCAATAATGCAGTAGTTTGCAAGAGGAAGAATGGCAGCATTGCCACTTCTCGAAGATATCGCCAACCGCACAATAAGAAGGGAACGAGTTAATCGAGATTTTAAATCAGACCACTTTTTCTTTACGTCCTTCAGGGACCTTTGCTGCCCCCCCACCTCGTTCACAGCCTGGGCTACAGACTGCCAGGCCACGTACTTGGTTTTACTGGTAAAGCCACTGGATAGGCTCCCAAACAGCGTCCCTGCACGCATCTGCACCTCCGCAAACAGGACCTTGATTTTGGCCTCGCTAAAATGATTTTTCTTGCAGTTCGCCATTATCAAGTAGAGGATTTGTGTTTTGATTCGAGCTCCTTTATATGCTAATGATATTAATTAGGGGGCGTTTACAAGGCGGAGATCTAAAACTATTCAGCTACGCACAATTTCAAGATCATTTGTGATTTAGAGATTTCACATCTGGGGGAGTGGCGTACTCAGGTTTTTTTGTGCAGTTCAGTTTCTCTGAATCACATTTACGCACATTTCAGAAATGATCTTAGATCAAATGTAGGATGGTTTCTACGCAACTTTTTATAAATGAGGCCCCAGGACAATTTTGGCATGTGAACAGTTCTTGAGGCCTTGCTCCTGGCTTGTTACACCTTCCCTTTCTAGTGCTAAAGGGAAGAAGACATAGGCTGAAATGATGATTTGCACACTTATTTCAACCTTAGCAAAAACTCACAAAACAGACATGCAAAAGTAGAGCGCAGAGTGCCTGGAGCCTTCGTGAAGCGAATGAACTCCCCGAGCTGGGTTTGACTATTCATTTTATACACCTCTGACCAACCTTATACTGTACCCCATCTGTCGGTTATTTTAAAGAAGACAGTTGTTTGCCTGATGTATCAGATTGCTTGTTTATGGGGCTAGTGGAATAGTGGGTGCCCCCTACTGTGAGGGTGTTGACTCCATTGTCACAGGACAGTCCCAAATCCTCTGAGGGGGTTTGCTCCCAGACCAACCATCTGTTGGACAATTGGTTCTCAGAGGCTCACAGGGGCTATCACCTTCCACCTCGCAAAAAAATACATGATGCTAATATATACTGTAACAAAGAGATCTTCCAGAAATTGATCCACAGGCTTGACAAGTGAAACAAACAAAGTAACTACAACAGACCTGTAGTCCAGGCAGGCAACTGAGCCATATATAAGTTTAACGGTGCACTTTATTAATAAGGACTTTGAGTTGAGAAGCCGCTGCTTGCAAACATCATTTTCCCCCATAGTGCTCATTTGCTCTTTGTTGAAGAACAAAGATTGAATATTTTTTTGATTAGCGACTTTTTATTTTCATTTATAATTATTTTCAGTCACCACTTAAGAAAAAATATTTTAAGGTTTAATTGATTAATTTTATTTATAAACAGTGCTGTGGTGAAATAAACAGTAGGACAGCTGTGTTCATTTAGTAATGTGAAGTTCAACAGAAACAGTTGAATAAATGTTGAACATTTCAGTAGGCTAAACTAATATTGGGAAATGGTATTGCTTGGGTTACATTAATTCACATAGGTAACTGTTATTGAGCAACCGACCAGCTAACATCTCTAGCTAGCTAGCTAACGCTAGGTAATAGACAGCAGCCACAGGTACTTAAAAAAATGTCATTAGTACTAGCTAGCTAACGTTAATGCTAGGTAATAGACAGCAGGCACAGGTACTTTAAAATATATAATTAGTACTAGCTAGCTAACGCTAAGTAATAGACAGCAGGCACAGGTACTTTTAAAAAAATGTTGTTAGTACTTGCCCTCATAGTCGTGGATATACGAGGAAGCATATAGCTTCAACCCCTTGTCCATTTTGCTCATAGGAGCCATAGATTTCGATTTGCATATCCGATGCACATCGGATATATGAATTTTCGGCAGCTCCTGTAGGCATCTTGCGTAGAACATCGCCATGATCCCGTCTATTGGAAATGACCAGTCCCATTTAGCAAAACACGGAAGTCCGTTGCGCATAACCTGTATTGCCTGTAGTATTGCTAGCCCTTAGGTCCCTGTTTGGCTAGGTAATACCTAAACAGAGCAGTACCTAAATTCAGCACCGGTAGGCTACTTAGGTTCGGTACGGTTCGCTTGGCGGTGGAAAAAGCGACAAAACGTGGGAGCATGGTTTGATTACCCTGCTGTGCTGTGCTGTGCCGTGCCGTGCCGTGCAGTACCGTATTTTGCGGTGGAAAAATGCCATTTGTTTCCTAGTATGTAGCATCGTATTAAGGCGGGTTTCCCAAATACAGTTCAGACTCCACTACCACTGTTTCTATACATGAATTAACTGCCATCATCACATGTTTCAAAATGTAAAATAAAAATGTAAAAAAACCCCACTAACTTTTATTTCCCTGTGTTACAGGTAGCCGATGTGCCAACAATGAGGTCTATTGCAGTGTTACTACACTAATCTCTTGCACTAACCATGATTAATCTTACCATGTATCAACCGAGGTAGAGGTAGTTACTCAGCGTAGCTCAACGGAAACGACACTCAGATGGTGACTTCATAAAACAGTGCCTCACTAAAGTCGCAGGAATAATGTTCACGGAAAAGATGCAGGAATTCAACAACGTGAGCATGTCCAGAAACACAGTTGTGCGGCGAATCGAAGACTTGTCAGCTAATTTAAAACATCAAGTGTCGTTAAAACGCTGTTCCCATTATAGGTGAGTTAAAAATATATTACACAGTAGGCCTATTCATGTGTTCACAAGCCCAATTACTTAATAAATTCAGTCAATTAAAGTTGATAACATTTTCTAACAAACGTTAGTTGATGTGTTAACAACCCCAATAACTTATTTGCATAACTAGCTTAAATATACCCATCCCCTTGTCCCCTTATTTTCCCCCTTTATACAGGGCTGTGAAGGGGGATCACCATCCTGACTAAGAAGCAATCTGAGGCTGCTGTTTTGAGAAAGAGCTGCCAACCCTTTTTGTAACAAAATAAATGAAAATTAATTAATGGAAAGTTGTGATGTAGGCATTTTTTTTTCTTTAAGCATATTCAATTATCAAGCATAATTTACCTACATTTGATTGATTTTGTTAACTTTAATACACTAGAGGTGAGGCAATATACCTCACCTCTAGTGAGTGGCTCAGCCTTTCGTATATTTTTCTGTATGTGGCCCTCAGTGAAAAAAGTTTGGACACCCCTGCTGTACCCATTGTATTCTGAGTGATCTATTGGACAACATTGGGACAGAGCATGGATTTCCTAAGTGCGAAGCCTCTCTTAATTTTTTTCCCCCACACTAGCTTAGAGTTTCCTCTCAACATCTAAGAACATTTCGCCTATCTATCTATCGCTCCTGACACCCAGGCCGGCGTTAGGCCGAAATTGGTGTTTACTGAAATATGTGTCGCTTGAGCAATTCACTGTTAAGCACGAACATGAACGTGCTCTCGCGCTTAAAACATGCACGGAATCGCTACCCACCTATGTATAGCCTGTTATTAAAGATAGGAGATACGAAAATATACGTCAGTCCCATCAGTTTTTGCCATGAATTTACATCATTTTATTGCGAAATATGTACGGATGTGTGGTAAAATTACACTCTTTTGTACATGCATTGCCTCATAAAGGTAAATACAAAGTAACCTTTGTATTTGTTGTGTTGTTGTGCATTCTTTTATATTATATAACCTATTCATTCAATTATTCTGCTTATGGCAAAATATACTTGAAGATGATTAATACATTTGATGGACAGATGATAGTTATGGGACAATATTTAAACGGTCAGATTTACAGTCTATGCCTGTAAGAAGTCTTCTACATTAATTGTTACCTTACATCCCCCCAGTGTAGTCTGGTTGACCGCAGATATGTATGTTCCTACTCATACTTTTATACCAACTTAAAAAAAAGTAAATTTGTATAATAAAAGGAGGCCCGCCCTTCCTTTTTGTTCATTTATTTGGCCATTTAAAAACATACACAGCCAAGCCAAAAATTATTTCAATTGTGGTCCTCTTTCTGGCCAGATGACATGGTCTGCATAACATTGAATTTGATTGATAGAATACATAAGGCATGGATATGACATTGCAAAAATATGTTACAGCACACATAAGCAGATCAAAGATAAATATAGAATAGCATCAATAAAAAGTATACCCTCTTGTATAAGTATTAAAAGCACAATTATACCAATGCATTGCTCAGCTGCCAACCCTTTACTTTGTTTGAAACCTCAACGCTATCATTTGTTTATTTTATAATGGCAGCTTATTCTACTCAACATCTCCTTGATATAAACAGTACATCTCTCAGTCATGCTCCTAAATCTGTAAAGCCCAATTGTAATGCTTGCTCTGGAGTTGTGACAGTGGGCATCTCTGACATAGGGAAAATAATTATTCAGAGATGAGATATTCAAGTGCTCCATTGCGAATTATCTTGTGGCACTGAGTTTAATTTGGGCTACCCTAGCCTCAACAGGGAGCACAGTTCTTCCTGCCTACATGAGCACAAGGGTTCATAAAAACAACCCTGATCAGCTTGTTCTGGGACATCTGTACTTTACTCTTCAGGCATTTAGGTACTCACTGAACCAAGAAGAACTAGCATAATCAAAGTTACATTTTGTCAGCGAGGTTGTTAACTCTGTCAATGTATAAATTGATGTACTGTACATGCTATGAGAGTACACTAGTTTATCCCTTCTCATGTATTGGATCTAAATAGATCTAAATCAATCCGTTCCATTGCTGTACTATTGGCTAGAATGGTCTCACGCAAAGCATTCTGACTGGTGTGCATACTGTAGACCAGGGGTGCCCAGGTTCGGTCCTGGAGATCTACTGGGTGTGCAGGCTTTTGTTCCAGCCCTTCACTAACACACCTGATTCCATTAATCACTTCACTAACACACCTGATTCCACTAATCAACTGCTCATCAAGGCAATGAATGTTCAAATCAGGTGTGTTAGTGAAGGGCTGGAACAAAAGCCTGCACACCCAGTAGATCTCCAGGACCGAACTTGGGCACCCCTGCTGTAGACAGACAATACAATAGTGCAGGGTTTCTCAAACTTTTTTACTCCACGAGTAAAACTTTTTTACTCGGAAAAAATCGCGACCCCAAACATAAATGAAAACAGGATATACCTAAAATGACCCCATCAAATTGAATGGCAATGGCACCAAGTTGTCCCACGTAACGGTGCCCAAACGGACCGGTTTCATGCAAAACCATTTTCTGTATTAGAAGACAATTTGGTTTTGATTACTGCTCATGAATCATTAAGGATGCAAAATGTGGTAACACCACTAGTTTAAGTATAAAATTGCATATAACAAAATAATTCATTGAGGTATAAAACAAGGTATCTGATTGTATCATAACTGTAATGTAATAACCTCAAGCTATATGAATGGCAAAATTCATGGTACAAAACCAAAAATGAAGTAGCAGCATGTACATACAGTGCCCTTTTAAAGTCTACACCCCATCTCAAAAATGTCACATTTTGTTGCCTTACAGCCTGAAATTAAAACATGAAATCAAACTTTTTCCACCTTTATATATTTTACCCTACAACTTCCAAGTGAAAAAACTATCCACATTTCTGAAGATTAATAATAATAAAATTTTAAAAAACTAGAATAACTTGGATTGAGAAGTCAACACCCCACTGAGTTAGTACTTGGAAGAAACACCCTTTGCTTGAATTACAGCCATGAGTCTGTTTGGATACGTCTCTACCAGCTTTGCACATCTATATTGGGCAATGTTTGCCCATTCTTCCTTACAGAACTGTTCAAGCTCAGTCAGATTGTGTGTGGACAGTCAATGGACTCTTCAACTCATTTCACAGAAATAATAGGATTTAGTTCAGGTGCTAGCTCTGACTAGGCCACTCAAGGACATTCACCTTTTAGGTTTTTTTGCCATTCCTCTGCTGCTTTAGCTGTGTGCTTTGGGTCATTATGCTGAAAGGTGCTTCCTTCTTGCCACCCTACCATACAGACCAGAATTGTGGAAAACTTTCAGTCTTGTTGACACATGCACACATTGACCACTATTTGCCATAAAGTCCTGTAGCTCCTTCATAGTTTCCATCTGATCAGTCTCCTTCTTGATCGGTCATCCAGCTTGGACAATCAGCCTGATCTAGGCAAGGTCCTAGTGGTGCCATGCACATTCCACCACTTAATTATGGTCTTGACCATGCTCCAAGGGATATTTAAGGCCTTTTAAATCTTTCTATACCCATTTCCTGATATGTGCCTTTCCACAACTTGATCCTGGAGTTCTTTTGAAAGCTCCTTGTTGCTCATTGTGGATTCTTTACTCTGAAATCCTACTATGTGTAATCCTCTAGGATCAGCTGATTTTATTCAGAAGTAATCAGAATCTCTACAATTGAACACAGGTGGAGGCCAATTAGCGTCTGGAAAGTGATTGGTTACCCGAGCTAGATTACAATTGGTATGATAAGCAGAGTGTAGACTTATCAGTCCAAGTTATTCTACTTTTTTATTTTTAATTAATGTTCAGAAATGTTGAGAAATCTTTTTGACTTGTAAGTTGGAGGGTAAAATGTGTTAATAAAGGTGGAAAAAATCTGATTGAATATGTTTTAATTTCAGGCTGTAAGGTGACAACAAAAGGTGACATTTTTAAGATGGGGTGACTTTAAAGGGGCAATGTACAGTATATCAAACATGCAAATGTAGATAATACATATTTAAATGTTTTAATACCTATATTACATTGAATGCAGTAGAGTTTTAAGATTGGAAACAAAATAATTAAAACAAAAGTGGCTACCGGATGAACTTCAATCAAGGTCTGACTTTTTGAATTTAGAATTGCAGTAGCCACCACGTAACGATTCTGCTGGTCACCCTAAATGATCAAACATCAGCTACAACATCAGTCACAAACCCATTAGTAAAATCATTAGCAGAACCATTAGCTTGGCGATGAGCAAAACTATTAGTAAAACTGTTTTGATAGAACCGCACGCCAGTCTTCCATTGTTAAAAAAGCCACATTTATTTAACAACTCTTACATACGGTAAGTAGTTATGCCTATCTTACCTCCAGTGGCAGGGAGAGGTAACACCCATTAACTGATCACTGGCAAGGGACATAATATACAGTATCTTCCTTTTTAAAATTTGTAAACTCATAACTAAGTCAATAGATCAATATAAACACCTGCTGACATCTATCAACACATTCAGTACTGAAATTCAGTCATTGCCTTTTTTAAAAATAATACATAACACATAAATAGGGCCGAGCAAATCTCAGGTTATCTTGCATGCATTTCAGTCCTCCACCACCAAGGGATCAATGAATCCTCTATTCCAAGCTATGTGTCAAACAATCATTCAATGAATTGAGACAATCATCTCAGTTAATCATTCAATTACTACTTAATGAGGGACAAGAGAAGAAGGCGAAATATTTATGTCCATTGACATGTATCACGTGTCATACATGTAGCATATTAGACAATACTGCAATAAAGTCCACCAAGAACGTAAAATATTTTTCTTTGAAGAGATGGGACATGTTGATACAAAATGAACAACCTGCCCCATGTAGCATATTAGACAATACTGCAATAAAGTCCAAGAACGTAAAATATTTTTCTTTGAAGAGATGGGACATGTTGATACAAAATGAACAACCTGCCAAACAGGGTTAAAAAATACTGGAAGACGAAAAAATAAAACAAACTATTTACAGCAGGGGCAACTGTGAATGTCACACATTTAAGTAAAGGAAAAAGTCCACTGCTCTAAAATTTGAAATTAAATTAAATCATTGGCATTTAGTTTATTGTCTTTTTTCATTATAGGTGAAAACCTGCCCATAATAAGATAACAACGTAATGACACTCCTCTCGCCATCAACAGAATTTGTAACAACTGACAAGTAACCTAGCCTTTGGCCTTCCATGTTAACCTGGGAAATATTATTTCAGTTATATCCCAGAATTGATTAAAAGACATTTGGGTATTTTTCTAGAACTGTTCATAATTTTGAAGTTCCGAGTGACAGTTCTCCTCAAATCGAGGAATAAAATCAAGTGGGTTTTCTCCAGTCTGCAAACTTGTTTAAAATAACTGCCAATTGTGAGCCGCCACCTTACCGTGGTGGTTTTCGTGTCCCAGTCCCAGGAGCTGCAAGGGTCACCCAAGGCAAACAGGTCCTTTGAGGGGGGTGGCTCACAAAAATGATAAACTGCCTTCAGAATTGTGTTAGCCTACACCTGGTTGCACAGCCCGAAGAGGCGGACCATGTTTTGAGATTTTTCATTGTTGGCGTGGAAATCACAGCCTAGTGGTCAATTTCAGCATACTTTTCGGAAAAACTACTCTCTTCCACTCTATTAAAGTATCGTTGGGGTTCACCCCAATAAACATATGCCATTTAGTACCCACCCTTTTTGGAGTCCTTGGAGGGGGTGTTTGAGAACACTCCTTCCGGGGACTCCTCGTTTTAAAATGCTTATTTGAGACCTGGAGGGCGTGATTAGCTGAACCAGAATGGTGCTTTGTTGTTGGACTTCTGTGCTTACAATAACGAACACCAAATGTCCATATAGCACCTGGCACCAGGACAAGCCGCAGTTCAATTTACTTTGTGGCTGATGCTCTTTCGGGTAGGGGCGGAGCTGTCAACTGATCACTACCTGGTGGTGACGATGGTGGGGAGGAGTCAATGAATGTCTGCACGTCTGGCAGAGTCTCCTGTCAGAATTTTTCGGGAGGCGGGGGACATTGAGTCCGAATGGGCCATGTTCCGTGCCTCAGTAGGCGGCTGAAATTGTAATCCCGAACTGGTGGACACCCAGTGAAGGATGCCGTCAAGCTGAAGAAGGAGCTATCAGACCTTTTTGGCCTGTGGGACTGTCAACTCGGGCATGGGAGGAGCTTGGTGAGGCCATGGAGAACGACTTCCGAACGGCCGAGGAGGTTCTGGACCACCATCGGCGTCTCAGGAGGGGAAGCAGTGCACTGTCAACACTCTGTACAGTGGGGATGGGGCGCAACGGGGTGGTGGTCCCCCTCTTCAAGAAAGAAGGGTGTGTTTACAGGGGGATCACACTCCTCAGCCTCCCTGGTAAGGTCTGAACCAATGTGGTTTTTTATTTTTCACCCTCCGTGGGGTCCTGGAGGGTGCATGGGAGTTTGCCCAACCATACATGCTTTGTGGACTTAGTTCAATTTCAGCGGACCCCTTACATTTTTCACCCGGTGCCAAATTGCTGGCTACGGTGAGGTTGGACTCCGCCAGGGCTGCCCTTTGTCACCGGTTCTGTATTCAAGGGGGTCCGGTTCGGTGGCCTATTAACAGATGATGGCCATTTCCAATGAACGAGGAAAAGGGTGGAGTGCACTCTCCAGGTCGGGAGGAGATCCTGCCCCAAGTGGAGGAGTTTAAATACCTCGGGGTCTTGTTCACGAGTGATGGAAGGACGGAGCGGGAGATCGGACTTCGTGGTAAAGGGAGTTTATGGGAGTTGTGGGTAGTTACTTAGAGATAGGGTGCGGTCATCCGGGAGAGGCTCGAGAGGAGCCAGATGAGGTGGCTGGGGCATCAGGATGCCTCCTGGGACGCCTCCCGGGTGATTTTGACATATTCAACTTCCGGTAGAAGATGGATGGATGGATGGATGAGAATTGTGTTAGCTGGTTGACCGGACCATGTTTTATTTTTTCATTGTTGAAAATACAGTAGTTCAATTTCAGCATACTTTTCAAAACTACTGTATCATCCAATATAACATATGCCATTTAGGTGACTTACAGTAATGAATTACATTTTTCAGTATATTCAATTAAACCCACAACCTCATTGCCAATACATAGAACTGAGGACTTGTTTAGGAGTTACTGGGAGATTTTTACATTCTCATTGACTCTCATTGTTTTTGGACATCAAGCTAGCTGTTGGCGGACTAGTGGTTTCTGTAAACTTCTTTGGGTGGTTATATCATATTGAAAGGGGGAAAAAGATACTTAAATTAATTTTGATTGAACTATCACTTTATATGCCGGTCTATTGTAATATCTGTCGTGTGGTCTAAAGATAAGTGGCAATATGTACGAAATAAATGAAATCAGTCGGTATATGCAATATACCAGTAGGATAGTTTTACTGTCGATGGAAATGCATCTAAGACATACCGTATTTTGTCTTTAAAAAAAAATATATATAATAATAATTTTTGGTTCATGTTTAACCTCCCCCACACTTGCCCTGAACAGCATCATTTTATTGTTTTGTACTGAAGAGCCCATGATAATTAGTCACTAAATGTATAATTAGTCACACGTCTGTGCTAATTGGCAAATGATTGCTGAACCCAAGTGTGCCTACAGTGGCGGATAACTGCTGAAATTCAGTTTGACAGCCCAGATGGCCACATGCTCAAGATTTTTCTGGGCCCTACACATCGCATAACAACAATAACATATAATAACAATGAAGAACCTGTGTAACTGGCTATGCACAGGAAAGTCCTGTGTAGTAACCTTTTTATTTTTTACATTCCATTTGGTTTTTGAACGCCTCTGAGCTCAACCATCTGTGGTGCTTCTACCGCCACACCTGATTTGGCACCAACAGCCCATTCAGATACCTCACCCGTTGCCTGGGCAACAGCCGCCATCTCCGCTGCACTCTCGTTACTGCCGGATACATTCTCGGCATCTGTGCTGACACTTGGCACTGTTGGGATCGCTTTACCATCAATGTAAAACCTGTTGTCAGATAACATACCTTTAATAATCAAGATGCTCTTTGACTTGCAAGGTTTTATCTTAATTCGAGCCCATATGAGGTTACTATGGCGTTTTTCCAGCAACTGGCTGGCACAAGGGGCAGTTGTGGTCAAGGTTGTCATATCATCCATGCAGGCTGATTGGTGGTAGTCAGTCTGGATTTCAGGAGTTCACAGCCCACTACCCACTTTGAAGCTCTGATGATCACTTCCATTGCCATAGTGAAAGCAAGGAGTGAGATGGTGCATCCTGCCATAATACCCACCTCCAAGCATTGCCAAGTGGTGGTGAACTCTAGGGCGGTGAAGCATAATTGCAGATCTTCAAAGGTAGCCTTGACAAGCTTTGGAACTGATTCTGGGAAGTAGAAGAGGTCAAATGTTGTCCAGAGGAGTTTGTGAGGTACAGAGCCAAATGCATTCACAAGGTCTCCACTGTGCCCCCAGATTCTTCAATGCATTACTGAAGTCAGTGTTCACCATTTCACACTCCTTTCTTTTCACAAGCTAATTTTGCTGGCAATTAATCTTACCCTATTGTATTCTCAAACCCCTGGTGGTTGTTTCTTTCCACCAGCCGCAGACACATACCTTGGGTTTCTCCCCTCCAGCCATTGATGTGCAAGTATTGCTGTCTAATCTCATTGCCTTATCCTGTGTTTGTAGCCATGCCATCAGTCCTTAAGTCTTTATCTTCCCTCGCTATTGCATACTCTGGAGGTATTGTTCTTTTGTACTTTTAGAAGGATTTTTGGGTGTTTCCAACAGTCTGAATCAGTGTTGGAAACTGCTAGCAAGGGTAGCTAGCCCTTCCTAGCATGTGAGCCATCTCTCCAAGTTGCCACACGGACTTTCCCTTGTGGTTACCTGCTCTATTCACAGCAGTCATTGGACGAGTCCAGTTTGTAATATTCTCTACATTATATGCCTGCACCAGTGGAGTCAATTGCGCAGTCCTCCAGTTGGTGGATTGCAGAGTGAGAGAGGATTTATTGAGAGTGATTTTCAGAGGAAGTGCTTACTAGTGGGGGGGATAAATTAAACAATAGAGGCCACCCAATTGGGAGAATGGGGGGGAGAATCTAAATACAATAAATAATAATTTTTTTAAAGAATTAAACCCACAACCTCTACTCTCACCTGGCAGTTACAAATCATTGAATTAGATGTGCCACAAAAAGGCATTTTCTATTCATCTTGTGCCAGTTGGAAAGGTGCACAAGTATATAATATGTAGTTTGTGGCCATTTTATACTTTGGGTGTATGTGTGACAATGGTACACAAAATGAAAGCCCACATTTTTATAAGCGGCACAATTGAAATTTATTTAAAAGCGGAGAAATTAAGTAATAAATGAATGACAATTTAAAAAGTTCACAAATGTTACATGAAAAAAGTCCAAAGTTCTTCAGTTGTAACACAAGCACCAGGGCCACATCAGGTGTTGATTTCACGTCTATTCCCTTTATGATTTATTAACAAATAAAACCTTTAAAATAATAAACAAGACAGTATGGAACTCAACAAATGCATTCATACATTTTATTTCATTACTGAACTGAGGGATGCCCTTGACCTTAAATGGTATACTAAGCGATTTTATGTCATCGCTCAGTGGTGGGGCGACTTCCCAAACAAACTGCAACCCAACCATTAGCCACACTGGCATCCACTGCTAGTTCTTCCTGTCCACCACCTAGTTTATGTTAAAAGAAAAAGAAAAGAAACACACTAGCTAATGATGGAACCTAAAGCAAAAAAAACGAAACAAAACATTGAATACAAAAGGTGCTTAAGACAGATGTAGAACCACTGGAGAGGTATTTTTTAGATGGCAAGGGCTGAAAGTGGCTCAGCTTAGCACTGATGCCGAGGTGGCATCTTTCCTCCTTGACAGGTGAGCAAGGCTGCTTAGCATAACATCCATTCTGGGTTAACATCCTCCCTACATCACTGTCACTGCAGAAACAGTATTTCCCATTGCTTTGATCAAATGCTCTAGTTTTTGCAATTAATTTGCTTTGCACGGAGATCCTGTTGTGATTCACTCACGTAAGGAAGAAACATTTGCATACATTTCTCAAACAGGTTCTTTGTTTGGTTTTTTTGTCCATCATAAATCACTCCTTCCATATTTGCATGCAAGTATACCAATGCAACATCATTTAAGAGCTGGAAGTGTCCATTTAACAAGTGTTTTCTGCATGCCATTGATCACTTATCACCCTCCAGTAAAATAAATGCTATGGGTCCATATTATATTAAAAGTATTCCAAACTTCTCGCCTCAGACCGGATTTTGGTTTCACTTGGTTTCAGCTTTTCAACACTTTATGCAGCCAATTCTGTTGAAAAGGTCAAATGTAATCGTGATTTTGGTCCATTTTTTTATTAATCAACGAGAGAAATACCTGCAATAGCTAAAGCCTGGTGATTATGACTGACTTCACGTAGTCATGCCCAATGTTTTTGTCCAAATACAGAGCCGTGAGCTCAAGTTGTTTTTGGTTTTTTTAAGTAAAAAAAAATAAAAATTAGGCAAGTTAGGGGAATGCAATATCATGATGAGTTATTTTTACAAGTCAAGGTAGTTGGCACTCTTAGTTTTATCAGGTTACATTTATTATTTTGAACTAGTTACAAAGTGTGGATGATTATATATCAGGTGTGTGAGGAGTGTGTTTAATGCCATCCTCCTAAAATGAACCTGAGTTATTTGAGTTTGGTTTTTAAACTTGGTTTGAGTTTTTAAACTTTTTTTAAACTTACTGATGCATCTTCTACCCTTTATTGCTTTTCCAACAACAAACAATAAAAAATATATATATATATTTATATATATGAACATAAATATGATAATATGATACTGGAGAAACTTGGTCATTCTGTTTTCATGAATGCAAAGTGGCAGGTTATTTGAAATGGTCTGAAACGTTATTTGAAATTTTGAAACGGTTATCTGTTGAGAGAATTACTTATAAAAGAATATTAAAATGGACATTTAAGCTATATTTTCAATACCCTAATAAAAAACATGCTTGCCAAGTTAACATGTCTAACTAAATAAATTGAATACATATATGATGCAATAATTTACTAAATGTTTATTATTTCATACCTTTACTTTGTGTATCATACAGTCGCATGTTCCTCTGCTAATTGTCCATGTTATGAATGCTAAGAATATGAATTTTCCATTACCAAACGAGACTTTTCATCCTCAATTTCTCAGCCAATTTACATTAAACTATCCTGAAAATAATTTGTTGCTGGTTTTTGAAAAAAATTGTCTGCATGTTACATTTTTACTTGCAATGTCATATTTCTGCTCATATCTGCTGTGCTGATAGAAGAGTAGCAATCAGGGTCGGTATTCACAAAGCATTTTAAGGGTCAAAGTTGGTCCTAACTCGGTAATTTAGGAGCAACTCCGAAAAATAATGGGCGTGTCACTCAAATTTAGGACTCCTACATTTTTGGGATAAGAGTATTTCACAAAGGGTTTCCTAAGTCCAGGAGAAATTAGAAGCAGTCAAGAGGACTTCTAAGTCGCTAAAGACCTACTCACAGCGATCCGAAAATGGCTGCTGCCGGCAATCGTCGTCGCAATCGCATCAACACTTTGGAGATATTGAATGATACAGAGCTCATAAAATGGTACCGCAGGGCATTATGATAGTAGTAGAGCTAGTCAGAGGTGCAATCACGTCACCAACAAACAGAAACAACCCGATAACAGCAGAGATCAAGGTGTTGACAACTCTATGCTACTTGGCCACAGGGAAAATGCAGCTATGCAGCCCCGTTTTGCTGGTGTCAGAGTACCCAAGGATACTGTACACCACTGAGGCAGTTGGCGACAGTTCCTTGGGTGCTGTGCCTCCTCCTAATGAATAGGCTACATTAAATATTATGTATTACATGATCTTCGGTGACATGTTTAGCGAGATTAATTTATGGATGACAACATATGTTCATTTTTGTATATAGGCTGAATGCATTAAATGATAGAATAAAACATTGTGGTGTAGTCTATAGTGTAGGCTCTAGTTGTGGATGATTGGCCTAATGTCGTATTACCTGTGGCAGCTGTTTGTCGCTTGTATTCTGCAATCTCTTGCTTCGCACGAGACTGCAGAGAGAACCACCGCTTCTCGCATTCATCAGTGGTTCTCGGGAGGAGTGGGAAAGCCGTGGTTATTTCCATGCGAATGCTTTCCCTTTGATTATTTATTTTCTTTCATTCACTTGTTCGGCCAGCAGTAGTTGTTGGTCTTTCGTCCAGTTTGGTTTGCGTTTATTGTCAGCCATGGTGATTCTATGAATGGGCTTATGAGCCGTCTTTCCTCATTCATGAAGTGAAACACAAGATTCACTATTATTACTAAAGCAAAAGGAATGGAGGTGAAAATATACAATAATCTACATCTACATAGCTGGTACTGTTATTGGACCTACTTACTCATTGTGCACACACTGGTACAGCTTCGAGACTTCCACAGCGTCACAGCTGAAATCCAGGACTATAACACAGATCCAGCCCAATTCACCAATTCCAAATGATAAACCTGGCACAAATAATAATAATAGATGCCATATAGTGCCCTTCATAGTCCTAATGCTTTTGGGGGTAAAGTGAAGTGGGGTAAGTTAACGTCAACCACCACCAATGTATAGCACAAACCTTGGTGATGTACGGCAGTCATTTTGCACCAAAACACTCACCACACATCAACTGATGTGGAGAGAGAGGCAGTTACTATGGACAAAACAACAGTTTTGTTCATAGTAACTGCAATTACATTACTGCAGTCTAAAACAGTTAGACAATTACACTGATTGGTCTGACCTCTCATCCGCAAGATGACATCTTGAACAGTACAAAAGTACCAAACTCCTTTAAACTTAGATCTTAATCAATTAAAACCCATCATATTCATGATCATGATCATGTGAATGGGTTTATGAGAGGTCTTTCCTCATCCATTAAGGGGGGGGGGGTAAGTTAACAGCAACTAAAGGTTTTTCATATCGCAACTCAACATTCAACTTTTTATGGTGTGGATATATATTATATAAAGGCATTATAAATGATCTATATATTATATTATAAATAGATTATCTGTATATTATATATTATAAATTAATTATCTATATATTATTATATTTTATCTATAAATATATCACTATATAAATAATTACATATATATTACATGTAATGCTTTGTTTTCCATTTAGCATATTATAACTTTCCATTTAGACCTGCATCAATTCATATTTTTTTTTTTTAAATGTATTCAGTTTAACTGTTTATGTGGGTGAGGTATAGACTTAAAAACAAAATCCAATAAGGTCCAATAAAATCTTCAACTGGCCAGAATTAATTGCACAAATAGTTTTGGAGTGCTAGCAAAAAATGAATTTCAAGTTTCCCTTTTGTCCTATATTAGGACCAACTGCAATAAAAAAGGCACATTTAAAAAATGTGATTGGATGTGATGGGGTGAGTGGTGGGTACTCGTGAGTACTCAATATTTACAGACCTGATTGCTACTCTTCTATCAGCACAGCAGATCAAATAGGCAAACCACAGGTCTCCTCATGAGTACTACACAAATTTGCAGCACCAGTACAATTATGCATGCCAGAATTACCCTAAGGGCAGTTGAGGATACAAACTTCAAGTGTTTGTTCATTCACAACTTGTTCCCCTCCACTATAGACATGAGGATTCGCATAGATATCAGTGTGTCAATGTTGAGAATCCTCTGCATTGCACAGAAAGCTGAGGAGACTATATATCACATTCATGATCGTATGAATGGGCTTATGAGCAGTCTTTCCTCATTCATGAAGTGAAACACAAGATTCACTATTATTACTAAAGCAAAAGGAATGGAGGTGAAAATATACAATAATCTACATCTACATAGCTGGTACTGTTATTGGACCTACTTACTCATTGTGCACACACTGGTACAGCTTCGAGACTTCCACAGCGTCACAGCTGAAATCCAGGACTATAACACAGATCCAGCCCAATTCACCAATTCCAAATGATAAACCTGGCACAAATAATAATAATAGATGCCATATAGTGCCCTTCATAGTCCTAATGCTTTTGGGGTAAAGTGAAGTGGGGTAAGTTAACGTCAACCACCACCAATGTATAGCACAAACCTTGGTGATGTACGGCAGTCATTTTGCACCAAAACACTCACCACACATCAACTGATGTGGAGAGAGGCAGTTACTATGGACAAAACAACAGTTTTGTTCATAGTAACTGCAATTACATTACTGCAGTCTAAAACAGTTAGACAATTACACTGATTGGTCTGACCTCTCATCCGCAAGATGACATCTTGAACAGTACAAAAGTACCAAACTCCTTTAAACTTAGATCTTAATCAATTAAAACCCATCATATTCATGATCATGATCATGTGAATGGGTTTATGAGAGGTCTTTCCTCATCCATTAAGGGGGGTAAGTTAACAGCAACTAAAGGTTTTTCATATCGCAACTCAACATTCAACTTTTTATGGTGTGGATATATATTATATAAAGGCATTATAAATGATCTATATATTATATTATAAATAGATTATCTGTATATTATATATTATAAATTAATTATCTATATATTATTATATTTTATCTATAAATATATCACTATATAAATAATTACATATATATTACATGTAATGCTTTGTTTTCCATTTAGCATATTATAACTTTCCATTTAGACCTGCATCAATTCATAATTTTTTTTTAAATGTATTCAGTTTAACTGTTTATGTGGGTGAGGTATAGACTTAAAAACAAAATCCAATAAGGTCCAATAAAATCTTCAACTGGCCAGAATTAATTGCACAAATAGTTTTGGAGTGCTAGCAAAAAATGAATTTCAAGTTTCCCTTTTGTCCTATATTAGGACCAACTGCAATAAAAAAGGCACATTTAAAAAATGTGATTGGATGTGATGGGGTGAGTGGTGGGTACTCGTGAGTACTCAATATTTACAGACCTGATTGCTACTCTTCTATCAGCACAGCAGATCAAATAGGCAAACCACAGGTCTCCTCATGAGTACTACACAAATTTGCAGCACCAGTACAATTATGCATGCCAGAATTACCCTAAGGGCAGTTGAGGATACAAACTTCAAGTGTTTGTTCATTCACAACTTGTTCCCCTCCACTATAGACATGAGGATTCGCATAGATATCAGTGTGTCAATGTTGAGAATCCTCTGCATTGCACAGAAAGCTTAGGAGACTATATATCACATTCATGATCGTATGAATGGGCTTATGAGCAGTCTTTCCTCATTCATGAAGTGAAACACAAGATTCACTATTATTACTAAAGCAAAAGGAATGGAGGTGAAAATATACAATAATCTACATCTACATAGCTGGTACTGTTATTGGACCTACTTACTCATTGTGCACACACTGGTACAGCTTCGAGACTTCCACAGCGTCACAGCTGAAATCCAGGACTATAACACAGATCCAGCCCAATTCACCAATTCCAAATGATAAACCTGGCACAAATAATAATAATAGATGCCATATAGTGCCCTTCATAGTCCTAATGCTTTTGGGGGTAAAGTGAAGTGGGGTAAGTTAACGTCAACCACCACCAATGTATAGCACAAACCTTGGTGATGTACGGCAGTCATTTTGCACCAAAACACTCACCACACATCAACTGATGTGGAGAGAGAGGCAGTTACTATGGACAAAACAACAGTTTTGTTCATAGTAACTGCAATTACATTACTGCAGTCTAAAACAGTTAGACAATTACACTGATTGGTCTGACCTCTCATCCGCAAGATGACATCTCTAACAGTACAAAAGTACCAAACTCCTTTAAACTTAGATCTTCATCAATTAAAGTCCATCATATTCATGATCATGAGCTTATGAGCGGTCTTTCCTCATCCATTAAGGGGGGGTGTTTTTAAATGTTTTCCATTTAGCATATTGTAACTTTACATTTAGACCTGCATCAATTCATATTTTTTCAGTGTAACTTTCTGTGGGCAAGGTATGGACTTAAAAACAAAATCCAATAAGGTCCAATAAAATCTTCAACTGGCCAGAATTAAGTGCACAAATAGTTTTGGAGTGCTAGCAAATTATGAATTTTAAGTTTCCCTTTTGTCCTATATTAGGACCAACTGCAATAAAAAAGGCACATTTAAAAAATTTGATTGGATGTGGTTGGATGCTGTCGGACATGCTTTTGTGAGCTTCCCCTCAGGTCATCAGAATTATGAATTCTTGATTGACGATCTGGGCCTAGACTGCATTGATACAGGATGTTGCGATACCATTGGGCTCAGACGGGGACCCGCACCTGTTCCTCCCTCTGTCCTCCTGCACACCTGCTGAAAGAAAAATATATATAGTCACCAGTGCTTAATTTGTAAAATAATGCCCCTTTATCGCACTTTAGATATTTATGAGCCTGGGGCTCTGATTCTGAGTAAGACATTTGCCAGGGGGCAAAATGGGATTCTTGGCATTTGCCGGGGCTGTGCCCCGGCTAGCCCCGGCACAAATTAAGCACCGATAGTCACCCTTCAGCAGAAAGGATTTACAATCCTAAGATTGCATGAATGTACAGTTAGGTCCGGAAATATTTGGACAGTGACACAATTTTCATAATTTTGGCCCTGTACGCTACCACAATGGATTTGAAATGAAATAATCGAGATGCAATTGAAGTGCAGACTTTAAGCTTTAATTTGAGGGTATTTACATCAAAATTGGAGGAAGGGTTTAGGAATTGCAACAATTTTAATACATAGACCCCTCATTTCAAGGGACCTAATGTAATTGGACAAATGAATATAATCATAAATAAAATGTTCATTCTTAATACTTTGTTGAGAATCCTTTGCAGGCGATGACTGCCTGAAGTCTGGAACCCATGGACATCACCAAACGCTGGGTTTCCTCCTTTGTGATGCTTTGCCAGGCCTTGACTGCAGTGGTCTTCAGTTGTTGTTTGTTTGCAGGTCTTTCTGCCTTAAGTCTTGTCTTAAGCAAGTGGAATGCATGCTCGATCGGATTGAGATCAGGTGATTGACTCGGCCATTGTAGAATATTCCACTTCTTTGCCTTGTAAAACTCCTGGGTTGCTTTCGCAGTATGTTTTGGGTCATTGTCCATCTGTACTGTGAAGCGCCGTCCAATCAACTTTGCTGAATTTGGCTGAATGTGAGCAGACAGAATGTTCCTATAGACTTCAGAATTCATGCGGCTGCTTCCGTCTTCTGTCATATCATCAATAAACACTAGTGACCCAGTGCCATTGGAAGTCATGCATGCCCATGCCATCACACTACCTCCACCATGTTTTACAGATGATGTGGTGTGCTTTGGATCATGAGCCGTTCCAAGCCTTCTCCATACTTTTCTCTTCCCATCATTCTGGTACAGGTTGATCTTAGTTTCATCTGTCCAAAGAATGCTGTTCCAGAACTGGGCTGGCTTTTCTAGATGTGTTTTGCGAACTCTATTCTGGCCTTTCTATTCTTGAGGCTTATGAATGGTTTGCACCTTGTGGTGAACCCTTTGTATTTGCTCTCGTGAAGTCTTCTCTTTATGGTAGACTTGGATAATGATACGCCTACTTCCTGGAGAGTCTTCCTCACTTCACTAGATGTTGTGAAGAGGTTCTTCTTTACCATGGAAAGGATCCTGCGATCATCAACCGCTGTTGTCTTCCGTGGACGTCCGGGCCTTTTGTGTTGCCGAGCTCACCAGTGCGTTCCTTTTTCTCAGAATGTACCAAACTGTTGATCTGGCCACTCCTACTGTTTCTGCTATCTCTCTGATGGATTTCTTCTTTTTCGCAGCCTAAGGATGACCTGTTTCACTTGCATTGAGAGCTCCTTTGACCGCATGTTGTGGATTCGCAGCAACAGCTTCCAAATGAAAATGCCACACCTGAAATCAACTCCAGACCTTTTACCTGCTTAATTGATGATGAAATAACAAGGGAATAGCCCACACCTGCTCATGAAACAGCTTTTGAGTCAATTGTCCAATTACTTTAGGTCCCTTGAAATGAGGGGTCTATGTATGAAAATTGTTGCAATTCCTAAACCCTTCCTCCAATTTTGATGTAAATACCCTCAAATTAAAGCTGAAAGTCTGCACTTCAATTGCATCTCGATTATTTCATTTCAAATCTATTGTGGTAGCGTACAGGGCCAAAATTATGAAAATTGTGTCACTGTCCAAATATTTCCGGACCTAACTGTATATATAGTGGGTCTAAAAATGATTCATGGAATCAAAATGGATTTAATTGGATTTCTTGCCACTGATCAACACAAAATACTCTATAATGTCAAATAAAATTAAAACAAATTAAAAACTCTAAAGCCTGTTCTTAATTAATTACGAATAAAAAAAGACAATAATTGATAAGTATTCATCCCATTGATTTAATACTTTGTAGAAGCACCATTAGCTGCAATTAGTCTCTACCAGCTTTGCACATCTGGACACTGCAATTTTCACCCAATCTTCTCTACTAAATTTCTTCAGCTCCATCAGGTTAGATGGGGACCATTGGTGAACTGCAATTTTCAAATATTTCCTCAGATTCTCAAAGGGATTGAGGTCTAGGCTTTGACTGGGCCTACTCCACTTGCAGACTGCTGCAGGTTTTCTTCCAAAATGTGTCTATATCTTGCATCCATCCATTTTGCCCTCTATTTTGGCAAGTTTACAAACCACCATGTTTCATGGTAGGAATAGTGTTCTTGGGATGATGCAGTGTTAGGCTTGCGCCAAACTTAGCGCCTAACGTTGAGGCCAAAAGGTTACATCTTGGTCTCAACAGATCACAGAATCATCCTCCATTTGGTTTGAGAGCCTCCCAAATGCCTTCTGGCAAACTCTAGGCAAGAGTTCATATGAGTTTCCTTCAACAATTGTTTTCTTTTTGCCACCCTCCACAAAGCGCAGATTTGTGAATTGCCCAGGCTATTGTTGTCCCATGGACAGTTTCTCCCATCCCTGCCATAGAAGACTAACTCAAATTGTGATTATGATTATACAGGGTATTGTTCACCAAAAAACATGTTCCATGTCTTACCTTGTATATTATTATTATTATTCCTGTAGCGGTAAGCAATGAGGAGGCATACAAGGAGGAAGACAAAGAAGATGATGGGTATGATCCAATATGAGTGCACTAGATGGATATGAAAGGAAATTAGACAGAGTTTTTGCACAACAAACAAGAGATACAAACTTCAAGACCTATTCAGAACTGGGGGATCTTTATTATGATATAAATTGTTCAGTATCAATTAATAATTATTATTCATTACCAAAATGGAAAGGCAAGGTGAGCTGAATGGTCATTATAATGTTCTAATGTTCTTAGTTACATCTGAAAGTGCAAATGAATTTATCAGCTGTCGTAGAACAGTGCCTTGGTACTGGATTTAGACTGGATTTAGACCAAAGGGTCACAAGTTAATATCCCTGTTGAACACTCTTGCCCTGTCCATACTATGAAATTAAGTTTTTTTTTTTTTTATTGTATTGTATTATTTTTTTAGAATGTTGTCAAAGACTGCTGTCAAAGAACTTGTGCTTAATCAGTAGAATGACCTTAACACCTGGTTCCAGAGATCAGCATTAGAACTCGACTAGAATCGGGTGTTATGGTCAGATGAGAGCAACATTTTGCTCTTTGGCCATGCACACCAGCGGTGTTTTTGCATCTGAGAAAGGGCGCTTATGTTGAAAAGGCCCTATATCTATGGTGAAATATGGTTGTGGATCTTTGGTGTTATGAGGTTTTATTGAATCTACTGGTCCTGGGGCTGTTGTTAAGGTAAATGGAATCATGAAATCCAGCAAGTACCAACACATTTTGGTCAAAAACCTGGTTCCATCCTGCCTAGAAGCTGAAACTTAGCCACAAATTGCAATTTGAATATCTCAAAATCAACCAAGAAATGATGAACTGACAATAAAATGACTGTTTTGCAATAGCCATCACAGTCTCCAGACTTGAACTTGATCGAAAATTTGTGCTTCGAATTGAAGAGGGCAGTACATAAGCACAGACTGAAGGATCTTGAAAGATTCCATATGGAGGAATGGTCAAAGATTCACCCCAATAGGTTCACCAGTCTCATAAAACACTATAGAATGACATGTTAAACACTTATTTTAGTTTTTATTTAAAATAATTATTAGGGGTGCCAATAATTGTGACACACAAGAAAAAAATATATAATACTTGGTAAAGCTATTAGTATAAAACAATATCATTTTGCATTTTCTTGAGCATGGTATTTCTAGCTCATAACCTGTATTGTTTATTTTATAAAGCCATTTTTGTTCAAGTTTTTATTTTTATTTAATTTTCATATTTTATGCCACACACAGAAGCAGAATAACTAGTCTACCTAAAAATGATATTGCTAAAATGGCTAGCTAATAGAGTACTTTTTATGGCTGAGCAGGACATCCCAATGTGCCATTATTTAATCAGATCAATTATAACAGGCAGTTAGCTAGCTACAAAACCATGTCTGGTTGACATTTTGACTATCAAATAATAGGGTTACAAATCCTAGCAAAGAGTCACTAATTCAGCCGCCTGTGTGATAAACACAGATAAGTGAAAGATATTTTCACATATGTGTTAACGTGAAATCATGCAAATGTATTAGTTACTGTAATGTGAATACAATGAAGGCCCATGGGGAAATACGGCCTTGAGTGGTGAAAAAATTGACATCACAGAATTTCACATTGCTGCATAACTGGTTACACACACTTGATCTTCAAAATTTGGCAGTTCAATGCTGTCATTGCCCTCAAGGTGCTGGTCTGCTTTGCTGCAGTTACCTGTAAAATACACATGTTCACAATGCTGTCTGACTGGCTCATCACCATGGAGATATTTTAAAAAACAATAGCAAGTAGTGTCTTGGGCTGCTGACTCATCATGATTCATAGTCCCTTATTTAGGAAGGTAACAGGGCTTGCCTGAGCCCAAGATCAGAGTAAAATTGTAAATATATTTGTGTTCATCTTTTAATATTGTAATGTTTTTGTTTTAATAAGACATGCAAGAGAGGACTACTGTATGTACCAATAATAAATCACATGCATATACAAGGTAAAAAAAAACTTTTTTTAAAATTTACAATAAAGCAATTTATATTATACACATTTATATAATTGTTATTATACTCACAAGAACATGGTACACTATGGGAAACCTGTTAAATGGAAACAAATGTCTCTGTAAATAAACGGACTCATCACAGGGAGTCCATTGCTATGAATGTTCTTGAATGTTCTCGCTTTCGAAAACCAGACAGACTAGCAAGCAACTTAGAAAGACAAAATGGAGTGCTTCAGCTGGATACAACACCCCGATGCTCGCTTCAGTGCTTTTTGTACCAGCGGTCACACGTGCAGAAAAATATGAAAACTGGCAGGATCACATCCACAGTTTAATGTTTACAAACCATTATATCATGTACAGTATGTTGTGATACAAATATGCAATTGACAGGTTTTCAAAGTGTGCTTAATTGATTGTTAGGAAATATAGTGAATCAAGTTATTATTTACTGATAATTTGTGAACATATATTTCTGGGGACATTTAGTACATGAAATCGTGCTTTTAATGTCTCAAAGTGTATGGGTGTGTGTGTCTGTATACGTTTGAGAATATTGTGTGTGTATATAAAGAATTACAGATAATAGGTCCAGAAAAATATGTCCCCTTACCCCTAAAGCAGGACAGACTTCCTTGTACAGGACATTTTCCTGACATGTCTTTGTAGTGAGTGCTCTGTCTGTTAGGGTCTCTACCATGTCCTCATTTTTACTGGCATCTTCGTTGAAATCTGTATGGGCAATCACCATCTCCTAAATGAGAAAACGATCAAGAACACAGAAATTCAGGAAGTCGCATCTAAATACAGCCGTCAATCCGCATTTCCACACCTCCACACGCTGTAACAATAAGGCAGAATGTGTCTAATCAGTATTATAATTTTGTGTTAACCATTTAATTACATACCAATGAATTACAAATGCACTGGACTAGATTTTTTACATTTACAGCAGGTTGTTAGGCACAAAACATTAAAACATTTCAAAGTCCAAAGTCAGGGCAACACCTAAATTCTGTGCTTATACTCACACAACTATCAATACATGGGACATCAATATGTGACACGTGCATTTTAAGTCTACTAATAACTGTAAATCCTTACAGATGTGTTAGCATACTAAATCTAGGGATTCCCAAGAGGCGTATCCCCATTAGGCACTTAGTTTAGTGCAGTATTGACTCAACAACAAATATACATATGACTTTTTCACAGGGGCAGCGGTCTTTGATATTTCTAGTGACAAACACAGGCACTATAACAGTATTCATGACCAGCCTTTACTTACACTTACGGACCACTCAGTTGAACACTCTCCTGATAAAAACACACCCGAGACATGATATGATGTTGTCCCATTTACGTGCACACGCCACTGACATTCCAGGCCTTTGACAGTGGCCAGGCACAGTTGATATATCAGTAGTATGCCTATAACATTACAAAAGAAAGAGAGTTAACAAAGACGCAGCTGTTCACAACATACAAATAACAAAAAAAGAAGTATCAAGTTTGTATTGTACAGCACTGTGTGTATCCACTGTACTGTATAGCCTACCCCATGCCAAACCGTATGTACAGTTTTCCCCCGTTTTACAAATGTTCCAATTACAAACTTTTGGGTTAAGGAACTTGATCAAATTAGTGGCTTTTTTCCGTTTCATAGGAATACATTCCAGGCAGTCAAAATATTGACAACAGGGATTTTGTTTGCTCTTTTTCTGCTTTGAAAGCTAAAGCATCAGGATGAGTATGACAACATCACACATGTCAACTTTGATCAAATCGGCTAAATTAAGCCAAGTTGACTATTTCAACCTGGTCAGCCGCAAGTTTCTGAAACCGCACACATTCTGGCCACAGCAAGTCCCTCCATGGACCATTCAAGGGCATTGGTCCAATCTGATAAATCAGTGGTTCCTAACCATGGTCCTGGGGACCCACTGTGTATGCTGGTTTTTGTTTTCATTCCAACCATAATTGAAACCTATGAATTTCAACTAGCTCTTATTGTTCTTAATTAGACACTTTTATTATGCATTATTTACTCACATAAGGCCATATTATGTCAGTGAACAATAATTGTCCCATATTCACCTCCCAGGACTTTAAATCAATCAGACACACGAATGCTCTAAATGTCTGTAATGTGTTATATGACACATGATTCCTTTAGAAAGAGGGTACCTTTTTTAATTGATTAAATTATAGACTGGCAGGTGAAATAAGTGGGGGCCTAATTGTTGAAAGTCTGGACACCTGGTCACTAACTAAACCATTTGTAGAAAATGAAAAGTTCAATGACAGAGAAATTGGCAACGAGCCAAACATGTATTGTGTTAAAATAATTTAAGGGAAAAATTATGGCAGAACTGACATGTATGCTTTCAACAGCCTTAACTGATCAAGAGATTGGCTGTAACAAAAAAACGAATACACAGTGAGTCCCCAGGACCAAGATTTAGAGCCGCTGACCTACTTAACTTGTATTGCTAAAAGAAGGGTGTCCAATCTTATCTGAGTAAGGCTGGTGTGGGTGCTTTGGGCTTTTGTTCCAGCAACAGCACTAAAACATCCGATTCAACTAATCAACTCATAATAGTCTTCAACCACGATCAGTTGAATCAGGCGTTTTAATGCTTGGTTACAACAAATGCCTGCAAAAGGACACACCTGACTAAAGGAATTGGAATGCACAGCATCTGGATAGGGGATTCCCCCATTAAGTGCAAGTTGTAAGTGTAAGCAAGGGAGGGCGTGTTTTTAACGTCAGCAGCATTAAACACCTACCAACACACTAAAGATAAGGTGATATTACATCACATGACACTGACATCCATTCACATTTTACATTTTAGGCATTTAGCAGACACTCTTATCCAGAGCAACTTACACAATTTTTACATTTCTTTACATACAATCCATTTATACAGCTGGATATTTTCCTGAAGCAATTCAGGTACCTTGCTCAAGGGTACAACAGCAGTGCCCCACCTGTTCATTTATGCGTTTATTAATTTATTACTTCATATTACTCTGAATATGCTCTGCATGTAAACATGTCATATTCTATACCGACTAACAACGGAAACAAATTATGTGAAACAGATGATCTCAGTTAGAAAACAACAGATAACTGGGGGGGGGGGAAGGCATTTCACCTTCTCCATAACCACCCTCTCTCATGTCAACCACATTCAAACACAGTCGCTGGCTTTCAAGACACTTTCGAGTCTTTCATTGTCCAGAGTGAGTGCATTTGATGACTGACATATACGGAAACTAATAATCCCAATGATCGATCATAACAAAGCCTTGTTAAAATGTTAAAATGGGTGTTTTTGTGTCACTTTGCTGTCCCTGAGGCCGTGGCAGGTGGGTGCAAATTCAGAGTGCCAAATTCAGAATGCCCGTTCTTCTCATGATGTATTCTTATGTTCTTTACATTACACTACAGGCATTTAGCAGACACTTTTATCCAGAGCGACTTACTCAGTTGACATGTCTTTACATGCAATCCATTTATAAAGCTGGATATTTACAAAAGCAATCCAGGTTAAGTGCCTTGCTTGAGGGTACAATGGCAGTGCTGTACCCAGGAATCGAACCTGCAACCTTTGCATTACAACCCAAGTCCTCTAACCATGTTATTGTTTATATGTTACAGAATTATATTTGGAGTACATAAACAGCCCTTATTTCCTTGTAGTATATGTATTGTAAAATAAAAACAACTCTGCCTTAACAGCTCAGTAGGTAACAGTGCATACACATGCATGCATGCACTCACATTTTTAGTCATACTGTATATATTTGTTTTATTCTGGGGAGCAATATATCATTGTAACTGCTACACTTTTCAGGTAAATATGTTTGTACTGTTGTTTTTTGTATTAACTGTATTTCACATGCAATTGTGTATTGTGGTTTTGTCAAATGACATTGTATTTTCAAATGTGAATTGAATGATTTTAAATATATATTATATAAAATGTGAAAAATGCCAAAGAGTTGAATACTTTTTATACCCACTTTTTAAATTCAGCAGTAAGTCATATTCTATACTAGGCAGGCAGTGTGGTATAATGGTTAGGGAGCTGGGCTTGTAACGTTAAGGTTGCAGGTTCAATCCCCAGGTGGGACACTGCCGTTGTACCCTTGAGCAAGGTACTTGTTAATATCTAGCTGAATAAATGGATTGTAAAGAAATGTAAACTGTAAGTCACTCTGGATAAGAGCGTCTGCTAAATGCCTAAAATGTCAATGTAAAATGTAAAATGTACTACAGACAAACATATTGCCTATGCATCGGATCCCAGATATACTTTTATTTATTTTAGTAAAAATCGCTTGGCTTGTAAGCCTGTAGGGTATGTTCATTTTATTAATTCCACATACATTTCAGACAAACTGAACTTTTCGGTTCACACTCGCCTTCTTTTTGCATCTCTTTCCCAAGATGCAAAGTTTACACCTGGTTTAGAAATTTCTTAAAACAGGCACACAGTCATGCCTCAGGTGTCATTGGGTTACATTTTTCCTCCCAAAATGCAAAATCAGATTAAAGTTATTTCTTCCTCTGTGGCTTCTGACATCAAAGACTGTGCAGGAAGTCGTATTACATTGTAGTGACGTTAGCATGGGTCACATCAACGTACACTAATTGAATATTTATTCCTGTGAACCTCCACCACTGAGACTGTGTAAAAAGTTGGAATTTCACCTTCTCCAACCCCAGCCGATGAGCTACAACACGGATCGAGGACTAGTCCTCATTGGAGTCATTAAGTATCAACTTTTGCTAACCTTCGCTGGCATCAAATAGGATTGGATATTTTCATAGCATTGAGACTGCATATCAATGTATGGATCTGCAATGTATTGTAGCGATCCAGGTGGGTCGCTATATGTAAATATGTGTGCGGGGCATTGTGAGGGAACATTGTTGTGTTTGTTTGTTCCCCCCTGTGTTAGTTAGTGCTATGTGTGGAAAATCATGTTGTGTGTGTTATTGATTGTACATATGTGCATGTAAAACCGATGGTCGCAGTGAGCTGAAGGATAAAGCCATCGCGACCGACGTTCGTTTATTGTTTAGTGCCGTTTCCTGTAAATGTGTTCATCGTCTGAAGAGTACTTCCTGTGTGACGTACTAGTTAGTCGCCAATGTGCACCTTGCGTGACCCTTTAGGGACGCGCCTGTTCTAAAGTCAGACCGAAAGACGATATCTGGGGTCGTGCAGTGTATGGGGGACGGATATCGTCATTACTTATAATAAAGTGGCTACGGGGCCTAGCGGTGCACGAAGCACGTAGCCACATTGAAATTGCTGCCTGACTCCATTTGTCTTCATGATGCACCCCACCGCACATGCTGGCTACAGTGGTGTCAGAAGTGGGATGTACCAAGTACAAGACGAAGCAAGAGTCATCAGTGACGACATCTATCGAATGCAGCGTCAACTCGAGGGAGGAATGGATCAGATCGAACACCCCTACCTGTGTTCTGAGATGGAAGAGTCCATCCGCCGGATGTGGCGAACATGGAAGAGTGAAGCTGCAGAGGCCAAAGATCTTCCCATGCTGAGATAGATGCGCCGTTCTGCCGGAAGTGACGCCAGGCGAAGGAAGGAGTTACGGAGACCGGAGAGTTTTTAAACCGCTGCCCGCCCATGCCACTCCACGTCCGAGCCCAGGGACGCTCCCACCAACCCTGCTGCATCCCGACCCCTAGCCAAGCTGCCCAAGTACGACGGAACAGCAGCGCTAACATCGTACCTCGCCCAGGTACAGCTAGCGTCTGAGTATAATGGGTGGGGCGAAGCGGTCACAACCGTCCACCTAGGGTGGGGCCCTGCAAGTGCTTCTTGACCTCTCCCCAACGGAGCAACGCAGCTACCCAGCGCTGGCTACGGCCCTGGAACGACGTTTCAGTCAGAGGGTCTTCGACAGCCACAGCCGGGAGCAGCTAGCCAACCGCTCTCGTCAAGGGAAAGAAATGGTTGCCGATATCCGCTACCACGCCCGGCTGGGCTACCCCACGTTCCCCGCTGCTCTCCAGGAAGAGCTAGCGCTACATGCGTTTCTGCTTATCCTAGCCCCGGAGGAGCTGTGCTCGCCACTCCCGGTTCGCTAGCTGCGTCAGCTGCCTCTCGTGCTGCATCGCCCCAGCTGTCCGGGCCCCTGTCTACCAGCCGCCCTGCACTGCCCTCACCACCACCTGCCTCGTCTGCCCCGCCGACCACCGAAACGGCTCAGGCTGTCCACGACCTGTGGCAACGCAGCAGCGACGGCTTGGACCCCTCACAGCAGCAGAAACATTCATTTTTCAGAAACCCCGTTATACTTACCAAGAGTGTAGACATGTCCAGACATATTCCGAGAATCTCTAGTAGTCACAAGGGAAACAAATGCGATGAGGGCGTTAAACATGCGCTCGGCACAACAAAACTATAAATACTTTTAAATAACAGTGCTTGAGCATTAATACGTTCGCGCGAACGAACTGCGGCTGTGAACTAGCAGACAGAACTCACGCCTTCCAGTATGTGCATGCCGGTTATGGCTAGTTTAGGGGGGGTTTCTCCACATCTTGCGCATACGCATACGCGGTTCTGACTCATCCAATGAAATTGGCGCAGAATGTCTGCATGACGCGTAATTTTTTTCTCCCAACCAACTTCTGCAATAACTACGCCCCACGAGCACGTGGTTATGCCAGAAGTTGGTTGGGGGAAAATGACGCGTCCAGCCACGACCGTCGAAAATGATATCTTAACAATAAGACACTCATTACAATATAACATATACATTCCAAGAGTACGTCGTTTTAGACACACATACAGAGAAGGATAAAGTAAGGAAAGAAAAATAAATTAATCATTAAATAATACATAATACATGAGTACTTGAGAGATTATGGGAGGAAAATAATAAAAAATAAAAATAGCAATAACAAAAATATAAATTACAATGTACATAATAAATCAGATATACCCATCGTAAAAGTTTGAAATTTGTCTACACAAGTGTTAATAAGATACTAAAAATAATATCTTTACGTTCTAAAATAGGTATTTCTATGTTTTTTCGGTTTAACCAATCCGTGAATTATCTGCAGAATCTCTGTGTATGAGAGCATGAGACAAAGATGTGCTCTGTTGTTTCAATATTGCTTCTACAAAAAGTACATTCATTATTCTCAAAGCCAAATCTTAATCTTAAAAACTCGCTGGAAGGATATAAATCATTCATTATTTTGTAGTGAATTTATTTTGCTTTGGGTGGGATTGGGTATTTGAAGAACTTTGTTCTCAGTTTAGATACTGTTGGTTGGTCGAAAATATTCAAGATGTTATTTATACAGAACTGGGCAGGGTATAAATCACTTGTTAGAATAAATCTTATGAATTGGTTTGAGCATCTTTTATCAAGAAGATTAATACCATTTATAATCGGTGAGGGGAGATGAGATGGGGATTGAGAATACAATGCAATATTCTTGGCTAGATTGAGGAATGTGTTGGGTATAGCTTTGATGAGAGAATTACATTATTTTAGGTTGAATTCAAACTCATATTCATAACAAAAATCATGTTAGGGTAATATATCTCCATTTGTATCTAATAGGTCCATTATGCACCAAATCTTTTTATCCATCCAGTTCCTATAGAACAGCGATTTTCCTTTTTTAAGTATATATCGGTTGTTCCGTAATGGAGTATTATGGGGTGTAAAGTTATGATTGTAAAGTAATTTCCAGAAAAGTAAAACCTGTTGATGATACTTAGAAAGCTTAAGAGGCAATTTAGTGACATTGTAGTCACATTTTAAAATAAATTCTATGCCACCCACCTTGTTAAATATATTTTGAGGGAATATGTGCCAGATACTACCAGGGGATTTAATACATTGTTTCAGCCAATTCACTTTCAAGGTCCCATTCATACATTCAAAGTCTATAGCCTTTAGTCCACCTTCAGAGAGGTCTTTAACTGTGATAGCTTTTTTGACATAGTATGGGTTCGATTCTTCCATATAAAATTTAAATTGAGTTGGTTTATGGATTTAACAAAGTCTGAAGTAAGTGCTAATGAAGATGCAGGATGGACACCATTGCTTTCCATTTTTGTGAGATACGTTCTGCTAAAAATGGAAAGATCTCTGTAACCACACACTAAGCTTTTGTTTACATTCCACTATTTTGTTTGTCAAATTAAGTAGCTCACGTTCTTTTTGATCTTTTGTTATGTAGATACCAATGTATTTCACAACAGTTTTAACAGGTATATTATACATCACAGTCTGTACATTTCCATGGATAGATAGTAAGTCACATTTTTGGATATTGAGGAATAGTCCAGAGGCCTTTGAGAAGAGTTCAATGATCTGTATGGCAACAGGAATCTGATGTTCATCCTTAAGGAACAGGGCTGTGTCATCCGCAAACTGACTAATTACATTTGGACTCTGTTCCAAATATATTATGTTTTTCCAAGTTCCCACAGTTCTTTATCCTAATAGCTTGCATTTCTGCTGCTAAAATGAATAGTCCTGGACTCGCGGGACAACCCTGCCGGATTCCTTTTTGTATGTCAAAACAAGGCGAGGTACCATGAGGTAATGAAACACAACTATTAATGTTTTTGTACAGTGTCTCCATGACCTTTATGAAATTATCTCCAAAACCAAATGCCTTCAGAGTATGGATCATAAAGGGGTGTTCAATCATGTCAAAGGCTTTTTTAAAGTCGAGAAATAAAATGAAACCCTTGTCTTCAATAACTTCACTGTAATCTAGTATATCAAGGATGAGACGTATGTTATTGTAAATAGATCTACCATTTAAAAAACCTGATTGAGTTTCAGTGACAATTTGAGAAATACCTTTTTTGAGACGAATTGTGTATATATGTGCTAGAAGCTTGTAATCGTTGTTTAACAATTTGATAGGCCTTAGATTATCTATGATTTTGGGATTTTTTTCCTGGTTTTGGAATTAGCACTATGATCCCTTGTTTCATACTTGTTGGGAGATTATGTTCACCAAGAGCCTCAATCAACACATTATACAGAAATGTTTGAATTTCACGCCAAAAATGTTTATAAAAGTTGGCTGTCAGACCATCAGAGCCAGGGGATTTGTCCAAGTGTAAGTGGCTAAGTGCATTATCCAACTCTTCAAGTGTTATTTCTGCATCACAGATGTTTATAAATTGTGGGAATCTTATCTTTAATCGTCTCAAAAAATGTTAAACAGTCATGTTCTGAGTATGATGTTTTATATAAACAATTATAGAAGGAGAAGATTTCATTAGAAATAATTTTAGGATCAGAGCATTCTTGGTTTTTAATTAACAAAGTTTTGATGGCATTTCTCTCTTGACGGGTTTTCTCTAATTTACAAAAATAGGATGTGTTTTGTTCTCCTTCTTCTATCCTGCCTACTGGGCAGGCAGTAGTAGTGTAATGGTTAGGGAGCTGGGTTTGTAATGTTAAGGTTGCAGGTTCAATCCCCAGGTGGGACACTGCGTTGTACCCTTGAGCAAGGTACTTAACCTGAATTGCTTCAGTTAATATCCAGCTGTATAAATGGATTGTAAACTGTAAGTCACTCTGGATAAGAGCATCTGCTAAATGCCTGTAATGTAATATCCATTTAGCCTTTGATCGGATATAGGCACCTTTAGCTTTACGTATAAAGATAGCATCAAGCTTGTTATGTAATTCTATAATTTTTTGTTTGGCTTCTTCTGTAGGGTTATTTTTATTACAGTGTGTGTTCAATTCCTTAATGAAATCTTTCTCCTTTCTAGCTAGTAGAGCCTTTTCTTTACTAAAGGATATTGAATATTTTATTCAATTCCATTTATTTACATAGGATTGAATTTCAGTGTCATTAAAAGACTCCTCCAACATAGCTCTGATGCTCTGACAAAAAACTTCATCCTTCAACAAACTTGAGTTACATTTCCAAAAACCTTTGTTATTTCTGTTAGTGTTAATTGGTTTCAATTCTAAATGTATTCGACTATGGTCAGTTAAAGGGGCCATATCCATTGCTAAATCAGAAACATACTGTGTTAAATTATGTGAAAGTAACCAATAATCAATTCTAGATTTACATGTTCTTCCAGCCACGACCGTGCTTGCCCCGCTGGCGTGTTCTTACTTCCTATGTATGGAAAGTCGAAGGGTGCAAAATTGGTAGCGTCGCTGCGTTAGAATAGTATAATAGTATACAGTAGAACCAGTCCAACCAGCCTTTTGAAGCTGATAATTGTTGTGATTTTACATCATAGGCCCACACATTTTTGTAACAAAGTTAGTTTTGTAACAAACAAGGTTTTTATTGACATATTGGCAGCATTATAAAGCCAAAGACATTTAACAAAAATACATTTACAATGCAATCCATTCTGGCTCTGGGTTTTCCTGTAGTATATTTACAATGCGTACTGCACATACACTGTGGCACGAATCTCATATTTGTTCAATGTTCATGACTCACAGTGTATGTGCACTAGAAGTGTGCACAATTCTGAAAAGTATATACAATATTTCAGCTATATACATGGTGTGTATGTTTGTGTGTCAGTGTGCTTTAGAGTACAGTGCATTCACTATGAGTGACTAGCACACTGCTCTGGAGCTCCTTGTCACTCAATTTGTCTGTACCAGGAAGTAGCCCATGTTGTTGAGGTGAATGCCCTCACCCCTCCCTTCCCCTTCCTGCAGGAAAGGAGGCTCCTTGCTCAGAGGGGGTGCAGATGACTCTGACGACACTAGGGGGCTTCCTTCTTCTATGGGCAGCTGAGTCGGAGGCGGAGCTGGAGTGTGGGAGGTGGAGCTTTGACCCAGCTTGAGAAGTTTGGATATGAACTGCTTTCTGTGTCTGGATAGTGAAAGACAATGTTGAAGAGAGGAAGAGGGAGAGAGTGAGGGGAAAAAAAGAGGAAGATGAGATAATGCTATAGAAAGAAGAGAGTAGGATATATTCAAATGTGCATTTTTCATTAAGCAGTGAATACAATGTTGTCAATTTCACTGAATTTAAATAAACTGTAACCTGACAATCTGACTGTCACTTCAGTGCCTTGGTGAATGTGTATATTGTTGAGTAAGAGCCAACCTGTTTCATTTGTGTATTTGAGGAAGAAACTGTCCAGAAAGATAAGAGTAATGCCTGGTTATGATTTTAACCCTGATTTAATTCTTGACTTCCCATGCAAATATTATTTTAGTTTGCCACAATTCATCATGATATTTGTCACAATAGGTTTCTTCCTATTTGCTCCACCGATGGAGTTTTTCCTTGCCATTGCTCATGTCTTGTAAAATGTGCTATACAGATAAATTTTGATTGATTGATTGATTGATATTGTGTTTGGCGAGTACAGTAAGTGAATATAAAGTGGTCTTTCAGTTCATGCCAGTTTCCTGTTCAGTGTTGGATTTCACAATCAGTGAGAGACCAACATCCAAAACCAGATGTTTTCTGCAGGTTGTTAGTCACTCCTGTTGAACCACGTTAAAAAGTAACAAGAAAGCTATGGAAGAATAAAGATGTCACAATTATTCCCACTTCTTCTCTAAATGTTTGTTTCTGATTTTATCCTGTTTTTCTCCCCTATTTGGTAGCCAATTACACCCGCTGTTGTCAGGTCAATCCCTCCCTCATAGTTTGCTGCCGTAGCCCTGTGACTGGCGATGATGAAGGGTGTGATGTTTTGGAGTTGACTGTATTTAATTCAAGTTCCCAGGCCTGGAATTGAGGCCCTAGTGAAGATATTACCTTGAGAAGAATGAGCGTCCAGTGGGCAGCACTATGGCTTAGAAATTGTCCTGACGTGGTGACATATAATATAAAATTCCCCAATTTCAATACTCATGTAGTGTCAACCCCAACTCCCCTGATTCTGCAGTAGCACAGTATTAATGTACTTCAGGTTCCCTCACACTTTGTTTTGTACATAAAACAAAGAAAGTGTGTTGGCACTAGGCCTAGTGCAAACATTACAATTGTATCCCGTATTTAGATATTCTAATGGCCCTTTCTAGTTTGCTACAATTTTGCCACAATTCTTGGAATTCAGTGTGTACATGCTGAAACCGTACCTTGGCTTTAGATCTTACACCTCATAATGTGCATCAGGTTTACTCACAGTATTCTTACTCACAATTTTCACAATATATGTACTTGGCTTTAGACAGAGAGAATTCTTGCTGGGAACGCAGAATGAGAGGAGATACGTACCGGAAGATGTAAATAGCCAGCACTGTGAGAATCAGAAACAGGCACACTCCAAACACCCAGGACAAGTGGAACATCAGTGTTGAAGGGAGCAAGGATGTAGACACTGTGAATGGGGATGTTGGAAGAGATGCTTCAGCACAAATCATTTAATATTTTTTTTAACTTTAAATAATACTTGAACTTGTCCAGAAAAAGGCATGAAATAAATAATAATAATAATAATACACATGATTATCATCATCTTACACAATCGCTGAAATTAAAAACATTGTGGAAGAAAGTTTAATAACAGATAGGTTGTGCTTATTTCTTTCTCTCAGACAGCCGCCTTTTATAACACAAAGGAAATTAACAATGACAATCCATATTGGTCATACTATGTAAAAAATATCAAAATCCAGATAATTCCCTGCAATCACTTGTTCAGGTTTTCTGTCATTATTATGTTTTAAAGGACAAATGTTTCCCATAAAATAAATATGCCCTGTATTATGTCATTTCTGTGTGTTTGTGGAAGTACACATATTTCCACCAGTAGTAATTTTACAAAGCATAAAATGATATCCTTCTGCATGAAAACATCTGGCAGGTCTTCCATAGAATTATGACAACATATTTGTAATTACAACATCATTTTCCAGGTAATGGAGACCTTGAAATTGAAGGCCGTTTTAGTTAAGTCTACCTTTCAAATTTACATAAAGACACCGCCAGAGAGGCTTTCTGACACAAACGCAACAACAAACAGACACATACAATGACACAGCAGTGCCATAACAACACACTTACCAGGTGGCAGTTCATCCTCTGGCCCATTCCCAGACCCTGTGATAGAGTAGAAGGAGTTCTGAAAAAAGAAAGACAGTATGTGAGGAAGGAGGGAAAAGGAAGGGAGGGAGGAGGGAAGGTTACTTCCCAGACTGCATGTCTGTTGTGTAGGACAGCCTATAACAGATATTGACAAGACAGTATCAGAATATGGGATGCTGTTGGATAGAGTACCCACTTACAATGTCGGCAGGAAAGTGGACTCTGCTGGTAGCACTGGGCTCTGGGGCTGGAAGAGAGAAGGCATGCAGTCATTCAACTACCCATAAACACACACACACACACACACACACACACACACACACACACACACACACACACATGTACGCGGACACATGCATGCATGCCAACACCCTTTCAGTTACATCATTCTTGGTTCAGCCCCTTAGCCAATTTTATTCACAGGCAGCTTCTTGAAAACCAAATGATTCTGATCCACAAACCTAATTATTTAATGTTAAAGTACACACATCACAAGGGAACTGAAAAGCTTTTAGAGACACCTTAATTATAATTCACAGACACACTCATTTAGTTCATAGCCAAATCCTTGTCTTCAAACAATCTGACTCATTTAAGTCCATGAACCTGCACAAACACCTCCACTCCCACACAAACAATCTGACTCATACCTCCATGTCCTGTCCTCCCTGACCCTTACACCTAGAACACACCTCTCACAACAACACATCTCACCCCACACACAACATGTCACCCAGGTGCCAGTTGCTGTGGTGATGAAGCAGATGAAAGGGGGGAGGATTATAGAATAGATGAGATGGGTGACTTTCACAGAGATCTCATGGTATGAAACAGCTGCTAAGACCACAGCACAGACTGGGCAGATATTAAAATGTCATGGCATAATTATTGGTCACACAGAATCTGGCTGAGAAAGATCACAAACTTGCCAAACTTGCTGAGAAAGAAGGGCACATGATCACTTTCAGTTTGAGTGTACCTACCAGATTCATTGGTTTCTGTGCATCTTTATGCTATATACCCATGTGTGACAATACAACTGTATGTTTTCTTTCTTACATGTCATTTTCACTTCGTTTAATATGCTCTTGCCCTTTGCTACTTTCTTGTTGTGTGGTTACAGAATGATGCTGAGTGAGGGTGAGTATGTGAATGTGTGTGTGTGTGTGTGCGTGCGTGTTTGTGCAACTGTATACAGTCACAGACGGTGTCAAAGTGTTTGACAGCTATGTGCTGTTTGTGTATGTACATGTACATGCATGCTACTATGGGTGTGCAAACGTGTTTTAGCATGTCTGTACATATACCATATATAATGTGTTGTATATATACATATGTATATGTGTGTGTGTGTGTGTGTGTGTGTGCATGCATGCGTGCGTGCGTATGTATGTGTTCCCTGCAGTGGGGAGGGTCACACCTGTCCAGGAGCGTGCATATACGTGCGGGGACCAGTTGCTCCATTGGCCCATATCAAACTCTTCCCTGGCTCTGATCCGCAGCAGGTATGTGGTCCGTGGCAGGATATCATTGATGCTGTGGAACAGTCTGTTGGTTGATATGTTCTGCGGAGATGAGTCCTAAACAGACACAGGGGTGTAAGAGTGTGGATGAGGAGAGGAGGGTACGGTGCAATGTCACTACAGAACAAGGGGCAGCTTGGCTTGTGTGTCATCTCATATTTATACCCCAGTTAAACAGGAAGTCCACGTAATGACCACTTAAGAGTTCCTAAAGGCTCAGGTGAACTAATATTTTTATTATTATATATATATAAATGGGAATATACTTCATTTAGATTTTGTTCATAAGAATTTCTAAGGGTGCCAATAATTGTGACATGTTTTTGAGAAAAAAGTGTATTTTTTAAAAAGGATTTTGTTTTTCTTTGAATAATTTTACTTCAATTAAAGGTTAGATTTATATCATATTTTGAGTGTAAGATCAAGCTGATGAACAAGAAAGACATTGTTTCATAGCCTCTTTTACGCATCTTCACCATGGGTGCTAATAATTCTGGAGGGCACTGTATACAGTGGTTATAGAAAGTATTCACCCCCCTTTGGCATTTTTCACATTTTATTTTCACATTATTCAAATAAAATGTATTTTATTTATATGGAATCAAAATGGATTTATTACTGTATAACTGGTCAACACAAAATACTCTAGAATATCAAAAAAACTAAAGCTCACTCGTTTTGTTAATTAATTACAAATTAAAAATGCATTAAAGGCATCGCACACTACAGACAGTTAACTGTCTGATTGAGCAAGAGTGAAATGTAAAAAGGAAGCATGTGGACTTTGAACCAGTCTTCCATTGATTTGGCCAAAAATACCAACAAAATTTATACACCTTCAGATATTCTCACAAAACCCAGTCCCACAGAGACATCAATATAAGTTTAAAGGCATCTAGCTTGAGGACAAAAACATGGGGGAAAGTGTTTGGTTGGATGTACCAAAATGTATAGCTTTTAGGGCCTTTGATTTAGTCTGCAATTGGGGAATCCAACTATACACCCTGTACTTCATTTTAAAATACATACCAATGTTATCTAGTTCAAACAAATGTCAAGCTCCATGTTACTTACACATGATAAGTGTTGACTACAAATTCAATTACAGATAAGATCCCTCGATGCCAAGTAACCAACATTATTAAAGAGCACTTAGTGAGCTAAACAGCAGCCCTCGATATAGATGTTTTGTCTGTGTAGGAATAGTATTATAGACTTCTCACCACTTTATGCAACTCTTCAGTCTTGATGGGGAAATACTGCAGCTGGAATTTCAAACGGTAGTAATCTGTCTGCCAGGTGTCCGGGTAATTCCAAGTCACCTTCAGTCTTCGCTCCATACCATACTTTCCATGCACGGTCACGTTTTTGGGGGTCTGGTTTAACTGCAGGGGTCAATCAACATGGATCTAAATGTGTGCTGGTGTGAGGCTGAGGGTTTGTACACAGGACTAGTGAATGGAGTCGCTGTCTCTTTGGTGTGTTTTGCAGACAGTGACAAATAGTGTGAGAAAAAAATATATGCAAATGCTCAGGCATTCAGAGACACCGAGAGAAGTATGTTATGGATTCTGAAGAAAGAGACAGACAGACTGAGAGACAATGAAGAAGCTGACAGAGAGCCAAAGATGGAAAGAATCCAGGAGAGGGGCGGACAGACAAATAGACACTGAGGGGCACGTAAGAGTCACGTTCACAGATAAACTCTGAAAGAAAAACTCTACTCCCTCGTGTCAGATGCCCTTAACTCTTGTGTTCTCAACCTGTGATTTTGCATAAGTGGATAATGAATGTACTGCGAACAAGTGGATTGTAGAAAATAAGACCACGACAGGGTGATGCAACTTATCTTATCACCCTGAAGTGCTGTAATTTTCAACAACCGACTTGTCCACTGTACATGATCCTGCTTATACCATGGCTACTTGTCAAAGGAATGAATGTAATAATTGAGGAATTATGTTAAGAACCACATTTATTTAAAAAATTTGACTACATTTCATGAGGTGCGTCTGCGGCAAAAAATAGTAGCAGTGTCCCCCATGACACCCTCATGACCAATTGCAATCGTGTATTTAACCAAGCCAAGGTACAGTATAAAAACAAATAAAGCCCATTTATAATATAATATAATATATGCCATTTAGCAGACGCTTTTATCCAAAGCGACCTACAGTAGTTAATGCATACATTTTTCAGTATATGTAGTCCCAGTGGGAATTGAACCCACAACCTAAGCGTTGCCAATGCCATGCTCTACCAGCTGAGCCACACAGAACCATTTATTTTCTTGATGGTGTCCAGTGCAGTTTCACTGATATTTTTTTTCTTATTTAAGTGACAATACAGTAAGGGTACTTTGTTATTAGTCTGTAAAGTGGGCTGCAGGTTGAGAACCACTGCCTTGGCCACCGCTCGTCACCACTGCCTGGAGTTAGAGAGAGCCAAGCAGGCAACATGAACGCAGACGCGCTGCCACTCACTGATATTCCGGGGATGGATTTCAATGGGGGGACTGGTGATGTTGGCGGCAATACTGGTTACACACAGGGTGGCCATGAAACCGTCCTTTTCCCCCCTGCCGTGCTTCATGACGCACCAGCAGCGGGCCCGTGTGACTGAGAACGAGCAGTTCACCTTCGACAGCTGGCCGTGCAGCCTGGGGTGAGAGAGGGTGTCAGAGAGTAGGGCTCCTCAAACTGTAGGTGGAAGTTGCCCATAAGTGCTGGTCTGAAGTCAGTTTTGTGGTTTCCTCCCTATGGTTAAAGTTTTAAGATTTAGGTAGAGTTAGCAGGTCCTGTTTCAGTGCTTAGGGGCAACTTCTGCCTCCCCAGCCCTGGTCCTGTGTGCTGGTTTTTGTTGTTACAGTTTGTTACACCTGGTTTGTTGGGTCTAAATTGGTTGCTGATTTTATTGGTGAAAACAAAAAGAATCAGACCCTGCAGCCCTCCAGGTTCCATATCCCAATCTCTGAGATATTCACTGCACTATTGGTTTAAAAAATAATGACACTCTATATGAGTCTAGTAAACACCTCAAAGAATATACAGTAGCGAGTAGTCATTTTAGAACTGAGGCACATGGGCATCTCTAAAGATCTTTTTGTTGTGCTTCCAGGTACCAAACTAATACTCACCCCTTCTTGAGAACAAGGTAGCACTGAGGGGTTGGGGTGACAGGTTGATTGGCCATCCAATCACAGCTAATATTGCTGATGGGTGTCTTCCTGTAGCAGGAGAGAGTGGGCTGCTCTGGAGGGCCTGGGAGAGAGAGCGAGATATATGAGAAAAGGAAGGACATTATTTTGAATTGGAGAAGCACTAGAATGTCATACATCCATACTCATCCACAGGAACATACCCCCACATGCATGCACGCACATTATATATAACACGCACGCACGCACGTGCACACACACAGGGGTGGTGTGCCCAGCTAAAGCACTAGCTTTCAGTTCAGTGATGCGCCCAAAGATTTGGAATTGAATCCTGACTAAACCAGAGTTGACTGTGACTGGGAATCCCTCAGGGCAGCATATAATTGGCCATAGTGTTTCCCAGGGAGGAAGGGTTTCAGTCAGCAGAATATTCACCATCATGCATTAGCTACTTCACTGTTCCATCAGGTGCCTGCTACCTGCCTGTGGCAGCTGCAGAAGGTGTCCAGTTCAGTCCGAGCTGGTGGGCCACAGAGTGAAACTAAGCGGTGGCTGGCTGCACGCATTTCAAAGGATGTGTTTGCTAGTATGCTTGTATACACTTACCCGCAACAATGATCCTGACGGAGAAGACTTCTTTCCTCCTCGGTGACAGCTGTACACTCCCGAGTCATTCAGATGGAGTGGGCTCAGCTGCAGCACATCTCCACCATCCCCTCCCCTTGTCCTGCGATGCCCGTCCACCCTCCACTGCACCCTCTCCCTCAGCCCTCTCACCACTCGCTCCGCTGCCCCCAGGGCCTCATCGTACACCCTATCAAAGCTGGATGTGTTGGCCTTTTCCACGGCTCCCCCGATGAAGCTCTGACCTCCCTCCGCCTGACTCCCGTTTAGCCCTCTGCCCAGCATGCTGCCCGTGTCCTCGCTGGTCAGGTTGACTGTTTCCCCCATATAACTGGCACGATCCAGTCCCTCGGACTCTGCCACGTCTGGCTGCTGCCCTCCATACTCCTCTGCCGGTCTAGCACTGTCTCCAGCCCTGCTGGTCCTCCTCGGGTTGTTGCTCGTCCCCCTGCCATCCCCTTCTCGTGTTAGGACCCTGCCATCCACAGTGATCTGGCCACTGCAGTGGAGAGTCACCTCGGAGCCTGGGGCCAGCACCCGCACACCATGGGGGACGTCTGGAGAGGGTGAGACAGAAGGGGTTCAGTGCTGAAATATATGTCAATTGACATGCACTATGATCTGTAAAATTATACATTTATTCGAAATATCTTAAGTGCATAAGAGGTATTGAGGCAGGCACAAGCGTGCATGCATGCATTTAAGTAGCTGACACAGTAGTTGTGGTTGGGTGGGCAACCCTGATAAACACAGCTGAATTGCATAACTAATCAACAGCATGTTTCAGTTCCTCTTTCCATCTCTCCCTTTTTGCCCTCTCTCACTCTCTCTCTCTTCCCTACTCTCTGGGTTCCCAAAAAGTTATCATAAACAATGGCTAACAAAATCACCCCTTTGCTTACCCACATCAATTATCCATCAAAAACCTTTACGATTTTAACTTCTAGGCAAGATGGACTGAATCAATTTCTGGATCAAATAAAGAAATTTTGATCAACCATATTTTTTTTCTGACTAAAGAGAAAGGTTTCAAAGCTTAACCTGTAATATGTCACATGGTATCCCAAAGACTGAGGTTTCAAACATTACACATATTTAAATGATCAGAGCTTTGATCTTTACTGTTATGTTAATACCACGTTCATACAGAATCCAGGAGCCCGTCACAATCAATTCTATGTAACAAACAGTCATTATGAAGTGCTTGACTGAGTTTCTTCAAATCTTTACTCAGATTATAATTTTTTATCAAACCACAGACACTGTGATTACTTTGCATTTCTCTATCACAGTAAAAGTCTGAGGTTACCAGACTTGCTACAATTTTCTGTTATTTATGACAGGATAATTGCCAGTAATTTCATACATTTGATACACAATTATAACAAACCACCAAGTAACTGCAACATTTGTAAATCGTGATCTCAGAGTAATTGGCTTCCCAATGCCATTATTTAACAAATAGTATAACAAATACTATACTAGTGAAACTAGTGATATCAGTCTAATATCTAAAGATCTCTTCTAAAGCCAAATATTAGGTTTATCATAATATCACATTTTCGAGTTGGCTAGTGGACAGAGGATATGCACTTAACAATGAATATTTCATCACCATTTAGTTTATATTTGGATCATTTAGATCATACCCACTTTGGGAGGTGAATGTAGTGTCTTAATTGTGTGGATACACTTCGTCTTTAAGTTGGCAAGAAAATACTTAAACTACTTCTGACACTATTAATCTTACTATGAAAACGGAAAAATAGCCGACGTTAAATAGTCGCATTAACTGTCTGCCATCCTGACGAATGGTTTGAAAAGGTATTTTAGTTTTTACCATAAAAACATACACATGGAATGTAAACATTATAGACTTTTTAAAACAGGGGTTAGGACATCCATTTGCGATATAAATGCAATAATCTATCTCCAATGCGCAGTTGGCAGACCGGTTCCAGTAACAATTTGCCAACAGCAAATGTATCAGTCGTTGAGATGTGCAATGTGCTCTACGAATATAACAGTTAAAAACAATGGCTCAAGGCAAATTAGCCTATTTGTTATGAGGCTATGAATTCATCAATACAATAAGCAAATTTATTGCAAACTGCGTTGCTTATCTTAAGTTATGACGACTAAATAAAATACTGATTTACCTACATAAATTAATAAATGATTAAACAACTTCGATAATTTAATAAATTATGTAAATAAACAAGCAAAAAATGCAAATATACTACCTTTTTGAGGGCATATTCCTTCTTGAAAACACTGGACCTGGATCACGACCAAAACTCCCATGAGGAGATTAAATGTAGTCCAGATTGGCATTTTCACCTTTATGGCGTCTCTCATACCTGTATATAAAATCACTGCTCATTATATTTCAATTCTGTACAATTGGTGTACAATTCAAAGCAAAACAGCGAGGCTAAAAAAATGTCTTAAACTGCAAATACAGAATTATTCTAGGATCATAAAACTGCCACAGTAGCAGTTAAAAAAAACAACAAACAAATAAAACAGGAATCATATATCGGAAACACAATATAAACAGACCTCGGTACTCGTGTATTAGCCTACCTCGCAATTCTGTAATTCCAACTAGCCTACAGCTCTTCTTTGGTTAACCGTTAACAGGCCCTGCGTAGAGTGAGCAATAATACGTGTTTGCGCTCGTGCGCTTTACAATCCAGAGGGTCTGACAGACCCGCAAAAAGGAAGACAGAGTTCCTTTTCCTCTGCTCTCGTCTTGGCTGCTGTTGATCAAGAAATCCGGTCTTGCGAAAGTTTACGCTTGTTGCAGCCCCCAACCACCACATTTTGAAATTCCTTCGTTATCTGAAAATATACCCCAAAATCTACCCAACAACTAAATATATTCATGAGCCATTTAAGAACTAATGGAACTATACATGCAAGTTACTTAAGTGGTCACAGCGATAAACAATTACATACATTATCAATGATATAAAATAGCATATTATTAAAAAAAAAAAAACATGTATATGCACACATAAAGTTACATAGGCTAAATAGGCGCGAGATACACGAACTAGCTAGTTAAACATATCACGTTAATGGTGCGCGTTGGGCCCTCGGGAGGCCTGCGAAGACAGGGCGCGTTGGGCCTCGGGAGGCCTGCGAAGACAGGGCGCGTTGGGCCCTCGGGAGGCTCTGCGAAGACAGGGCGCGTTGGGCCTCGGGAGGCTGACGGTGCCAGGCAAGGAGGGGCCTCGGGAGGCCTGCGACGCCAGGCAAGGAGGGGCCCTTGGAGAGGCCGGTGACAGCAGGGCGCCATGGGCTCCCAAGGAGGGTGGCAGGAGTCAGCGGCGAGGAGGCCTCAGGCGATGGGCCCTCGGCGAGGCCGGCCACAGCAAGCAGCGATGGACCCTCAGAGGCCGGCATGAGCGAGTGGCGAGCGGTCCCCAGGAGGCCAGCAGGAGCCAGCGAGGAGGGACCCACAGGGAGGCCTGCGATGCCAAGCAAGGAGAGTTAGGCAGGGTTTCCGGGGAAGATCGGCGAGGAATCATAAGGCCCAGTTGATTCCCCAACTGGGAGATGTCGGCATTGAGGCCCAGTATCTTCTTCCTCAGCTCCAGGAGAGCAAGGGTCCGCTGGCTAAGGTGGGCGCCCGGAACCTCTAAGGCCTTGCGGAAACTGATAAAATCTGCTGGGTCCATGATGGGTCAGATTGTTCTGTTATGATTGTTACACGGACTGGACCCAAACGCAGGACACTGACACAAGGGATGAGATTCGGTGAGGGTATTTATTCAATACAAAGACTGGTGCGGGGAACAAGGGAAAGAGGCAGACGAAGGCACGGAAGCGGGCAGGCCGGGAAGCTGGCTGGCAGGCAAGCAAGCAGGAAGCTGGCTTGGAGGCAGGGCAGGGAAGCAGGGAAGCTGGCTTGTAGGCAGGGAAGCAGGGAAGCTGGCTTGTAAGCAGGGAAGCAGGAAGCTGGCTTGTAGGCAGGGAAGCAGGAAGCTGGCTTGTAGGCAGGGAAGCTGGCTTGTAGGCAGGGAAGCAGGGAAGCTGGCTTGTAGGCAGGGAAGCAGGGGGAGCTGGCTTGTAGGCAGGGAAGCAGGGAGCTGGCTTGTAGGCAGGGAAGCAGGGAAGCTGGCTTCAGGCCGGGAAGCAGGGAAGCTGGCTTGTAGGCAGGGAAGCAGGGGAGCTGGCTTGTAGGCAGGGAAGCAAGGGAGCTGGCTTGTAGGCATGGAAGCTGGGGAGCTGGCTTGTCCATGAGCAGGGAAGCTGGCTTGTAGGTAGGCACGCTGGGAAGCTGGCTAGTAGGTAGGGAAGCTGGCTTTGTAGGTAGGCACGCTGGGAAGCTGGCTTGTAGGTAGGGAAGCTGGGAAGCTGGCTTGTAGGCAGGGAAGCTTGGAAGCTGGCAGGCAAGGGAGGGGGCTGGCTGGTCCGTGGGCACGCAGGATGACAGGCAAGACAGACAAGACAGGCAAGACAGGCAAGACAGGCAAGACAGGCAAGACAGGCAAGACAGGCAAGACAGGCAAGACAGGCAAGACAGGCAAGACAGGCAAGACGAAAACCACTGGAGCTGAGAGACAAACAAGGAAGGAGCCAGGAAGGGAAAACAAACAATCTGACAAGGAATGAAGGAGAAACCGGGGTAGATATACACGTAACACCTACAAGCAAACGAAATCATGCAACAACAAAAACATTCCCCACTCCCCAACCAAAAGGGAAAATAAATAAATGTCATGACTCAAATGGGCATGTTTCCCCTCTAGCGAGGGTAACTGGATTATTTATTGACCAACTTTCAACCTTTCCATTCAACTTCAGTACTAAGACACAAGTCTTAACAAGAACAACAAGGCTTGATATATTTGAACACTCAAACATCCAAACTTTGACCCACCCATTTGTACATCTACAGAAACCTGTCACAGCTACCAGTTTATTGCAAGATGCTTTTCTCTTGGGCAAAGGGGAGAAGCTACAGTACTCAAACATATTGGTTATATATGGTTCTCATTCGTGGGTGAGTCAAAGCTTTGATTTGGTTAGTCTTTAACACTTCTTTCGTAATGTTGACAACTCCCAACAAATATGACAAACCCCAGGACAGAACCACCCAGATACAGCTGGCGGGGAAGCCAGCTGTCATATTGGGGTCTGTTGGTCTGTCCTACTGAAAACTCCAGACCAGTCCAAAGTGTGATGATTGGGTCTCGTGACCCGGGGCCCCAGCCCAAACATCGCTGAAACTTGAAGATGCCGGCTACTAAAGACCTCTTATGCGCAGTCCTTTAAGATCTCCACACGTACTCTGTCCCGTTCTTAATCAGATGGGCCAAACCTATCTGACATAGCTCCTGTTTAAACAAAAGACTGTTCCTAAGTGTTCTGGCCACACGAGTGACTAACTTTGAGGTCCAGGCCAGTGTGACCTAGAATAGGTCAGTTCTTCTTGGTCCATCTTAGTGGGGCCCAAGGCTATTTGTGAGTATTTCTTAATATTGTTGTCCACTGGTGTCCCTCCAAACACAGCCTAGGCAAGGCGATTCTGACGTAGCCCAGCCCAGTTCCATCTAGTTCTGCCAGGGGTAGCTCACCTTGGGCAAGAACACCAATATGGTGCAGAAAAGGAGGGCTGGGAGTAAGGTTGAGTGCTAATTCCTGTGGTGTCCATTAAAGTGAATGTGGCGTTCTCACTGAGAACTATAGTGCACACAATTCTGAATGCTCACTTGTACAATCCCATGTTGTCCTGGCAGTCCAAGCATGAGGCTTCAGAGTCCAGCTAGTACAGTAGCCAATGACTTCTGCTCCTCCAACTCTTCTCGATATACTTGGCCATCCTCAGACAGGCTACTGTAAATGCATGACAGTCTGTAGAAAATAATTGCTTTTCAGATATATTTATATTGTTTTCAAATTACTATTACAGTGTTTTGTTTGTTTTTTGAAACAGAGAAAAAGAAAAAATGGTTGAGGGTTTGGGTTTATAAAAATCTTCCCAGAGTACTCTGCAAATACTGTCTATACCATGTCTGTGCAATACACTTCAGGAGTGGGAGAGCTGCAGAGTCTGGGAACTGATGGTCACAGACTAACCATTCGTCTGGAAACAGTTGACCCAAATGACCCGAGACTTCAGCCCAAGGCCTTTTTTAAATGACAATTTTAATTTAATTTAATTTTTTATCTAGGTTTGTGAGGATAATAAACCCTTGACAGAGAGAGAGAGAGGGGTGAGGGGGACAGGAATACAGCCCATATGTGATGGGAGGCAACTGTTCAAAGAATCAGTGCGTTGAGGCAGAGAGAGGCATGGTTGTTCAGGGAGAGATTTTGGAACTCACTCTCTTAGCCTAGCTCTCAATGTGAGATCTCCAATAGTGATTTATTCATGGTCAACACTTGAGATATGGTTAATACCTTGATAAAGGTAAAAGCATGTCCACAATGTTTGGGATCTATATTCAGAGGCAGAAAAGCCCCTTCTGGTTTCTATGATTAATACCAAAACAGTATGTACACTATAATCACGTTCGCCAAGATTCCCAACCCTCACCCAACTTTCCCTCGTTTCTCCCTATATTTTGTGTCCTTGCCACCGCATCCTCTGCATCACTTCTGAGTAAGTTCACGGGAGGGGGTAGGGCCTATATCTATAGATTGAAGCCTATGTTTACAATTAAAATTGAATCACATTGCTGTCACACCTATACTACATTGTTGTCATTTCTTTACTACTGTGCGTTACGGTTATGTCGCAGATCTGTATTATCGGAACTCATTGGGGGGCACAAAGAGCCTGGGGATAAATTATGTGATCGCAAAATCTTTTTCTGTGTACATTTTGTACACGGTCTCCCTTTCGGTTTTACACTGACCCTGCTGGGCCATTACTGCCTTTGTTTAGATGCTGACGACCTTTCTTTTGGTTGTGAATTTGCACTTTCTATTGTGTGTCCATCCTCTCACACAAGACGAGATTGCGAACCAGGTAGGGTGTTAGTGAGGCGAAGCGTTTTCCCCTGTACACCCTCACCTGTACAGCCCCCAGGCTGATGGCCCAGCCTCCGGTGGAGTCTGCCCCGGGGCTCCTGGCCAGGGTTGGGGTGACTGCACTGCTGCAGGCTGGGCCCAGAGGGGTGTTGGCGGGCTCTTCTGTGGCGGGATCCTGAGGCCCCAGCAGCGAGGAGGAGGTGGAGAGTGGGGCAGTGGCGGGGCTGCTCTCGCCCCCGCCGGGCTGGGCTGCTTGCTTCTTCTTGCGCAGCGTGTCGATCCAGCTGGCGCTGTGGCGCGAGGCGAACGTGGCGAGCGCCAGGGAGCTTAGGCGCATGTTCTTCCCTGAGGTGATCAGCTCCCCAAAGCCCTCCTGGTGGGCGAAGGCGTACCCCGAGCGCCGAGAGCCCGTCCGCCCCAGCCAGCCCATCGCCCCGCCCCCGCTGGCACCCCGCCCGCCACGACCTCCTGGCTTCCTCTTCTTCTGACGGACAAGCTGGGTGTATCGCACCTGAACGGGAGCGGTGGAGGGATGAGAAAAATGGCAGTTAGCATGTAGAAGTGTGACATTTTCCCCTAATTTCTCTTGAGAACTTTAAATGTACTGATCTGGTGATGCAATCCCCCGGACAAGAAAATAAATCAATTTTAGCTCGAGGGAGAACAGTTCTACCTACAGTGAAGACAAGAAAACTATCCCGGGGGGTGGGGGAGAATGACATCACTCGCTTGAGTCAATATTTGTTGGACCCAAATGGCGACAAATTTACACAGTTTGGGTACATTTGGTACAAGTTAATCATTAAACGAATAAAGTAACTTTGCACTGCTGTGATTTGACTGACATTGACTAATAGAAAGACATTCAGTTGCAAGGGAGAAGAGTATCATCCTCATCCTCAACCTGTCTGCCTTCCTTCCTTCCTTCCTTCCTTCCCCCTTCCCTCACCGTATCGGAGAGCTGGGGCTTGAGGTCCAGCTTGAGAAAGCGGAAGGCTAGGACAGGCACGATGCAGATCACTGTGGCTGCATCGTTGGTCATCCACACCACCGGCTGCACCAGGGTGTTCTGGGCACTGCCTAGAAGGCTAATTGGAGAGTCTAAAATTGCCCATAGGTATGAGTGTGTGAGTGAATGGTGTATGTAGTGCCCTGCGATGGATTGGCGACCTGTCCAGGGTGTATTCCTGCCTCTCGCCCCAATGCATGCTGGGATAGGTTCCAGCCCCCCCGCGACCCTAACTAGGAATAAGCGGCTGAAGATGAGATGAGAAGATGAGGCTGTATCTTGTTCTTCGTGTGTAAGCTTATTGACACCCTGATGTGTTTCTGACACAGCTTAATTCCATTTACACTTAACTACACTTAACACTTAACATGGCAACCAAAACAATGGGTGTTTTTGGAATTCAAGGAAAGGATAGAAGGTGGACAGATAGAGAGAAGGGGTCAATCATGGTCTTTGTATCATGATGCCAAAATAACAAGATCTGTAATGTGCGCCTCTATCCATGAGACAGCCTTGGGCCCTGGACCAAAGTACCCTGTTGGTTCCTCAACTGTGTCATTATATGATGGCCAGTGGACTCACACAACACATGTAATACTTACTGTAACTCCACTAGGGTGCTGACTGAGGTATGTAAATACAAATTAATATGATCAGTATTGTTGAATAGTGCGGAATACATAGAGTTATTAAGATTAAGTAAACAAGTGACATACATAGGTCAAGAATGAAACATCAAGGTTATTAAATCTTGAAATGATTGAAGTACCGATTTAAAAGGATTAAGTCATGAGGACCTGGGTTTTCATGTTGATGAATGAATGGATGCTTTATTTTTACATCCTGCCATGAATAGATGGCCCATCCTATACATACTTTTTTTAGTCGTAATTCATACAACTAGTAAGTTACACATAGTAGACACAGGTGTGATCAATAGGTGCAGGCTACAATATACACTTTATTCTGAGCACTGAATCATATAATGTGATTAATACTTTTCGAACATCAATTTGATTTTATCACTATCATCAAACAAAAAAAAAAAAACTTAAAAGGAAAGAGAAGTCCATCAACATTATAAAGAAAGTACAGTCAGGGCTCTACTTTGTAAGAAAGCTTCAGTAATTTCATGTTTGCAATATAATGCTGAAGTTACCAAAATGTTTGCAATGTGTTAACTTTTCATGCTGCTGGAGTAATGTGCTATACTGGTAATATGAATGAGGTTATCAAAAAGTCAAGATTATATTATTGGTCATGGTCTATGGGACCTAAACTCTGTCTTGATATGAATGGGTTCAAAATCAAAACAAAGAAAATCCACTGTACAATTACTCAACGAAAGATAATTATTCTGGTATGCAATCACCATTTGCTGCTATTTCTAGGCTTTACAACAACAGTAATGATAATAATTTAGCCTAAATAATGTAAAACATTGCAAATTGAGATTGATTGTTTCAGTGAATGGTTATTACCAGTGGCGCCTGCAGGATTATTTCTCCAGGTACGCACCTGTATGCAGAGTACGCAGCCTCGAGGTTTTTATCTTTCTTTATTTTATTAAATAACAAATACAAGTTTCGGACAGGAAAAACATAAATGCAACTGAATTTGAAACAATACGACCCAGGCGTCTTCATTTAATTGCAAACTCTTCTATAACAAACTACTGTAGCTCGATGAACTACGACCATGACAGCTCCGCCTCCATTCGCTAACCAACCAATCAATGCTGTGCAACATCTACCCCACATGTTGCGTGTTTGATTTTTGTGCTAGGTACGCAATATCAGCGCAGCAGAGGATGTTGCGTCGCAGTCGCGCGAGCATACATAGGCCTTGACGACGACAGCTCCGCCCCCATTCAAAATAGGACAAAATAGAGTTACTATCCAGCCACGACCGTGCTTGCCCCTCTGGCGTGTTCTTACTTCCTATGTATGGAATGCCGAAGGGTGCAAAATTGATAACGTCGCTGCATTAGAATAGTAGAATAGTATACAGTAGAACCAGTCCAACCAGCCTTTTGAAGCAGATAATTGTTGTGATTTTACATCATAGGCACAAAATCGTTGTAGAGAGGTGAAGCCACGCCAACCAGATAATTGTAACCACAGGTGCGTAGGTTCAAAAGCGGCAATAGCCACTATAAATGAATGAATGAAGGTGGAACCCGCACACTGTGTGTAGAAAAGGGAATATCCCAAACGAGGCGAAGGCTTGATGTTTAATTCAAAGGTCTTTTAATCGACAAGAGACAGACGTTTCGGTCAAATGACCATCATCAGTATAACATCGAGCACACAGAGGTAGAGGTAGATATTCACATCACATTCAAATTGTTAATTGGCATCACCTGCAGACGTGCATGTCATTAGGCCAGGCGATTGCCCAGAGCAAGCAGAGTTGATTGAAATCACAGGGCGGCAATGTTGCGAAGACATGCATTTCATTGATTAGGCCCAGTTGCATCTGTATGTCATTAGAAAAAGTGTAAGACATGGTATCGGTCTATACATAGTTGAGGTAGTGGAGATATCACATAATTCAGTAACAATTATGTAGAACATCATCGGGACAGTTATGGTTACAGAGCAATAATGCAGTGGTACAGAGTAGGCTGTCAACTCAAAATCAAAAGTAATGAAGGCGTATGCGGTGTTCACTGGACAAGGGGAGAGAATAATTAAAGAATGATTATAGAAAACAGGAGAGGTTCAGTGTCTCGTTCATGCCCAATGGGTGTTCTGTTTTTAGTAAATAAATCCATTGACTTTCGCATTGTAGTAATTTTTGTTCTTTGTTAGTATGCCTGCATGATGGAAGTATTCGGTCTATGCCACAGAAACGGAGTGAGGAGACTGGATGTTGTGACTCATGGAAGTGTCTCGCTACAGGAGACTTGGGATCATTCCTGTGTATGGCACTTCTGTGTTCATTAATGCGGATTCTCAATTGGCGGGTGCATTTCCCAATGTATTGTAGGCCGCAGGGGCAATGTAAAAGGTAAACAGTATTAGTGGAATTACATGTAATAAATTGTTTGACCGTATATTGTTTCTTGGTGACAAAAGAAATGAAAGTGTTCACTTTTGTGCCGTTCTCGCATGAAATACAATGTAGGCAAGGAAAGAAACCTTTTGGACCATCTATTTTCTCCCCTTGTCCAAGTCGGTGGGTGGACCCCACATCCGCACGTACAAGCTGGTCTCTGCAATTTTTAGCCCTGGAGTGTACAAAAACAGGCAAACGTGCAAAGAGTTTATTACCCACATTATCTGCAGACAATATATGCCAGTTTTTTTATCACATTTTTATGTGATTACTCATGGGAGTATAGGTAGTACAGCAGGTCACGTGATCAGGTCTCTGTTTTCTGCATGCCACAGTAGGTTTTATGTAGGAGCGCGCTTTAGATAAAGCTGGATCAAGCCAATGCTTAGGGTACACCCTTGTGGTGAACTGAGCGTATCATTTTTGAGCTTCAATTTCAAAGTCCTCAGATTTGGTACACACACGTTTTATTCTAAGAAATTGGCTATAGGGGAGCCCTCATTTGAGAGGGACAGTGTGGAAGCTGTTGGCATGTAAAAGGCTGTTTTTATCAGTAGGTTTAACATAAAGGGAGGAAATCAGCTTATTGCAATCACGAGTGATACGAGTATCCAAAAAGTGTACGGAGGTAGCACTATGCTCCATGCTAAACTTGATAGATTCACAGAGGGAATTCATATAGTCATGGAAACGAGAAAGGTGCCATCAAAAATCAAAATAACAACATCAATATATCGTCGATAGAATAAAATCTTACGTGCAAAAGGATTGTTAGAATGGATGTAGGGGAGCGGAGTAAGTTTTCACACAGGCGGTTGTCACACTGTTGTCAGGGCACTATCTCAAAAATCAAATAGCTACTGCAACTAGGGTCAAATTCAAATTCCTTTTTGCAGGTGGTCAAAGATCACTTTAATTACATGTGAGCACAAGTTCTGTGTTTGTCTCCTTCAAAAGTAAGTAAATGGCACTTTACATTTTATGTAATAAAACTGTGTTAGGTATAAATGTTCTCGAATAAAAATAAGGTGTCTCTTGATATGTTAGCTGCAGTCCTATGTTGAACTAGCCTTGAGATTTAGCAAACATTAGCCCACATGCCCGTTTGGGGCAAGTTGTCTCAATGACTTTGAGGCAAGTTGTCAAAGTCCCTTCAAGACAATGTGTGCAGCAGCCTAATTCCAATGAGGCTAATTGAAAAAGGAAGGAAGAAAGGAAGGAAGAAAGGAATGAACAAACGAAGGAACCAAAGAAAGTGAGATGATGGTGAGAAATTATAAAAGAAAGACAGAGAATGGCAGCACACCTCCTGACATAATGTTGAAGGTAGTCAGGCAGGTGAAGCTGGAGAACAAATCAATCAGAAGCACAGCAAACGATTTTAATATAAATTATCGTACTCTGACTCGGTATTGTGAAAAGGTTACCAGCTAATAAATTGTCAGTCAGGCAGCCGTGCCAACAACAGTGGTTGGCTATAGAAAGCCACGGCAGGTATTTCCACCTGATTTGGAGATGCAGCTTGTTCATTATATTGCTAGGTCAGCTGACATTTATTTTGGTCTGTCGCCAAGTGAGATCAAAAGACTTGCCTACCAGTTTGCTGTGGCACACAAGCTGAAGTTCACACCAATGTGGGCAGAAACAGAAAAGGCCAGCTCGGAGTGGTTTACAGCCTTCTTAAAACGGCACCCAATGCTGTGGCTAAGAAAGCCTGAGGCAACTAGCCTTGCCAGAGCTAGTAGCTTCAACCGAGAAAATGTTAATGCCTTCTTCGACAATTTAGCAAATGTGCTAGACAGACATCAATTTGGACCAGGGGACATATGGAATGTCGACGAAACTGGGGTGACCACGGTCCATAAACCTGACAAAGTAGTGGCCAGACGCGGATTCAAACAAGTAGGGTCACTGACCTCCGCTGAAAGGGGGACACTTGTCACACTGGCCTGTGCTGTCTCAGCCACAGGAAATGGTATACCTCCATATTTCATATTTCCCCGTGTCAACTTCCGCGACCATTTTTTAATCAACGGACCACCTGGCAGCAAGGGAGCGGCAAATCCCTAGGGGTGGATGAAACATGTGCACTTTGTTGACTTCCTGAAACATTTCATTGAGCATACAAAATGCTCAAAGGATAAACCATGTTTACTCCTTTTGGACAACCAAATTGATGACAATTTATTCGCTGGTAACCTTTTCACAATACCGAGTCAGAGTACGGTAATTTATATTAAAATCGTTTGCTGTGCTTCTGATTGATTTGTTCTCCAGCTTCACCTGCCTGACTACCTTCAACATTATGTCAGGAGGTGTGCTGCCATTCTCTGTCTTTCTTTTATAATTTCTCACCATCATCTCACTTTCTTTGGTTCCTTCGTTCGTTCCTACCTTTCTTCCTTCCTTCAATGCTTCTTTCCTTCAAAAACACATTTCAATTAGCCTCATTGGAATTAGGCTGCATGCACACATACCAGAGCCTGTCTTGTGTAGTCCAGGGACTGGGGCAAGTCGTCTCATGTGACAACTTGCCTCAAAGTCATTGAGACAACTTGCCCCAAACAGGCATGTGGGCTAATGTTTGCTAAATCTCAAGGCTAGTTCAACATAGGACTGCAGCTAACATATCAAGAGACACCTTATTGTCTCCTTTATTCGGTACACAAATATAAGTTTGAACATTTATACCTAACACAGTTTTATTACATAAAATGTAAAGTGCCATTTACTTAGTTTTGAAGGAGACAAACACAAAACTTGTGCTCACATGTAATTAAAGTGATCTTCGACCACCTGCAAAAAGTAATTTGAATTTGACCCTAGTTGCCACAAAGTAGCTATTTGAGCTCAATTTATTTTTGAGATAGTGCCCCTGTGGTTAGAGGTATGAACAGTGTGACAACTTACCCGTGTGACAACTTACTCCGCTCTCCCCTACATCCATTCTAACAATCCTTTTGCACGTAAGATTTTATTCTATCGACGATATATTGATGTTGTTATTTAGATTTTTGATGGCACAGTACCGGACCCTTCTCGTTTCCATGACTATATGAATTCCCTCTGTGAATCTATCAAGTTTAGCATGGAGCATAGTGCTACCTTCACTTTTGGATACTGACTCATGATTGCAATAAGCTGATTTCCTCCTTTATGTTAAACCTACTGATAAAAACAGCCCTTTACATGCCAACAGCTTCCACACTGTCCCTCTCAAACGAGTATAAAATTTCTTAGAATAAAACATGTGTGTACCAAATCTGAGGACTTCATCTGAGGATCCTCAAAAATGATACGCTCAGTTCACCACAAGGGTGGTCTGGTGCCCCCTGCTGTACCCTAAGCATTGGCTTGATCCAGCTTTATCTAAAGCGCGCTGCTACATAAAACCTACTGTGGCATGCAGAAAACAGAGACCTGATCACGTGACCTGCTGTACTACCTATACTCCCATGAGTAATCACATAAAAAATGTGATTAAAAAAACTGGCATATATTGTCTGCAGATAATGTGGGTAATAAACTTGTTTTTGTACACTCCAGGGCTAAAAATGGCAGAGACCAGCTTGTACGTGCGGATGTGGGGTCCACCCACCGACTTGGACAAGGGGAGAAAATAGATGGTCCAAAAGGTTTCTTTCCTTGCCTACATTGTATTTCATGCGAGAACGGCACAAAAGTGAACACTTTCATTTCTTTTGTCACCAAGAAACAATATACGGTCAAACAATTTATTACATGTAATTCCACTAATACTGTTTACCTTTTACATTGCCCCTGCGGCCTACAATACATTGGGAAATGCAACCGCCAATTGAGAATCCGCATTAATGAACACAGAAGTGCCATACGCAGGAATGATCCCAAGTCTCCTGTAGCGAGACACTTCCATGAGTCACAACATCCAGTCTCCTCACTCCGTTTCTGTGGCATAGACCGAATACTTCCATCATGCAGGCATACTAACAAAGAACAAAAATTACTACAATGCGAAAGTCAATGGATTTATTTACTAAAAACAGAACACCCATTGGGCATGAACGAGACACTGAACCTCTCCTGTTTTCTATAATCGTTCTTTAATTATTCTCTCCCCTTGTCCAGTGAACCCCGCATACGCCTTCATTACTTTTGATTTTGAGTTGACACTAATTGTACCTTGAGCAAATTTTATTGTATTTTATGTACCCTACTCTGTACCACTGCATTATTGCTCTGTAACCATAACTGTCCCGATGATGTTCTACATAATTGTTACTGAATTATCTGATATCTCCACTACCTCAACTATGTGTAGACTGATACCATGTCTTACACTTTTTCTAATGACATACAGATGCAACTGGGCCTAATCAATGAAATGCATGTCTTCGCAACATTGCCGCCCTGTGATTTCAATCAACTCTGCTTGCTCTGGGCAATCACCTGGCCTAATGACATGCACGTCTGCAGGTGATGCCAATTAACAATTTGAATGTGATGTGAATATCTACCTCTACCTCTGTGTGCTCGATGTTATACTGATGATGGTCATTTGACCGAAACGTCTGTCTCTTGTCGATTAAAATACTTTTGAATTAAACATCGAGCCTTCGCCTCGTTTGGGATATTCCCTTTTCTACACACAGTGTGCGGGTTCCACCTTCATTCATTTACATCATAGGCCCACACATTTTTGTAACAAAGTTAGTTTTGTAACAAACAAGGTTTTTATTGACATATTGGCAGCATTATAAAGACAAAGACATTTAACAAAAATACATTTACAATGCAATCCATTCTGGCTCTGGGTTTTCCTGTAGTATATTTACAATGCGTACTGCACATACACTGTGGCACGAATCTCATATTTGTTCAATGTTCATGACTCACAGTGTATGTGCACTAGAAGTGTGCACAATTCTGAAAAGTATATACAATATTTCAGCTATATACATGGTGTGTATGTTTGTGTGTCAGTGTGCTTTAGAGTATAGTGCATTCACTGTGAGTGACTAGCACACTGCTCTGGAGCTCCTTGTCACTCAATTTGTCTGTACCAGGAAGTAGCCCATGTTGTTGAGGTGAATGCCCTCACCCCTCCCTTCCCCTTCCTGCAGGAAAGGAGGCTCCTTGCTCAGAGGGGGTGCAGATGACTCTGACGACACTAGGGGGCTTCCTTCTTCTATGGGCAGCTGAGTCGGAGGCGGAGCTGTAGTGTGGGAGGTGGAGCTTTGACCCAGCTTGAGAAGTTTGGATATGAACTGCTTTCTGTGTCTGGA
>JAINUG010000618.1:0-10000 GCA_029706075.1 Aldrovandia affinis
TGATGGAAACTGAAGACTGTGTTTTTGTCAGTTTAGCTTAGCTGTCATGTTAAATGAAGGTTAACATGAAACAAGGGGGAGATGGGATGCAGAAAACGTGAGCAGTACTGATTTTTTGTTTTGTTTGTTAGGACACCCAAAAACAGTCACACAAATAATAATGAAAGAAGCAGATAGATTTATGACCTGAGATTGTTACATTTGACATTAAATTTGGCCATTTAGCCCAATATCTTATCCAGAGCGACTCAAGTAAGTTTGTCAAGGTTAGACAAGCAGTGCTGGGTCTATAAAAAAGTCACAAGCAAATCTGAGACAACTGTACAGATGAGTACAAGATCAAGTGAAAACGTTTTTCAGATTTTTTATAAACCAGAGTGAATCAGTGGATGTAAGGTGTAATTGTCTACAGTGTAGCTAAACAGGTAGAGTTGCATTCCTCAAAACAACAAACAATCTTACATGAAAATCAAAGTGACATGACTATACAGCCACTCAGTACACACTCAGAGAAAATACACAGCCGGATTCACTCCGTAAGTTTCTTTCATTCTGTCAATTATGACATTCTGATGAAATACAGTCAGAGTGGAGAGGGGGCTGCTGGTGGTTGATGGGGGGGTTGGGATTTGGGTGGTTATTTGTGCATTTGAATATATTACTGTGGACACTGTAAAAGCCTTTTTAGACTGATGATTCCCCAGCATGTGCCAGACTTTATTAATATTACAAACTCTGGACACATTATTTCGCTTTTGAATGAATTACAATTATTGATGGTTGAACAGCATGTTGGTGAGATGGAATTTGACCTGTTAAAGTAAAAATTGGTACTCTGTTAGAGAATATGCCACTAGGCAAAAACTATTGTACATTTTTCAACAAGACCAAACCCAGTTTTTACAAGGAGCATATGGATAAATTAATTTGGGAGAAGGTGCATTCAATACAACAATATAATCCATTTTGTTTAACGGTGCTATTTCATTGATTTTGGTGTCACTTGCAGAGATTTGTTTACTCTTTTGAAAAAAATGTGTTTGACATTAAGATTTTGTGCAAACGCAGTCATAAGTGATAGTGTTTGAGGGAAATACATTGCTGTTGTGGGGTTTGCTTTTAGTGATTTGAGAAGTAAATAGTGTTTTGAGAATTGTCTTTAATAGATTGACAAAAACAAGTAACAGGCAGAACTACATTCCTCAGATCTACCAGCATTCATAACACTCCTCCTTACAAGGAAATCAAAGTGAGATGGAAACCTTGAAGTAGAAACTCAGGATCTAATCCTGAATCCTAGAGATGAAAAGAAGAGGAGGCTGGCTGCACATTTTGAGAGAAAGTAATAATTAGGGTTAAAAGTGAGAGTAATATGGGGGATAGAGAGGGTCAGGAGCTATAGGGAGAAACATAGTTGCAGCATGCGTGTGTGTGTTTTAAAGTGTGTGTGTGTGTGTGTGTGTGTGTGTGTGTGTGTGTGTGTGTGTGTGTGTGCATTTGTGTAGTACCCACTACCATAGCAGTGGATGGGACCTTAGATAGAATAAAACACAATCATTTTCCCAAGTCAATACATATTCAGTAGTAAGAAATAATTATACAGCCAACGTGTATTTAAGGCAGAAGGTTTATTGATATGCAGGAAATAGTATTTTAATCAGGTTGCGTTACTGATTTGGTTCTTGGGCTTAGAGTCCGGAGGCGGGATTGCACCTGGCCGTAGGATGAGGTTGTTGACCCCCCTCTCCCTCCAGGTAGCAGGTAGATTTATGTTGGGACCACGCATACAATTTCCTCCCAAGCAGGACTACAATTCCCACAAAGGAACGTAGCAGGGAATCCCGATGACGTCATTCGCCCCTTCTTGTGGGATCCCATTGCAAAAGTATAGTAGACAAATACAAGTGTGGAAAGACTGGACTGAACCACCGCAAATACAACCAGCGGACAAGCACCGTCTCGTTAAATCTGCTTCCTATATAATATGTTCCACCGAGGGGCGTAACTGCAGTAGATGCAGGCAAGGCAATGGCATTGGGGTCTGCAGCTCCATGGGGTAGAGCTCTTTATCACCATCACTGAAGAGTGCATTTCAACTGAACATAATCAACAAATACCTAAATGCCATGTTTACCATTGGTATATATAGTGCCTTACTTGCACATTAATGTTGATCATGGGTTTTAGAATGTCAAAATCGGTTTTGGTGTTAGCAGATCAAAACTACATTTTAATGAATCCAAAACTTGTTTTTTTATTCAGTATTTCGTTAGGAAATTAGGGATTTGGTAGTCAAAAGTGGGTGGCATCAATCACTGAAAGATGGTTGCCTGTGGGCACCAGGTGGGTAGCTACTGTGGGGGATTGTGGGATATCTTAGTGATTTGAATTCTCTGATTTGAACACATATGGTTTATTAACATCTTACGTACAATGTAAAAGTGCCAACGGTAGACCTCAAATAGTTAGTCGTCGTGTCGAATACATACAAACACAAAAGTGGGCCACAAAGGCGAGAACAAAAAACAGAACGTGTGATGGAAACGCCACAGCTGACAAAAATCGAGCAGTTTATTCAAACAGTGTCCCATCCCTCCAGGTGCCCGGCAGCCGCTCCTCGCGGTCTCGTCTCTTCTCTGTCCTGACCCCTCGCTGGTGGAACGACCTTCTGCAATCGGTCAGGACCGCAGAATCACTTGCGATCTTCCGCAAGAGACTCAAAACCCACCTTTTCAGACTCCATTACCACTGAATTCTGTACATCTAGCCCAGGGTTTCTCAAACTTTTTTACTCCACGACCCCATTTCATGGGTGGGAAAAAATCGCGACCCCATACATAAATGATAGTGCAATTACAACGCTGAAAAACTTCAGTCCAGAAACATATGTTGGTGGTCTATTTCCAAAATAGTAGCAAATGCATTCACAGGCTATATCTTTATGAAAAACAAATAAAACGGACTTAATAGTAGCAAATACAGTACATTCACAGGCTATATCTTTATGAAAATAAAACGGACTGCTTAGCCTACTTAATGGGATGGATGTGCTTGCAGTGTTGAACACAGTTCATCGATGCGTGGCTGCGCTGGGCTGAGAAAGAGGCGGAGATCCCCTTCAACTCTCAGACGCGATCTATATTTATTTTTAATTAAAGTCAATGCCGAAAACTGTGTTTCCTCTGAAAGAAATCTAGCGGCTTTGCTTGTAATGCGCCGTGTTTAGTTTGCAAGTGGCGTTGCATTTTACATGGTTTAAAGCTCGCGTTAGCTAGAACTTCCCACACACGACACATCGTGGTCTTGGGTCCTCCTCATGTCCTGTCCATAGGTGAGGAATTTCGGGTCATAACTTTTATTCCTTTTTGTTTTATTTGTATTTTTGTAATTTTCTGCTGGTCTTTTGCTAGAATTTGACTCACCTTGTCGTGAAAGTCCCCCCCCTTCTTAGACCCCATTTTGATCTTATATAAGAAACCATTATTCATCATTATCATTCAACATAAACATTACTGTAAACCACCACTGGTACTAATCTAACATTACCCCCTGCAGGCGAAGCCCTGGTACTACTTTGACACTGTATTTTTCAGAACACACATTCCACCGTGAGCTTTTTATAAGTTTTGATTGCATTCCCTTTTTTGATTCTTGTCCATCACTCTACGACAAACCAACATAACAAACAAACACTTCAGCTAACCTAAATGTGCCTTGTATGGTTATATTGATATAGATATATATATCGTCTCAATTCCTTTATTGTGATATATGTATCTCGTTCCTGCATGCTTTTAAGTAAACAGCCCAACCCTAGGTGTTCACATCCTACCAGCCACGCGACTCGGGAACACTTCACAGTGAATGTAGCAATATTTTTTGAAACAATGGTAAATCCTTAAGCGTAGCAAAATACATGTGCTCGATTTAATTGTACGCTGCCCTCTCAATGCCCTCTCAATGCCCTCATAGTTGGTACTGGACTATTAATCTCACTAATTGCTGCCATGCTGGTTGAAATTCCTTCATGGTCGTCTACCATTTAGAGGGGAGGGTTACTTTTTGACTAATGTATACATTAATCTGCAACATCAAGAGCTCGAGAGTCTAGAAAGTACTGTCCGTACCTTTCCGTACAAACCCATCATCTAAATTCCATCAGAATGAGGTCTGTACTTTTTGCATAATGAGTTCTGTACTTTTACAGAAGCCACGTGCTGGACACACCATCCCAACGCCTCCAAGGCCACACGGAGTGGGCCCTCTCCTGCGGCCTGGCAAATGTTACTGCAGCCATTTTAGGCCCATTGGCCCATGTACATAACTGATCTGTTGGAGACACACGCTTTTCAAAAATTCCACCACAACCTCCAGCACCACTCCTGACAACAAACTTGTCCATTTTCGTGACTGCTGTATTGGCGCGCTACACATGCAATGGGGTAGTGCAGTAACATTCAACGCATGCGTTGGATTAAACTCATGCATGTCGGTAGATTAAAAATAATCGGTCAGAAAAAAACGATTTTACGAAAAAACAGGCAATTTGTTTTTCATTAAAAAAATGTAAAGAAATGCTAATGGTTAAAAAAATATATATATATATTTTATTTTTATTTTTTGGTGACCCCACCATGACCCTTTGGCGACCCCAAGTGGGGTCGCGACCCATAGTTTGAGAACCGCTGATCTAGCCAATTGTCATCACCACTGCCTACTTGTTCAATACCTATTTTATATGTATCCCTGCTTACTAGTCATTAAAAATAAATAATAATAATTTATTAACCTTTTCCTTCCCAGTGTTACAGGTATGGCTGCCAACAATGTCTATCGCTGTATTACTGCACTGGTCTCTTGCGCGAACTATGATTGTTCCTACCATGTATTAATGCACATATAAGTCGCTCTGGATAAGAGCGTCTGCTAAATGCTTAAAATGTAAAAATGTAAATGTAAAATGCGTTTACATGGAACTATCGATGAGACAAGGGGGAGGGATATTGTTTGGGAAGTGAACTTTTGGAGGCAGGTACTGGACTGTTTGATTTTACTTTCACTGTTAATGTTACACTTACTTTGGCAGCCAACAATTTATCCTTCAGAGGACACAGTGATGTCCTAGGGCAATTAAGCAATGGCAATTTTCTTTCTCTCGTTGAGCTAATGTGAAAATAGGATCCTGTGCTGAAAGAGCTTGTTAGCTAACGTGAAAATATGATCCTGTGCTGAAAGAGCTTGTTATGACCCTGTGCTGAAAGAGCTTGTTATGACCCTGTGCTGAAAGAGCTTGTTATGATCCTGTGCTGAAAGAGCTTGTTAGCTAACGTGAAAATATGATCCTGTGCTGAAAGAGCTTGTTATGACCCTGTGCTGAAAGAGCTTGTTATGACCCTGTGCTGAAAGAGCTTGTTATGATCCTGTACTGAAAGAGCTTGTTATGATCCTGTGCTGAAAGAGCTTGTTATGACCCTGTGCTGAAAGAGCTTGTTATGACCCTGTGCTGAAAGAGCTTGTTATGATCCTGTGCTGAAAGAGCTTATGACCCTGTGCTGAAAGAGCTTGTTATGATCCTGTGCTGAAAGAGCTTATGACCCTGTGCTGAAAGAGCTTGTTATGACCCTGTGCTGAAAGAACTTGTTATGATCCTGTGCTGAAAGGTTAGCCGCCCCTCTGGTTCCTTGTAGTACCGTAGCCCATCGATACAGAATTAACTTATCAATATTTTGGCTAAACGTGTGCAATGTGGGGTATGGCTGCTTTATAAATCCTAAATCCTAAACATGGTTGTAAGATTGTCTAAACACTAGTAACTATCTACTAGTGTCTATCTTAGATATCAGCAGTGTAGCGTAGGGTGGGGTACGCCGCAACAGTGGAGGGTGCATGAGGAGCGCATTTGTTACAATGTATCGCGCCTGAAAACAAGTGTGTGTGTGTGTGCGTGCGCGTGTCACGCGTGCTGCGCGGCAGGGCTGTACGTTAACTTTGTTTGCCCGTAGCACTGGTGCTACAGAGTTTGATAGTTTTGCAGCACAGGCCAAAAACTTGTAGCACAAGTATAAAACGTCTCTAAAATCTCTAAAAACAACCAGTAGTGCAGTTCATTACTTAAACGGGTATATTACTGGCAAAAGACATGAATGTAGCATTAAGGGTACACAAAATACAAACCGTAACAAGAAATGTTTTCAGACAAACATTTTTATTTATCTGCCACATTAAATTACAGGGAACATCTCAGTTTAAATGTATCATAGTATCAAATAGCACTTCCCATCATCACATTCTTCCCAGGGATGCCTTCATATCTGTGGTGTCAGGATGCCAAGGTGGTTTCCACACACTGCTCACCGCACATAGAGTACATGACTGTAAAATGCCGACCCTTTTACCTGCCGCGAGAGCTGTCGGCGGTCGTAGTTTACGCAGTTTACGTAGCACCGAGTGCTAACGTGAAGGACGCTATGAGCGAGCTCTACCACAACATCAGCTTGCAGCAGGCGGCAAATCCTGGCGCTTTCTTCATTGTTGCTGGAGATTTTAATCAGGCAAGTCTCAAGTCTGTGCTGCAAGTTTCACCAGCATGTGAAATGTGCAACCAGGGGAAACAACACATTAGATCATGTGTATACTAACATCAAGAACTCTCATAGAGCAGTCCCCTCCCTCACATCGGCAACTCTGACCACCTGGCTGTTATGCTGACACCTATATACAGACCTAGGGTGAAACAAAATAGACCAGCACTCAGAGAAGTCAGACTGTGGCCACAGGAGGCAATCCCATCACTGCAAGACTGCTTTGAGAGAACACAGTGGGAGATTTTCAGAGAGGCAGCAAGTACGAATGGCATCACTGATCTGCAGGAATATACAGAGTCCACCATTGGCTACATAAGTAAATGTATAGATGATGTGACTGTTGTAAAGACCATCAGGAAGCGTGCCAATCAGAAACCTTGGCTGACTGGGGAGGTCTGCTCACTGCTGAGGGCCCGTAATGCTGCTTTTAAAACAGGAGACACGGCAGCATACAGACTGGCGAGACAAAATCTGTCCCGGGGCATCAGGGAGGCAAAGAGGCTGTATGGGCAGAAGCTCAGCAGCCGCCGAGGACAACCAAGACTCACGGCGGTTGTGGCAGGGTTTTAACACAATCACTGACAACAAGCCACCCCCCGCAGGTGAGCCACAGACCCTACATTACCTGACAGGCTTAATTACTTTTATGCACGTTTTGAGGCTAACAACAGCAACAAGGCACAGATGCTCCCACCATCACCCAGCGAGCAGATACCTCAGGTGACAGCAGCTGAGGTGAAAAAAGTATTCGCCAGCGTCAATCCACGCAAGGCAGCGGGGCCGGACAACATCCCGGGCGTGTGGTGAGGAGTGCGCCGAGCAGTTAAAGATGTTTTTTCACACACGAGAGCGTTGCTGCAGACTGTCTCTCTGCATGCGGATCGGCTCGTGCTCAGCTCGTGCATACAGGACGACGCTGTGCCATCTGCGTACAGAACACGAACAGCGTGGATCCAAACAAAACACATCTATATAAATAAAATACTAAAATAGCACAAAAAAAAACTAAAAAACTCTGAGGAAGCATATATTGTGTTATGTGCGCGCGCTCTTAGTGCTGACTAAACACAGATGGTGCCTGTGAACTGTGAAGGTACTTTTCTGAAAACCAGGGTTGGTGTTTGGTAGGATTCTGAAAGGCCTTCTTCAAGAGGAAAGCGTGGTATGCCATAACCTTTTCCTGTTTCATTTTCTGAATCCGTATTAGCTACCAACTGCACGTCACATACTGTAGCTGAACATGTACATATTATCCACCCATTCGGACAGATTCTTGCCGAAATGACAGATTTTAAAGTGCACTTTTGTACTTTCAAATCTGTCATTTTAACCATCTGTATTTTAACCACGGTATTACACGTTTGATGTCGTCTGTGCTGATGTGCGCATGCATCTGCTACTGAATGTTGTCCTGCTGTGCTTCTGTTTTCAGTTTTTTGCATCAACATTGTGTCTTTGCTCTTTAAATTGCCCCATATCCCTCTGTGGGATAAATAAAGTTCTATTGAACTGACTGGAATTGAACAGCGTCACAGTGCCATGCTCATAGCCACAGCATCAGAGTGCCATGCTCATAGCCACAGCAGCAGAGTGCCATGCTCATAGCCACAGCGTCAGAATGCCATGCTCATAACCACAGCGTCACAGTGCTCATAGCCACAGCGTCAGAGTGCCATGCTCATAGCCACAGCGTCAGAGTGCCATGCTCATAGCCACAGCATCAGAGTGCCATGCTCATAGCCACAGCGCCAGAGTGCCATGCTCAGCCACAGCATCAGAGTGCCATGCTCATAGCCACAGCAGCACAGTGCCATGCTCATAGCCACAGCATCAGAGTGCCATGCTCATAGCCAGCGTCAGTGTCATGCTCAGCCACAGCATAGTGCCATGCTCATAGCCACAGCGTCAGAGTGCCATGCTCATAGCCACAGCGTCAGAGTGTCATGCTCATAGCCACAGCAGCAGAGTGCCATGCTCATAGCCACAGCAGCAGAGTGCCATGCTCATAGCCACAGCAGCAGAGTGCCATGCTCATAGCCACAGCGTCAGAGTGCCATGCTCATAGCCACAGCATCAGAGTGCCATGCTCATAGCCACAGCAGCAGAGTGCCATGCTCATAGCCACAGCGTCAGAGCCCCTGAGCTTTGAACCCGCAATCTTCTAATAACAAGCAAAGCTGCTTTTTCCACCTGTCCGCTATTGGTTAATAAGAGAAGCTACTATTCGATCGTGGGACATGGTGATCGTGTTGAGCTGTCTCCCCCGAAAATAGCCGTACTGTTCTGTTCAAACGGGACATTATTCGCGAACAACAGCCACGCGCCTTCCGGGGCACGTGCGTGCGAGCCGCGCGCTCACTAATCACTAAACGCGACTAAATGCTATCGACCCGTTCCTCTCGTGAATTATGAATGGCTGTTCACTCTCATGAAGCGGTCTCCGGCCATCACGCATCATCGTATGCCTCTTAGTGATTGCGATTAGAAGCTTGTCACGACCGATGCACTTATTTTGGCAACGAAACATCTGCATTTACCACAGAAATGCTTTTTCATCAAAAACAGAAAACAATCCAAACTCGCCTTTAGAACGAGGTAGCTACACTGCACAATCAGTGGTTAAACGTACTACAGGCGATTAAGACAGATATTTTAGTTTGACGATCATTTCCTAAATGGACTATTAGCCAATTTAATTATTTCAACAATAAAAGTTTTGAATAGTTTCCCCGACCTTGCCAAATGTAATGCCTTGTGAACCGAATGACGCAACCCGTTTTTGCGTATTGACACCAGCGTGCTTCACATTGGCTCATTCTGAATACACACACAGAGGCATTTTACCAACTCTTTCAGACTCTCCTCCCCGGCGTGCCGAGTTTGATAAATAATGAATTCGGCAAAAAGAAAAAAAGAAAAAAAAAAGGCAGGAGAGGAAGCGGTGAGGTCAGCGCTACAGTGCAGCATTCCACGCCGCAGCACACACACACACACACACACCTATACACACACGCGCGCGTGTGTCCGGCAATCCGCAATGTCTGCCGTTAAGCATTGCTCGATGTTATCGCTGCTGTTTTTGTGCCTCGCTCCTCCGGTTCATCCCAAAAGAATTTTCCGATGTCCTTCCGCGTGCTCGTGCTCCAAGGAGTCCATCATCTGCGTGGGGTCCACCTCCGTCCCGCGGATCATGCCCAACGACATCAACTCGCTGTAAGTGTTCCACAGCTAACCTTCTGTTTTTCTTTCTGTTAACGGATACAAAAATGTTGCCCTTCTTGCGGGTCTGTGCATGCGGCTTCTGAAGGATACCGTTTTATCGTTGTATCAAAACGTAGATTTAAACGATCAACGCTCTATTTATTTAAATAACAATTATTTGCCATTCAGTGTAGGCGACGCGTTCGCATAAATAA
>JAINUG010000618.1:15000-45000 GCA_029706075.1 Aldrovandia affinis
AACGCCTCGGTGTCGGACGTGACGTGCGCGGGGCCCGGAGACATGCAGGGCACGCGGCTCAACGGCCTGGCCAGCCTGCCCAGCGACTGCGTCTCCACCGGTGCGTCCACGCCGCCGCCCCTTACCCAGCATGCACCGGGGGGGACCACACGCTCGCCTTACCCAGCATGCACCGGGGGGGACCACACGCTCGCCTTACATGGCCCACCCGGCTCAAACAACATTTTACACGTCGGGCATTTAGCACACGCTCTTATTCTTGTATGAAAGGTGCTATATAAATAAAGTCTTACTAGCTTTACTTACTTACTTACTTATCCAGAGCGACTCACTCAGCTTTACGCTGGTTTACAACACGCTCTTATCCAGAGCGACTCACTCAGCTTTACGCTGGTTTACAACACGCTCTTATCCAGAGCGACTCACTACAACAGCTTTACGCTGGTTTACAACACGCTCTTATCCAGAGCGACTCACTCCAGCTATACGCTGGTTTACAACACGCTCTTATCCAGAGCGACTCACTCAGCTTTACGCTGGTTTACAACACGCTCTTATCCAGAGCGACTCACTCAGCTTTACGCTGGTTTACAACACGCTCTTATCCAGAGCGACTCACTCAGCTTTACGCTGGTTTACAACACGCTCTTATCCAGAGCGACTCACTCCAGCTTTACGCTGGTTTACAACACGCTCTTATCCAGAGCGACTCACTCACTCAGCTTTACGCTGGTTTACAACACGCTCTTATCCAGAGCGACTCACTCAGCTTTACGCTGGTTTACAACACGCTCTTATCCAGAGCGACTCACTCAGCTTTACGCTGGTTTTACAACACGCTCTTATCCAGAGCGACTCACTCAGCTTTACGCTGGTTTACAACACGCTCCTTATCCAGAGCGTTTACTCACTCCAGCACTCAGCTTTACGCTGGTTTACAACACGCTCTTATCCAGAGCGACTCACTCATCCAGAGCTCTTATCCAGAGCGACTCACTCCAGCTACGCTTTACAACACGCTCTTATCCAGAGCGACTCACTCAGCTTTACGCTGGTTTACAACACGCTCTTATCCAGAGCGACTCACTCAGCTTTACGCTGGTTTACAACACGCTCTTATCCAGAGCGACTCACTCCAGCTTTACGCTGGTTTACAACACGCTCTTATCCAGAGCGACTCACTCAGCTTTACGCTGGTTTACAACACGCTCTTATCCAGAGCGACTCACTCAGCTTTACGCTGGTTTACAACACGCTCTTATCCAGAGCGACTCACTCAGCTTTACGCTGGTTTACAACACGCTCTTATCCAGAGCGACTCACTCAGCTTTACGCTGGTTTACAACACGCTCTTATCCAGAGCGACTCACTCAGCTTTACGCTGGTTTACAAATGTATCCATTTTATACGTTCATGGATATTTTACTGAAGCAATTGAGGTTATGTACCTTTGCCCAAGGGTACAATGGCAGTGCCCCAATTGGGAATCGAACCTGCAGCCTAACCATTACAGTACACTGTCTCTCCGCTCTCCTTGTGTGCGGGGAGAATGCGTCGAACCCGTGGAGTTTGGCACAGGGACATTAATTCGTATTTCCTGGGATCAAATCCTGATCAATAGCCTTTCAAGCTGACAAAGCAGCCGTTCCGCTTCATCCTGATCAATGAGCTCGTGTCCAATATCCAGTCCATGCATTAGATCAATTTTAGAGCGGGTCTATCCATCACTTCAGGTCTGGGCTCCATGCATTTCCATAAACACTTAAAAATGAAAAACAATTTGTGCAAGTTTAGCATTTCTCACTTACAAAATAGCATGTTTTCAGTCTTTCCATCTGATAGTGACGGAGAGCGCTGTGTCCCTGTAAGTAGTACAAATAAACACTCTCTCTTGTAATTTAAAATGATTTCATGCAACCTGATCTGTTTGCTATGACTAAAACACCAATTGCAATGTGAGCTGCGGAGATGTGAGGAGCCAGCCGCAGCTGGCATAAGGTGGTCCGTACTGAACCTGCTCGCTCGCTCGCTCGTTAGCGGCAGGAGGGCAGGACCACCGCTCAACGCTGGGAGCTGAGTTATGTCATGCCCTTGACTCCTCTGGCAGACTTCGCCCCCCATCAGTCCGTGGGCGTGCAGTCGCTCTCCGTGGACACCTTCTCCTACAAGAACGACGTGTTTGTGACCATCGCCTCCCCCAGTGCCGGAAGCTGCGTGGTCATGCAGTGGGACCACATCGAGATGAACTTCCGACCCTACGATAACATCACAGGCACGTACGGGACTACCTCCTCCTTTCTGCTCAAAGCCTTCCAGCGCCTAGGGTGTCTTCACACAGTTGCTGAAAATACTATACGAGTGCAACCAGATTTAGTCAAGGAGAATAATGGGAGAGAATATGGTACGCAGACGCCTGCAACGATGTCTATCGCTGTATTACTGCACTGATCTCGTGCGCTAACTATGATTGTTCCTACCATGTATTAATGCACATCTTGTAAGTCGCTCTGGATAAGAGCATCTGCTAAATGCTTAAAATTAAAAAAAATTAAAAATGGAGAGAGGGGGGTATGGGTTATCTTTTCTTTCTCCTGGGGGGTTGGGGTGGAGTGGTTGATGCTGTGGGGTGGGTGCTGTGGGGTGTGGGTGGGAGTGGGGGAGGTGGTGTAGGGTGTGGTGTGGGGGCAGGGGTATTATTGATAAAAGGTGTATATACAGTAGTATGGCATTTGGCTGCAGTGTGGCGTAGCGGTTGGGGAACTGGGCTTGTAGCGCAATGTCTGCAGCCAATCGAAGCGGATGTATAACACTCTGCCTCCTCCCTGCGCAGGGCAGTCCATCGTGGGCTGCAAGTCGGTGACCATCGGCAGCCACGTCTTTGTCATCATGGCCCAGCTCTTCGGCGGCTCCCGAATCTACAAGTTCGACGAGGACCAGAACAAGTTCACCAAGTTCCAGGACATCGAGGTGTCCAAGGTGTCCAAGCCCAACGACATCGAGGTCTTCCAGATCGCCAAGGAGTGGTTCTTCGTGATCGCCGACAGCGCCAAGGCCGGCATGACCACGCTGTACAAGTGGAACGAGCAGGGCTTCTACTCCTACCAGTCGCTGCACGAGTGGTTCCGGGACACGGACGCCGAGTTTGTGAGCGTGGAGGGCAAGGCCCGGCTCATCCTGGCCAGCCGCTCCCAGGCGCCCGTCATCTACCAGTGGAACAAGGGGGCGCAGAAGTTCCTGCCGCAGAGCGAGATTCCCAACATGGAGGACGCCGTGGCCGTCAAGTCCTTCCGGATCAAAGACGAGCACTACCTGGCGCTGACCCGCTACATCGGCGACTCCAGGGTCCTGAGGTGGACCAGCAAGGACTTTGTGGAGCTGCAGGCCCTGCCCTCGCGAGGCTCCATGTGTCTGCAGCCCTTCTCCTTCAAGGAGCGCCACTACCTGGCGCTGGGCAGCGACTACACCTTCTCACGGCTCTACCTGTGGGACGAGCAGGCCGGGGCCTTCCAGCTCTTCAAGGAGGTGTACATCCACGCACCGCGCTCCTTCACACCGGTGTCCACCGACCGCCGAGACTTCCTGTTCGCATCCAGCTTCAGGGGGAACACGCAGATCTACGAACACGTCATCGTCGACCTGAGCCTTTGAGGCCCTGGGGGGCCATCAGGGGCCCTCAACCTAGAGAGAGAGAGAGAGAGAGGGGGGGGGAGAGAGAGAGAGAGAGGGAGAGGGGAGAGAGAGAGAGAGAGGGAGAGAGAGAGAGAGGGGGGGGGAGAGAGAGAGAGAGGGACTGGGAGAGTGGGAGGGGAGAGAGAGAGAGAGAGCGAGAGAGAGAGAGCGAGAGAGAGGGACAGAGAGAGGGAGGGGGGAGAGAGAGAGAGAGAGGGACTGGGAGAGTGGGAGGGGGAGAGAGAGAGAGGGAGAGTGGGAGGGAGAGAGAGAAAGAGAGGGAGAGAGAGGGAGAGCAGAGGAGAGAGAGAGAGAGAGAGAGAGAGAGGGACTGGGAAAGTGGGAGGGGGAGAGAGAGAAAGAGAGGGAGAGCAGAGGAGAGAGAGAGAGAGAGAGAGAGAGAGAGAAGGAGAGAGAGAGGGAGGGGGAGAGTTAGAGATAGAGAGAGAGAGAGAGAGAGAGAGAGAGAGGAGAGGGAGAGAGAGAAAGAGACAGGGAGACAGTCTGCATTTGGCATTATCAGGTATCAGTTCATACTCAACATTTCATGCATTTGTATCAAGGTTTTCATCTAATTCAAGCATATTTAATATTGCTCTTAACTATTTGATAAAGACGCACAGATAAAGACAACTGCCAGCTTCTTCAATTTTTCTGCAAATAAACAGACAAACAAACTTTCGGCTTCTGTGTGGCTCATCCTGTTAAGACGCTGTTCTAGTGTGTGGATGAGCCCCACGGTCTGCACCCTATTAAGACACTGTTCTAGTGTGTGGATGAGCCCCACGGTCTGCACCCTGTTAAGACACTGATCTAGTGTGTGGATGAGCCCCACGGTCTGCATCCTGTTAAAACACTGTTCTAGTGTGTGGATGAGCCCCACAGTCTGCATCCTGTTAAGACACTGATCTAGTGTGTGGATGAGCCCCACGGTCTGCATCCTGTTAAAACACTGTTCTAGTGTGTTAATGAGCCCCACGGTCTGCATCCTGTTAAGACACTGATCTAGTGTGTGGATGAGCCCCACGGTCTGCATCCTGTTAAGACACTGATCTAGTGTGTGGATGAGCACGGTCTGCATCCTGTTAAGACACCTAGTGTGTGGTCTGCATCCTGTTAAGACACTGTTCTAGTGTGTGGATGAGCCCCACGGTCTGCACCCTGTTAAGACACTGTTCTAGTGTGTGGATGAGCCCCACGGTCTGCACCCTGTTAATACACTGTTCTAGTGTGTGGATGAGCCCCACGGTCTGTATCCTGTTAAGACACTGATCTAGTGTGTGGATGAGCATCCTGTTCTTTCCTATGCATTTTCAACCTAAGTGGCATATAAAGTGTCTTCATCGCTGTACAGAAATGGCCTTTTACTTACCATGGTTTTACAGTACGTCTTAATTCCCTGTGTCACTGGCTGTCCATCCCATTGCTGATAACCCAATCATATTTCAGGATATTAAAGGATATCCAATCATATTTAAGGATACCACACACTGGGAACTGACAGTTTTAAGACAGCAGAGTTCAGCACACACAACCGTTGAGACCCACAATCCCACGCGTGGCTCGTGGGTCTGCATCCCGGGGTCAGGAGGTCACGCCTTGTGCCTTTAGCCTGAAGTTAGATTGTTGCCTTTCAGCTTTCAAAAATAACCCCCAAAAACCATTTACGAGAGAAGCTTTCTCAATATTTGAGGTCACCTTCATTTAGACGGACGCCGTGCGAAAATGTGAAATTCCCAAACTCGGCGGGCGGACAGAATTCCAGAAAACGGACGTGTGGTGGTTGTTTAGTTTTTTTCCACAATACATTTATTGTTTTTAGCAATAACAGCAATCATCCATTTTTACATAAATCAGTTGAGGATAACAATAAAGACAGAAAACACAAAATGCACTCACACACACACACACACCCACCAACCCCCACACACACACACAAATAATAATAAGATACATTTCTCTATCTCAGAAATGGAAATCCTGTGATAACAGCAGTTAGGAAGGACTGACCATTTCACTGCAGAGGATTATTCATTCCACCCCAGACACGTCTATCATATGAGTCACGTCTGTACGCTCCATGTAAAGTGTGAAGGGACACCATATGTTGTTATAAAGTGGTTGTTTGCCCTCAATAGCATAGGCAATTTTTTCTCAGGGTAGACATGTGGATAAGTGAGCCATTTACTCATTTTTAGTGGTGACTTTAAGGCGACTTTTAAAACAACCACCAGTAGGTAGAGCGTGGTTCTGTGTGGCTCAGTAGGTAGAGCATGGTTCTGTGTGTCTCAGTAGGTAGAGTGTGGTTCTGTGTGGCTCAGTAGGCAGAGTGTGGTTCTGTGTGGCTCAGTAGGTAGAGCGTGGTTCTGTGTGGCTCAGTAGGTAGAGCATGGTTCTGTGTGTCTCAGTAGGCAGAGTGTGGTTCTGTGTGGCTCAGTAGGTAGAGCGTGGTTCTGTGTGGCTCAGTAGGTAGAGAGTGGTTCTGTGTGGCTCAGTAGGTAGAGAGTGGTTCTGTGTGGTTAAACCACCATCGTGCATTACAGAGAGCCAGAGAGGTGATTAGTGTACAGATAGATATTAAACCACAAACCAGATATGAAATGGAGCACATTGCCCAGAGGTGGAAGCCGGGTCTGCACAAATGATCTCTATAGAAATAAGGATGTCTGTTGCCAGTCTGTTGTACCACTTTCAACGCCAACAACATTTGCACACAACCCCAAATTCTGCTGCTTGTAGGAGCATGTCAATCAAGGCCGAGTGTGCAATCATTTATTCGTTCATTCATGTTTATCACAACTTTTAATCTTCCAAGAGCCTGCACCGACTCATGTCCCATGTGCAGAATTATATCGTTAAACCCCTCGATCAAATATGCAAGTTTGTACCATTATTCAAGTATGGTTTTATGCATATTGAATGTTTTCCTTGGAAATATGAAATATTCTTTAAGATGACAATAAAAAAATGCATATGATTGACAGCTGTTCTTTTTATGTGTGTTTTTTCCTCGTTTGTGTGAATTCTTCGTCTAACGATTAAAAAGTCCACATGCTGCCTTTTATGGGCATTTTAATTATTATGTCACAGCATTGTCACATCTGATTGGTCACACTATTTTGAATTTCTCAAGAAACCAAACTCATTTTTTTATCATACTCTCATATTAAGCCTGACCGTTTGAAACGCTGGAGGATTTGAACTCAAACAACCTCCAGCTAAGGGGGGCCTCCGATAGCGCAGCGGTCTAACGCATTCGTTTTGACTGGTCCTTTACGAGTGTGAGTTGCCTATCATGGTCTCAGTTCGAAACTGGACTGTACCAGACCGGCCCTGGTGGGGAGCCCCGATTGGGGGCAGGCGTTTGGCTGTCTGCCCCAGGAGGAGGGTGAGTGGGCACAAACTCGCATAGAAGCACGTGAGGGTATCTCCAGAAAGGGGGGGCCAGTTCCGTCTCAGAGGAGAACGTTCATCGCTGGCCTCGGGGAACTAGCTTAATCCTGGAGGACAGGCGGCGAAGTTTGTGGGGGAGGGCGAATCAAAATTAACAAGAGGGTTGAATTGGCTACTAAATTGGGAGAAAAATTGGGAAAAACAATAATAACAAAAACAAAACAGCCAATGGACAGAGATCGACCTTTGGAGGAACTTTTCTTTTGTTTGGTGGTTTGAAAAATCAGTTACAAGCTCTTTCTTTTGTTTGTCAACCTAAACATGATGCGTTTGCCTGTAACTTTTGGTAAAGTTAAATTCTTCAATTATCTCAATTGTTTTAGATTTTTTGTACTTTATTATATATATATATATATATATATACGTGTATATGTGTGTGTGTTTGTTACCTGATATATCCTTCTTTAAAAGATGTACTGTATAAAACTGTATATACGTTTATTTGAAAAAATATTAGTTGAACAAAAGAGCCAGAAGTGCCTGAGTGAGCACACACACAGTTCTGCTGATGTCACAAGCAGGAAGTGGCTGAGTGAGCACACACACAGTTCTGCTGATGTCACAAGCAGGAAGTGGCTGAGTGAGCACACACACAGTTCTGCTGATGTCACAAGCAGGAAGTGGCTGAGTGAGCACACACACAGTTCTGCTGATGTCACAAGCAGGAAGTGGCTGCAGCGGATTTGCAAGATTTATCTATTTTCTAAAACGCTGACCCCGCACCGAATGACGTCGGACCGAATGAGTGCGATATCGTTGGCGAGGTTGTGATACTCATAGTTCATATTCAACATTGTACACAGGTACAATTAGGGTACACTTATGTTGCTCAGGGCACAAATGTGCCCTCTGTGCCTTTCCTTCAAAGGATAAGATCCTTCATGGAGGAGAGGAACAGATATGTACCGAGGTAGGTTCATGAATCCTTATTCACACTGGCAGTCATATTGGAATGAAAATGAGGCTTGCACTGCAAGCAACATTATTTTTACTGCAAGGGTACAATTATGTTCTTCTGACTAAAGGTACAATACAGTACCCTACAGGGGAACTGGCACAGTGACAAGCATTTATTAAATAGGTACAACGTGGCACCTTTAATTCCTGAGTGAATTAATTTCAGGCTCAGAGAGAGGAGGGATGGGGGGGGGGGAGTTAACCACTGAGCTTGTGATGAAATATAGGACTGAGACTTGTGCCTATGAATTGGCGAATTGATTTGAGGCAGCCAGGATGACAAAGTGGTCATTTGATGGGGGGTGGTGATATTAAGGAGACAGCCAAACGGAGGCTGTTTTATGATTTGTGCGATAAAGCGTTTTAGCTGTTCTGAGCTAACAGCGCACCAGGATGTGGAACGGGCAGGGAACTGAGCTATTTAAGGCAGAGCCTTACAGAACACATCAATCTTCCCTAAAAAACTGCACTCACTGGCAAAAAAGCAAAACAGCTCTTCCCTTGTGTGTTATGTGCTATTTAACAGAATACAAATGCCTTCCCACCCCCTGCAAAAAAAAAGACAGAGAGAGAGAGAGAGAGACCAGGGTTTATCATTTCAATTAAAAAAATTAACTGATATTCAACTGAAAAAAATGGCTATAACATTCGGTGAGGATTTCTTAAATCAATTAATTGAATTCCGATTTTTTTGTTTGTTGCCGAAACGACCGGACTGAAATGGATTTGACCACAACTCTTAATTCAGAGGTACAGCGCAGGCCTCGCGGTGCATCGCTGGGACGTCCCAGACCAGTGAGGAGGCTACTCCACCGTTACCCCCCAAATGACACGTGGGCTGGGACGTAGGATTTGGTTTGTCGGTTGGGCATACTGTAGCCTAGGCCTACTTCTGTCTCCGGCAGGTCAGCATACATAATTTAGCAGCAGTCGATAGTGTATATTGATCAAATACACTTCCCCTCAGAGTATACAGTGCCTGTGAACTATCTAAGATTTTCCACAGATTTTTTTTTGGTCAATTGTCAACAGTAACCTGTGGGTTACTATAAAAAAAGATGGTGCGAGTGTCGGATGAATCATGAATCGTGTTTATGTAATGCACCCCAGTTTTAGTTATGAAATATTAATATATTGGATGGGATTTTCTTTCTGTGTACATCACAAAAAATAATCGAAAATATAAAATACTAAATATCCACATTATGAGGAAGAAATGTGTCTATGTAATACATGAGTGTGTATGTAGAGACAGTGAGAGAGAGAGAGAGAGGGAGAGAGAGAGGCAGTGAGAGAGAGAGAGAGACAGAGAGACAGTGAGAGAGAGAGAAAGAGAGAGAGGCAGAGAGAGAGATTTGAGAGAGAGACAGAGAGAGACACTCCCTGTTTGAACTGTTGCCATCAGCAGAGTACAGATCCATTAAAAGAACAAACAGAGAGACTACAGAGAGACAAAAAACCTGTGATACATGTGTTTTATTTGTGCAATTTATAATGACGGAGAATGTTTGAAGCCTATATTTATATATATTTTTTTCATTTGATACTTTTTTATTCTGTATGTTGTTTTTATGACTGGTTGGCATTTCGCGTTACAATGACAAATAAAGGATCTATCTATCAATATTTTTTTTTCATTCTGTGTGTTTTTGCCAATATTTCATGCCGCACATTGAATTGAATTGAATTGAGAGAGATAGAAAGGGAGAGAGATAGAGAAAGAGAGAGATTTTAAGATTAGATTCAAGATTAAGTTCCAGTAATGAGCAATAGTTTATAGACTGCTGTCCTATCGACAGAGCTCCATGACGTTTGCGAATGGTGCCACCTTGTGGTAACCGTAAGTATCGCAGCAATGGGACGTCAAGTCGTGACTGCGACGTCAAAGTCGAAATGATATCCAATAACAGACAGTACGGTGAGGTAAACACAGTGTCCTCCCTTTGCAGAAGCATTCATGGCGTTCTAACTGCTGAGAGAGTCACACATTATTTTCCAATAAATGTATTTATATGCCAGTATATACACAGTATATAATAATAATAATAATAATATATAATATACGCCATTTAGCAGACGCTTTTATCCAAAGCGACTTACAGTAGTGAGCGCATACATTTTTTTCAGTGTATGTGGTCCCAGTGGGAATTAAACCCACAACCTAAGCGTTGCCAACGCTGTGCTCTACCAACTGAGCCACACAGAACCACCAATATATATAATATTAAGCCGAATGTATGAGATAAATATTACAATGCAATGTTTTCTCAATATATTGTTGGCAACACCGACTTCCAAACGGTATTGTTATCTGCATGACGCTCGGCTATAACCCTTCACCCTCCAGTGAGGAACACCGCTGAGAGAGATTTCAAGCTGTTTTAATTAACAGCTGTCAGCCTCGTCGCGAACGAAAGGTCGCCCCACTCGGCCTCAGTCACGCAATCAAACTACGTGCTCGGCGCACGACTCTTACGTCACACCCGCCCAGGATAGCCCCACCCTGCTGGCCCTGGTGACGTCAGGCCAACGCGTCAGATGAAGTGACGTAACCCGCGCGTGAAAAGCAGGAGGAGGAGATTACCTGTCCGTGAACACAAGCGCTTCCTCCTCTGGTGCTCACCGGCGATTGTTATTAGCGGGGGTGTCGAAACGGAGGGAATGATGAATTCTTCCAGAAGGAGCGACAGTGACTGGCAGGGTCTGGTGAACGAGGTGGGTGCGCGAATAAGCAGACCTCGCTCGCAATGTTGTCTGTCCCAGTCCGTCTGTGCGTCTCGAACGTCCGCGGTAGCAAGGTGGATTTAACAGCTGCCGTCCGCAAAAAGAAAACGAGCAACTGTCAACATGTCAACAGACATGCCTCCTTGCTGTAACGTTAACGTCTTCAATACATTTAACGGTGCGGTTATTTTCAAAGAGGGTCAATCGCGCAGTTCCTAAATTATTAGGAAGACATTAGGGTCATATTACGTTCGCTGATGTTAGCTCGCTGCCGCTTGTTAGCCACCATCGTCGCTAACCACGGCGTAGTCTTGCGATTGCCGTCTGACACGTCTGACACACAGTAGAATTGATGCACCGTGACTGTCGCAGCTAGCGACCCATGCAGACGCGAATCGCAATGTATACACACGGGGCCAGCTCGTCACCAACTCTAAATGTCCGGCGTGGGGAATTTACTGTTTAGATGCGGCTTCGAATTTGGGATAACTAGCGACATTTATGCGATTTATCTACTAGCGAACTAACGTCAGCGAAATGTGTACTGAAATACGATTTCAGTTTGGCACGCGCTTGGATAATATATGCCTGGATAATATACTATATATATATATATATATACATATATATATGTGCGCTTGTATAATATACTCCAGTATAATGTAAGAGGCCTGGCGCGAGACCGCGTCAGCAGCTGTTCGTGTGGGTGTGTAATCCACGCGTAAACGCCACGGCGTGGAGCCGCAGTCCGTGCTGGTTCTGCGTATCGGCAGCACGTCCACGGTACCCTGCGGGGGCGGGGCACGGCGCGTCACAGCTGCCCTCTGACTTACACATGGCACAGAGGGGCTGTCTACAGCTGCTTTTCTGTTCTACTGCTTACCACAGACTTTGTTTGATTTCACACATTTTGGAACTCATCTCCCCCTCCCTCTCTCTCCCTCCCTCTCTCTCCCTCTCTCTCTCTCCTCCCCCTCTCCCCCTCTCTCTCCCCCCCTCTCCTCTTCTCCCTCCCCCACCTCTCCCTCCTCTCTCTCTCCCTCTCCCCCACCTCTCCCTCCCTCTCTCTCCCTCTCTCTCTCCCTCTCCTCCTCTCCCCCCTCTCCCTCTGTCCCTCTCTCTCTCTCCTCTCTCTCTCTCCTCCCTCTCCCCCCACCTCTCTCTCTCTCTCTCCCTCCCTCTCTCTCCTCCCTCTCCCCCTCTCCCCCTCCCTCTCCCTCTCTCTCTCCCTCTCTCTCTCTCCTCCCTCTCCCCCACCTCTCCCCCTCTCTCTCCCTCTCTCTCCTCTCTCTCTCTCCTCCATCTCTCCCCCCCCCTCTCTCTCTCTCCCTCTCTCTCTGTCTCTCAGTTCCTGGTGTGTAAGAGGAAACTGGAGAGTAAGAAGGAGGCCCTGCTGATCCTGTCCAAGGAGCTGGACAGCTGCCAGCAGGAGAGAGATCAGTACGAGCTGATGGCCAATCAGCTGCGGGAGCGTCACCAGAGCCTAAAGAAGAAGTACAGGGAGCTCATCGTAAGCGCTGTCCTGCCCGCTAGAACAGGGAGCTCATCGTAAGCGCTGTCCTGCCCGCTAGAACAGGGAGCTCATCGTAAGCGCTGTCCTGCTCGCTAGAACAGGAGCTCATCGTAGCGCTGTCCTGCCCGCTAGAACAGGGAGCTCATCGTAAGCGCTGTCCTGCTCGCTAGAACAGGGAGCTCATCGAACTAGAACAGGGAGCTCATCGTAAGCGCTGTCCTGCTCGCTAGAACAGGGAGCTCATCGTAAGCGCTGTCCTGTCCTAGAACAGGGAGCTCATCGTAAGCGCTGTCCTGCCCGCTAGAACAGGGAGCTCATCGTAAGCGCTGTCCTGCTCGCTAGAACAGGGAGCTCATCGTAAGCGCTGTCCTGCTGCCCGCTAGAACAGGGAGCTCATCGTAAGCGCTGTCCTGGCTGCCCGCTAGAACAGGGAGCTCATCGTAAGCGCTGTCCTGCTCGCTAGAACAGGGAGCTCATCGTAAGCGTCCTGCTGCCCGCTAGAACAGGGAGCATGAGCGCTGTCCGCTAGAGACAGGGAGCTCATCGTAAGCGCTGTCCTGCCCGCTAGAACAGGGAGCTCATCGTAAGCGCTGTCGGCTGCCCGCTAGAACAGGAGCTCATCGTAAGCGCTGTCCTGCCCGCTAGAACAGGGAGCTCATCGTAGAACAAGCGCTGTCCTGCTCGCTAGAACAGGGAGCTCATCGTAAGCGCTGTCCTGGCTGCCCGCTAGAACAGGGAGCTCATCGTAAGCGCTGTCCTGCCCGCTAGAACAGGGAGCTCATCGTAAGCGCTGTCACGGCTGCCCGCTAGAACAGGGAGCTCATCGTAAGCGCTGTCCTGCCCGCTAGAACAGGGAGCTCAGCGCTGTCCTCGGCTCGTCCTGTCCTGCCCGCTAGAACAGGGAGCTCATCGTAAGCGCTGTCCTGCCCGCTAGAACAGGGAGCTCATCGTAAGCGCTGTCACCTGGCCGCTAGAACAGGGAGCTCATCGTAAGGCGCTGTCCTGTCCTGCTCGCTAGAACAGGGAGCTCATCGTAGAACAGGGAGCTGTCACGCTGTCCTGCCCGCTAGAACAGGGAGCTCATCGTAGCGCTGTCCTGCTCGCTAGAACAGGGAGCTCATCGTAAGCGCTGTCCTGCTCGCTAGAACAGGGAGCTCATCGTAAGCGCTGTCCTGCCCGCTAGAACAGGGAGCTCATCGTAAGCGCTGTCCTGGCCGCTAGAACAGGGAGCTCATCGTGCTCGCTAGAACAGGGAAGCGCTGTCCTGCCCGCTAGAACAGGGAGCTCATCGTAAGCGCTGTCCTGCCCGCTAGAACAGGGAGCTCATCGTAAGCGCTGTCCTGCCCGCTAGAACAGGGAGCTCATCGTAAGCGATGTCACGGAACTGGAGCTCATCAGCCTTTCATGTCTATTGATACATTTAATTTAATTTAGTCATTTCATATTCTTTATTTGCCATGTTACACAAGGTCATTGGAATGTGTCTTTCCACATATCTCTCCTAAGAGAGGTCCGAGCGCAGGGTCAGCCATAGTACGGCGCCCTGGAGCAGTTTTAGGGGTTCAGTGCCTTGCTCAAGGGCACTTCTGCAGTGCCCCAGGAGGTGAACTTTGCAAGTGAACATGCAATTGTTTTAATGATTGAATTTTGATATAAAAATAACAGAGGCTAGAGGGTTAGGGTGCACATATTGCACAGGGCAGTGGCGACCGTTCAGTTTGAACAGGAGTTTGCGGTGATGTGTGTGTGTGTGTGTGTGTGTGTGTGTGTGTGTGTGTGGGTGCGGGTGTGTGTGTGTGGGTGGGTGTGCGTGTGGGTGCGTGTGTGTGTGTGTGTGTGTGTGTGGGGGTGAGTGTATGGGTGTGAGTGGGTGTGTGTGTGTGGATGGGGGTGTCTGTGTGTGTGTGTGTGTGCGGATATGTGTGTGTGTGAGTGGGGGTGTGTGTGTGTGTGTGAGTGGGGGTGTGTGTGTGTGAGTGGGGGTGTGTGTGTGAGTGGGGGTGTGTGTGTGTGTGTGTGAGTGGGGGTGTGTGTGTGACGACACGGAGAACGGCTGAAAGGGCCTTGAGATGCTACCTACATGTGTAACCGTGGTTACTAAAGGTGTGTTTTCTGCTGTGCAGGACGGCGATCCCGCCCTCCCACCTGAGAAACGCAATCAGGTACTGAGCATGCTCTACCTACTGAGCCACCCAGAACCACGCTCTCCCTACTGAGACACACAGAGCCACACTCTGCCTACTGAGCCACACAGAACCATGCTCTACCTACTGAGCCACACAGAACCACACTCTACCTACTGAGCCACACAGAACCACGCTCTACCTACTGAGCCACACAGAACCACGCTCTACCTACTGAGCCACACAGAACCACGCTCTACCTACTGAGACACACAGAACCACGCTCTACCTACTGAGCCACACAGAACCACGCTCTACCTACTGAGCCACACAGAACCACGCTCTACCTACTGAGCCACACAGAACCATGCTCTACCTACTGAGCCACACAGAACCACGCTCTACCTACTGAGCCACACAGAACCACGCTCTACCTACTGAGCCACACAGAACCATGCTCTACCTACTGAGCCACACAGAACCACGCTCTACCTACTGAGCCACACAGAACCACGCTCTACCTACTGAGCCACACAGAACCATGCTCTACCTACTGAGCCACACAGAACCACGCTCTACCTACTGAGCCACACAGAACCACGCTCTACCTACTGAGCCACACAGAACCACGCTCTACCTACTGAGCCACACAGAACCACGCTCTACCTACTGAGCCACACAGAACCACACTCTATCTACTGAGACACACAGAACCATGCTCTACCTACTGAGCCACACAGAACCACGCTCTACCTACTGAGCCACACAGAACCACGCTCTACCTACTGAGCCACACAGAACCACGCTCTACCTACTGAGCCACACAGAACCACGCTCTACCTACTGAGCCACACAGAACCACGCTCTACCTACTGAGCCACACAGAACCACGCTCTACCTACTGAGCCACACAGAACCACGCTCTACCTACTGAGCCACACAGAACCATGCTCTACCTACTGAGACACACAGAACCACGCTCTACCTACTGAGCCACACAGAACCACACTCTACCTACTGAGCCACACAGAACCACGCTCTACCTACTGAGCCACACAGAACCACGCTCTACCTACTGAGCCACACAGAACCACGCTCTACCTACTGAGCCACACAGAACCACGCTCTACCTACTGAGCCACACAGAACCACACTCTACCTACTGAGCCACACAGAACCACGCTCTACCTGCTGAGCCACAGAGAACCACATGCAAAAACCTTAAATACCTTTCTGCGTTTGCTGTTTGCCCATGAATGTCCTTTTATTTATTTTTATTTTTTTTTTTTTTTTTATCTATTCCCAAAACTAGAGCAGGTGGACATGCGCGCAGGTTCTGGGATGTATGATTGAGTTTACAGTTCAGGGCTCCAACAATGTGCTCAGGTGCAGTACAGAACAGTGACACCATAAGCATATGCACAAAAAGTCTGAACATAAGGTTAGAATTTAAGGAATGAGACTTATTTTCTCCCAAGTTAGTAGCGAATTATACCCTCTTTTTCATGTAAATGATCCCCTCCCTCATATTGAGAGCTCACTGCCGTCGTCCTGAAACTGGCAGTGACATGCGGTGGAGCACCGCCTCTTCCGAGCCAGAACCCGCCAAGCCGTCACCGTAACTCCGTATGCGCACAGGGCCACTCCTATACGCAGTGAGCTCGTATCGGCTTCCCTCCCCCAACCCTGAGGCGGACAGCCAATTGCTGCCCCCTAGTGGCACTCCTGGAGAGACATACACACTTATTAGATGCTCGAAAAATATAAAGTGGAATGGATTTATTTAACCGTGTGGGTTGGTTAACGTTCCAGGGGGAGCTTGATTGGACCAGGGGATTATGTTACATTATTTTCTGAGAATTCTCTCCCCCCCTCCCTCCTCTCCTTCCTCTCTTCCTCTCTCCCTCTTGTCTTCCTCTCTCTCTCTCTCTCTCTCTCTCCCTCCCTCTCTCTCCCTCTCTCTCTCTCTCTCTCTCTCTCTCTCTCTCTCTCTCTCTCTCTCTCTCTCTCTCTCTCTCTCTCCTCTCTCCCTCTCTCTCTCTCTCTCCAGGTGAATCTGGCCCAGTTACTGAGAGACTCGAGGGAGAGGAATAAGCAGGTGTCAGATGAGCTGAAGGAGATGAGTCAGAGGCTGGCCGAGGCTCAGGGGGACAACAAGGTAACCGTGGTGGCAACCCCTCAAACCTGCGTGTGCCGGGGGCGTGGCCGTGCTGGGGGCGTGGCTATGATGGGGGTGTGGCCTGCTATAGACAGAAGTGCTGTTCATATTTATTGTGCATCAAATATTCACTCATGTCCTAGCTGCACAGTGACCTGCGGAACTGGCTCGGGGCCTTGCCACGCTGGCTCGGGGATCGGGGCCTGGCCACGCTGGCTCGGGGCTCGGGGCCTTGCCATGCTGGCTCGGGGCTCGGGGCCTTGCCACGCTGGCTCGGGGCCTTGCCATGCAGGCTCGGGGCCTTGCCACGCTCGGGGCCTTGCCATGCTGGCTCGGGGCCTTGCCACGCTCAGGGCCTTGCCATGCTGGCTCGGGGCCTTGCCATGCTGGCTCGGGGCCTTGCCATGCTGGCTCGGGGCCTTGCCACGCTCGGGGCCTTGCCATGCTGGCTCGGGGCCTTGCCATGCTGGCTCGGGGCCTTGCCATGCTGGCTCGGGGCTCGGGGCCTTGCCATGCTGGCTCGGGGCCTTGCCATGCTGGCTCGGGGGCTCGGGGCCTTGCCATGCTGGCTCGGGGCCTTGCCACGCTGGCGCGGGGCCTTGCCACGCTGGCTCGGGGCCTTGCCACGCTGGCTCGGGGCCTTGCCATGCTGGCTCGGGGCTCGGGGCCTTGCCATGCTGGCTCGGGGCCTTGCCATGCTGGGATGTGTTTGAAAAGGGAAGTGGAGCGGCCGCAGTTTGAGGATGTCCCGTCTGACCCCCCCCACAGCTCCTGAGGATGACCATCGCCAGGCAGAGGCTGGGGGACGAGGAAGTGGGGGCGCGGCACTTTCCTGCTCACGAGCGACAGGACCTGGTCCAGCAGCTGGAAAAGGCCCACGAGCAGGTGAGGAGCAGGTGACCAATCAGGCATCTACACTCTCAGTATTGACCAATCAGGCGTCTACACTCTCAGTATTGACCAGTCAGGTGCCTACACTGACAGTATTGACCAATCAGCTGTCTTCATTCTCACCTGAGATATACATGATATTGTACAATGCAGGAAGTTTATGTGAATGTCTGTGTTTTGTATTTCTTTATTGTGTTCTGTAGTTTTTCTGTGTCTCAAGCTGCCCTTTGGGATGATACAAAAAATTAAGTTTAGGTTCAGGTATAAATTTAGGTTTAAGATTATGTTTAAATTGGGTTTGTGATGAAGTTTAAATTGGGTTTAAGATTAAGTTTAGTTCAGTTTAAGTGTAGATTTAAGTTTAGGTTTAAGATTAGGTTTAAAATGCGGTTTAAGTTGGGTTTAAATTCAGGTTGAGTTTAAGTTTAAGATGAAGTTGGAGTTGGGTTTAAGTTCAGGCTGAGTTTAAGTTGAAGATGAAGTTGGAGTTGGGTTTAAGTTCAGGCTGAGTTTAAGTTGAAGATGAAGTTGGAGTTGGGCTTGTGTCTCCTGCTCTCCGTGAGGCAGACCGAGGCACTGGAGCACAGTGTGCAGGCTGCGGCGGATGAGCTGCAGGATGTGAGAGCGGAGCGCAACGTGTTCCAGGAGAAAGCAGACCGGCTGAACCGCGAGCTCAACCACATCCTGGGGGGCCACGGCCAGCACCTGATCGACCTGGATGCACTCTGCATGGAGAACAGGTGTGTGTGTGTGTGTGTGTGTGTGTGTGTGTGTGTGAGTGTGTGTGTGAGTGAGTGTGTGTGTGTGTGTTTGTGTGTGTGTGTGTGTGTGTGAGTGTGAGAGTGTGAGTGTGTGTGAGTGTGTGTGTGTGAGTGTGTGAGAGTGTGAGTGTGAGTGTGTGAGTGTGTGTGTGTGTGAGTGTGTGTGAGTGTGTGAGAGTGAGAGTGTGAGTGAGTGAGAGTGTGTGTGTGTGTGTGTGAGTGTGAGAGTGTGAGTGTGTGTGTGTGTGTGTGTGTGTGTGTGTGTGTGTGTGTGTGTGAGAGTGTGTGTGTGTGTGTAGTTCAGGTAGAACAGGTGTGTGTTTGTGGGAGTTAATATAACTCCTCAAAAAATTATTATAAAGACGCCATAAATTCATGGGGAGAGATTTAAAGGAATCTCAACAGAGACGAGCTGCAATGCAGATATAAGTGGAAACAGTTGTGAGACCGGTAACATGTCTGTGTTAACGTTAGCTCAGCAAAACCATCGATATCGATATAGCAAGCAACCTGGTATCACGGCCAAATAAAGCTCGCTAACGTTAGCCTTTTGTGTCAAAGTAAATAAATGTCAGTTTGCTCAGCTGGTTACCATAGAGTCGTGGAAAGTATGAACGCTCAAAACTGGAAACGGTGTGCAACGTGTCGCTGGACACTTGTCGCGTAAAGCATGAATTGGCCTTCAGTGTTCCACCGTCCACGCACAGCAGATCAATATTATAATTAAATTAGATTTAATGCCACACAATTTGAGGCATGCTGGGACATGATGCGTGTCATTCGTTTTGTGTGGATGGTATTTCTTCCCCCCGGTGTAATGCATATTAATGGCACAGCGGTGTTTTGTGTGGATGGTATTTCTTCCCCCGGTGTAATGCATGTTAATGGCACAGCGGTGTTTTGTGTGGATGGTATTTCTTCCCCGGTAATGGTTAATGGCACAGCGGTGTTTTGTGCGGATGGTATTTCTCCCCCCCGGTGTAATGCATGTTAATGGCACAGCGGTGTTTTGTGTGGATGGTATTTCTTCCCCGGTGTAATGCATGTTAATGGATCTCCGCACACCGGCGTTTTGGATCTCTGCGCCAGTACCGTTTTCAGCGCCAACTGCATACATGCATGTATACATGTGTCATATCGTATCATTCTCTTTCAGATATCTACATGAAAGATTTAAGCAACTCCAAGAAGAGGTGAACCTGCTCAAAGCAAGCGTTTTGAAATACAAGGTACTGGCTTTGTGATGTCAGCAGTGGTTGGTGATGTGTGAAGTGTGTGGGAGAGAGTGGGAGAGTTGGAGAGATTGTGTGTGTGTGTGTGTGTGAATATGTTTGTGTAACTGTGTGTATATATTGTGGCGTCCCCAAGGGTTGGGCGACACTCACTGACCGTTCAGAGGGCGTAGGCACGTGTAAAAACACTGAGGAGGCAGTAATATCAGCAGAAGTTATGATTTATTAAACAAACGAACACAAAACGCAGGGTGGGGTCTTTTGGGAATACAAACACAAAGTCCACAAGGCTTGTCTCTTTGTCGTTGTCCGTTCCCAATCCGCAATCCAGGTCCAAGTTCCGTTTGTCCAGTCCGTAATCCAATTTCCAGTAATCCAATCCAACAAAAAAACAATTCCCCAACACTCTTTCAAAAAACTCTCTCCTTTAACTCTTTGTAAATCCTGGCTGGTCAACCGACTTCCACAGGTATTTACTCACCAAATCCGCACAGCAACTCCTTTCACCACTCGTTCCGACTCCTCTCACAACTCGTTCCTACTCCTTTCACCACTCGTTCCGACTCCTCTCACAGAACAATGGGCAACCGCCCTTTAAATAGGCCTTTGAAATGGCTTTCAGCTGTTCTCTATCTCCATTACCTGACTTGGTTCAGGTGTTACTGTGGCATGCTGGGAAATGTAGTGAAAAATGGCTGCCATGTGTTGTAGGCCAGGCAGCCATTTCCTAGTGCAGCCCATCCGGCTGCCACACACCCTCCTCCTCAGCTCTGACCTCGGGAGGGCCGAGCGGCCTATGTCCAGCGGCCACCAGAGGGTCCCCCTCTCCAGGTCCACTCAGGAAGTGTCCCCCTGGGTCAAACGTCCAGAATCCCCAGTCTCCGGTTGCCTGAAAAATGTCTGGCAGACATTAATGAGGGACATAAGTGGCTCACCTTTTCTGCCCCAAAATGGCCACCAGTGGGTACAGGCTCTGGGCTCCCACGGACGGAGCGGTCACCGCTCCGGTTCTGGTCTTCACCAGCCCCCATGGCTCCTCCGGTATCCGTTACGCCATTCCGAATCCAGTGTCCAGGCTTCAGCCTTTTCCTCCACCTCCCTTTTCCTTTCAGGGGGTCAGGTAGGGCAACTGGGAAAACATTCTCTTCACCACACGGTTAATTCTCCTTTTTCTTTCCTTGTCCTTCTGGCATCTCTGCTCCACCCAGGCTTCCCATGGTCACTCCGTCTACCCATCTGCCTGTTCCGTTTTCCTTTCCTCTTCAGTGGAGAACCTCTAATCTTCCTTTTCTTTTACATTTTTCCAATTTTAGTGAGGGGGATGGACTCACCTTTTCAGGAGATGGTTGGGTGTTCAAACCGGCCTCGGCCATAATTATGAGGCCTTCCTCCATACTATGGTCCCCCATAGCTCCTCCTGGCTCCCTGGAAGGTCCGGCAGGCTGAGTGGGACTGAGGACCATTGTCCCCACTCCACTGTCTGGTCATCATGTCCTCCCAGCTCCGCTGGCTGCGGGACCTCCACCTGCGTGCTAGCGTCTTGGGTGACAGGAACACACTGTACACAGTCCCGCTCTTCACTCACCCCTTTCAGGTGGGCCTGTAGGTCCAGCACAGCCTCGGCTTGGACCTTCAGTACTTCGCGAAAGGATTTCTCTGTGGCCCGCTGCTGGGCTTCCATCTCCGCCATCTTCCCCTGAAGCTGTGCGGTCTGCTCCAGCTGCAGCTTCTGGACCTGCTCCTGGGGCTCCAGCGCACTCTTCTCCGCCGTCTCCTTCGCCTCTTGGAGTCTGACCTCCCCGTCTGCTGTAGGCTCTCCAGCTCCCGAGTGCGGGCCTTCTCGTCACGGAGCTGTGACCGGATCTCCTCCTCGGTGCGGTTCTTGTCTCGTGCAGGCCGCGCAGCTCCTTCTCGTAGCGCGCCCCACGCCCAGCACCTCCCTTCTCGTGCTGCAGCCGCGTCGCTCAGCTCCTCCTTGTGCCGTGATTTCTCCTGCGCCACGTCCATGGCCAGCTCGTCCAGCATGGCCTTGCGCTTGTCCGCCCGTCTTCCTGGTCTCCTCCAGCGCCTGCTGGAGTTTGTCCTTCTCCTGGCCCCGTTCAGTCAGCTGCTCCAGGAGCCGGCTGTTGGCGCGGTTCACCTCCTGCAGCTGGGAGCTGACGTCATCTCTCTGGGCCAGGAACTTCTCCTGCTCGGTCTGTAGCTCCTGGTTCTGGGCCTTTACCTGCTCCACTCTTCTCCAGCTGGGCCAGCTGCTCCCGCAGGGCGTTGGCCTCGACCTGGTGCGTATCCCTGCTCTCCTGCTCCACTCGGCACCGGAGTTGCTCCGCCTCGGACGCATGGTTCTCCGCTGCTTTCCTTAGCTCTGCCTCCTTCTGGGCGAGCCTGGTCTGGGCATCCCCAAGGCCCGGGCATACTCATCTGCGGCCTGGTCCTGGGACTCCTGCCTGTCCAGAAAATGTCGCTGCTCATCCTCACGCATCTTTGTCAGGTTTCTCACCTGTTCTTTGAGCGCCCGGTTGTGGGACTCTACACGCCTCACTTCATCGCCCTGGGATGCCTTCTCTTTTTCATCTCCCCAGACATGATTCTCATCACTTCCAGGAGTCCATGTGGTGCTCCTCTTGCAACTGCATCACGGCCAGCAGGTGGCGCTCCTCTGAGGTGCTCACCTCCAATTTTGCCTTGCACAGCTCAAGCTGGGCACTCTGCTTCAGCTCTTGGACCTCACGGAGGGTGACACGCCATCGGTCCTCCACCATGGCGGCCCGTCTCTTCAGTCTCTGCATCTCTCCCATCGTGGAGTCTGTTGCACAAACCAAACAAAACCCCTGCTGCACTACCTCCTCTTGCCTATCTGTGCTGCCCTCTGCCCGCATTCTCCACCATATGTGGCGTCCCCAAGGGTTGGGCGACACTCACTGACCGTTCAGAGGGCGAGGCACGTGTAAAAACACTGAGGAGGCAGTAATATCAGCAGAAGTTATGATTTATTAAACAAACGAACACAAAACGCAGGGTGGGGTCTTTTGGGGAATACAAACACAAAGTCCACAAGGCTTGTCTCTTTGTCGTTGTCCGTTCCCAATCCGCAATCCAGGTCCAAGTTCCGTTTGTCCAGTCCGTAATCCAATTTCCAGTAATCCAATCCAACAAAAACAATTCCCCAACACTCTTTCAAAAACTCTCTCCTTTAACTCTTTGTAAATCCTGGCTGGTCAACCGACTTCCACAGGTATTTACTCACCAAATCCGCACAGCAACTCCTTTCACCACTCGTTCCGACTCCTCTCACAACTCGTTCCTACTCCTTTCACCACTCGTTCCGACTCCTCTCACAGAACAATGGGCAACCGCCCTTTAAATAGGCCTTTGAAATGGCTTTCAGCTGTTCTCTATCTCCATTACCTGACTTGGTTCAGGTGTTACTGTGGCATGCTGGGAAATGTAGTGAAAAATGGCTGCCATGTGTTGTAGGCCAGGCAGCCATTTCCTAGTGCAGCCCATCCGGCTGCCACAATATGCACTCAGTGGCCACTTTATTAGGTACACCTGTTTGTTAATGCTTGTTAATGTTAACCTAATCAGACAATAATGTGGCAGCAACTCAATGCATTCAAGCATGCAGACATGGTCAAGAGGTTCAGTTGTTGTTAAGACCAAAAATCTGAATGAGGAAGAAATGTGATCTAAGTGACTTTGACCGCGGAATGATTGTTGATGCCAGACGGGGTGGTGTGGGTATCTCAGACACTGCTGATCTCATGGGATTTTCACGCAAAACAGTTTCTAGAGTTTACGAAGAATGGTGCGAAAAACAAAAAACATCCAGTGAGTGGCGGTTCTGTGGGCTGATTTTGCAGAGTGCTCTTGAGAGGAGGAAGAATTCCAAAATCCACGGCAGGAACAGCAGCGCCCTAACTGGGGTGCTCTCTGCCAAACAAGGTAAAAAAGACAATATTCACACACTCACACACACTCATACTCATACATACACGCACGCACACACTCATACAAACACACACACAGTGTTAATGTCTCCCTCTCTCTCTCTCAGTGCAGTGTTAATGTCTCTCCCTCTCTCTCAGTGCAGTGTTAATGTGGCTCTAATTCTCTCTCCTCAGTGCAGTGTTAATCTCTCTCTCTCTCTCTCTCAGTACAGTGTTAATGTCTCTCTCTCTCTCTCTCTCTCTCTCTCTCTCTCTCTCTCTCTCTGAGTGCAGGGTTAATGTCTCTCTCTCGCTCTCTCTCTCTCTCTCTCAGTGCAGGGTTAATGTCTCTCTCTCTCTCTCTCTCTCAGTGCAGGGTTAATGTCTCTCCGTCTCTCTCTCTCTCTGTCTCTCAGTGCAGGGTTAATGTCTCTCCCCTCTCTCTCTCAGTGCAGGAGTTGTTGCTCTCTGAGGAGAGTGGGCAGTCTGCCGGCCACGCCCCAGTCCATCTCTGACCTCAAGTCCCTGGCAACGGCTCTCCTGAGACCATCCACGAGAAGAACATGGTGATCCAGCACCAGCGCCAGACCAATCGGTACAGCGCTGTCTCTCCATCTCCATCTCCTCCTCTCCTCTCCTCTCCCTCCTCTCTCCATCTGTCTCTCTCATTCTCCTCTCTCCCTCCTCCATCTCCTCCTCTCCCTCCCTCTCTCCATAGGTTCTCTCTCTCCCTCCCTCTCTCTCTTTGCTCTCCATCTCCCTCCTCTCCTCTCTCTCCATCTGTCCTCTATCTTTCCATCTGTCCTCTCTCTCTCTCTCCTCTCTCCATCTTTCCTCTCTCCCTCCTCTCTCTCTCTCTCTCTCCATCTCTCTCTCTCTCTCCATCGTTCAGCCTCTCTCCTCTCCATCTCTCTCCATCTCTCTCTCTCTCTCTCTCTCCATCTCTCTCCTCTCCTCCCTCTCTCTCCATCTCTCCCTCTCTCCATCTCTCTCCTCTCCCTCTCTCTCTCCATCTCTCTCCTCTCCCTCTCTCTCTCTGTGTCTCTGTGCTGTGCTGTTGCTCTGGAATCTCTGCAGTGGATGTGTTTATATTTGTGGCCATATTCTGAGTGATCCTGGGAGCACAGCACCACAGCCAATCAGCCAATCATGTGGCAGCAGAATGGGGAAGAAATGTGATCTGTGACTTTGACCATGGGATAATTGTTGGTGCCAGACGGGGTGGTGTGAGTATCTCAGAAACTGCTGATCTCATGGGATTTTCACGCACAACAGTCTCTAGAGTTTACAGAGAATGGTGCGAAAAACAAAAAACATCCAGTGAGCGGCACTTCTGTGGGTGAAAACGTCAAACCTTGAAGTGGATGGGTTACAGCAGCAGAAGACCACACCAGGTTACACTCCTGTCAGCTAAGAACAGGAAAGTGAAGCTAAAGTGGGCACAGGCTCACCAAAACTGGACAGTTGAAGATTGGAAAAACGTCGCCTGGTCTGACGAATCTCGATTTCTGCTGTGACATGCAGATGGTAGGGTCAGATTTTGGCGTAAACAACATGAATCGATGCATCCATCCTGCCTTGAGTGAATGGTTCAGGCTGGTGGTGGTGGTGTAATGGTGTGGGGAATGTTTTCTTGGCACACATTAGGCCCCTTAATACCAATTGAGCATCGTTTAAATGCCACAGCCTACCTGCATCTTGTTGCTGACTATGTGCATCCCTTTATGGCCATGGTCTACCCATCTTCTAATGGCTATTTCCAGCAGGATAATGCACCATGTCACAAAGCACACGTCATCTCAAGCTGGTTCCACGAACATGACAATGAGTTCAGTGTACTCCAATGGCCTCCACAGTCACAAGATCTCAGTCCAACAGAGCACCTTTGAGATGTGATGGAGCGGAATATTCGCAGCATGAATGTGCAGCCGACAAATCTGCAGCAACTGTGTGATGCTATCATGTCAACATGGACCAGAATCTCTGAAGAATGTTTCCAGCACCTTGTTGAATCCATGCCACAAATAATTCAGGCTGTTCTGGGGGCAAAGGGGGTCCTACCCAGTACTAGAAAGGTATATCTAATAAAGTGGCCACTGAGTGTATAGTATGCTAGAAATAAAATGAGTTTTTTCTAATTCAGTAAGTATTTAAAATTGAACCACAGAGAAAGTGTTGCCAAGTGCACACCAGCACACTTACAAATCTCATTTATTAATGCTGGCTGCATGTAGATGTTTCTGTAGGGTCCGCCCTCTCGCCGCTGCGTTGTCTTTCTGGCTTTTCTTTCCATCTTTATTCTTCTCTGCATTCCGCTCTGTTTCTCTCCTTCCCCTGCCTCTCACTTCCATCCCATCTGGCTTCTGTCTTTGTCCCCAGAGCAGAGCTTCCCCCTCTAACAAGTTTTAACAAACAAACAAAAGAGTTAAAATCTGAAAATCTAAATGCTCCATGGACGTGAGTGACTATGAGGTCATTGCTCCTGCAGGATTCTCTGGGAAACAGAGTCGCGGAGCTGGAGAAAAGCTGAAGACCCTGGAGCTGTCTGGCTTGTGGAGTCTTCCGGGTAGGCCACACCCAGCTGCGTGTTCCAGCTGTTTCTGCTGACTTGCGAGGCGTGGCATTGAGTTTAAGTGTGACTGCATATGACTGCGCTGTATGTAAGGTAACACTCTCTCTCTCTGTCTCTCCCCTCCCTCTCTCTCTCTCTCTCTCTCTCTCTCTCTCTCTCCCTCTCTCTCTCCCTCTGCTTCCTGAAGGCCTCACCTACAATGTGTCCTTGGGAATTGGGAGTACGTTTCTGCTACGCTGTGTGTCTCATCTCTCACCCCCACCCCCACTCCCACCCCCCTCTCACCCCCACCCCCACTCCCACTCTCACCCCCACTCCCACTCTCACCCCCACCCCACTCCCACTCCCACTCTCACCCCCACTCCCACTCCCACTCACCCCCACTCCCACTCACCCCCACCCCCCACTCCCACTCCCACTCACCCCCCACTCCCACCCCCACTCCCACTCACCCCCACCCCCACTCCCACTCACCCCCACCCCCACCCCCACCCCACCCCCACTCCCACTCCCACTCACCCCCACCCCCACTCCCACTCACCCCCACCCCCACTCTCACCCCCACTCCCACTCTCACCCCACTCCCACTCCCACTCCCACTCTCACCCCCACTCCCACTCTCACCCCCACTCCCACTCACCCCCACTCCCACTCACCCCCACTCCCACTCACCCCCACTCCCACTCCCCTCACCCCCACTCCCACTCTCACCCCACCCCACTCACCACCCACTCCCACCACCCCCACTCCCACTCTCACCCCCACTCCCACTCTCACCCCACTCCCACTCCCACCCCCACTCCCACTCTCACCCCCACTCCCACTCCCTCAAAGTGGTGGTGTTCTCCTGCTGTTCTCCGCTTCCTCTTGTGTGCGCTGTTGCTTTGCTCCTTGAGCATCTCAGGGAATGTTTCTGTTTTGATTCAGTAAAGTTTGTGGATTTGTGCGGAGGCAGCCATCGTAGTGCGGTGTTTCAATGTGTCAGGAACGTCATTTGTGTGTTTTTATTAGTGCATCGGGCATCCGCAGGACAACTGCAGTAAAGTACAGAGGACAGAGAAATGGGCCCCAATCCGTTAACTTGCCCAAATGTATGACAGAATGTGCAGCAGTGCATTACCAAAAAACACATCAAAATAAGCGCAATGCATGTCTTCTTCAGCAGATGGCGATGTAGTGCTTTGATCCTGGCCGGCTGTAGCAGTCCGTGCTGTGATCCTTTAGCGTTCTCTTGTTCTAGTTCTAGTGTAGCAGGGTAATGATGGTGTTGTTTTGAGTTGACAGTGCTAATCGTTGGTTTAGTCAGCTACTTCCTGCACAGTTCCTGGTTATGAACGTGACAAAACCACGGTAACGGTTATGAGGTATAGACTGCAGTGTGGGGAGGGAGGTATAGGCAGTGTGGGGAGGTATAGACAGTGTGGGGAGGTATAGGCAGTGTGGGGGGGAGGTATAGGCAGTGTGGGGAGGGAGGTATAGGCAGTGTGGGGAGGTATAGACAGTGTGGGGAGGGAGGTATAGGCAGTGTGGGGGGGAGGTATAGGCAGTGTGAGGAGGTATAGACAGTGTGGGGAGGTATAGACAGTGTGGGGAGGTATAGGCAGTGTGGGGAGGTATAGACAGTGTGGGGAGGGAGGTATAGACAGTGTGGGGAGGGAGGTATAGGCAGTGTGGGGAGGTATAGGCAGTGTGGGGAGGTATAGGCAGTGTGGGGAGGTATAGGCAGTGTGGGGAGGTATAGACAGTGTGGGGAGGGAGGTATAGACAGTGTGTGGGGAGGTATAGGCAGTGTGGGGAGGTATAGGCAGTGTGGGGAGGTATAGACAGTGTGGGGAGGTATAGGCAGTGTGGGGAGGTATAGGCAGTGTGGGGAGGTATAGACAGTGTGGGGAGGTATAGGCAGTGTGGGGAGGTATAGGCAGTGTGGGGAGGGAGGTATAGGCAGTGTGGGGAGGTATAGACAGTGTGGGGAGAGAGGTATAGACAGTGTGGGGAGGTATAGGCAGTGTGGGGAGGTATAGACAGTGTGGGGAGAGAGGTATAGGCAGTGTGGGGAGGTATAGACAGTGTGGGGAGGTATAGACAGTGTGGGGAGGTATAGACAGTGTGGGGAGAGAGGTATAGACAGTGTGGGGAGGTATAGGCAGTTTTAGCTGGTTTGGTAAGGAGCATGATGGTGTGATGTCTCAGGAGAGGGACGTAGACGCCGTTTAAACCACAGAGGGTGAGCTGGAGTCTGCAGATCCTTGGCTGTGATTGGTCCTCTCAGACAGATCTTTGGCTGTGATTGGTCCTCTCAAACAGATTGTTAGCTGTGATTGGTCCTCTCAGACAGATCCTTGGCTGTGATTGGTCCTCTCAGACAGATCTTTGGCTGTGATTGGTCCTCTCTGACGGACTCCCTCCTGAGCACTCCGGCTGGTCTCAGATCAGTTCTCGGTGTGCCAGAAGGGTTAGATGGATGTTTTTGGGGGTTACAGGGCCCAGAGACGCCATCAGTGCGGGGCAGAGCCAGCGGATGGGCTCCCCCTTAATGGGGCTCAGCCCAGAGCCAGAGCCAGCGGGGCAGCCCAGAGGTGAGCCCTACACCTGCTGCTGCTACACCTGCTGACCGCTCACTGACCACACCCTGACCGCTCACTAACCACACCCTGACCACACACTGACCACACACTGACCACCCTGACCACACACTGACCACACTCTGACCTCACACTAACCACACCCTGACCACACTAACCACACTCTGACCACACCCTGACCACACTCTGACCTCACCCTGACCACACTCTGACCACACCCTAACCACACACTGACCACACTCTGACCGCACTCTGACAACACTCTGACCGCACCCTAACCACACACTGACCACACTCTGACCTCACCCTGACCTCACCCTGACCACACTCTGACCACACCCTAACCACACACTGACCACACTCTGACCACACTCTGACCGCACTCTGACAACACTCTGACCGCACCCTAACCACACACTGACCACACTCTGACCTCACCCTAACCACACACTGACCACACTCTGACCTCACCCTAACCACACACTGACCACACACTGACCATGCTCACGCCTTTCACCGACCACACACTGACCACACTCTGACCGCACACTAACCACACTCTGACCCACACCCTGACCACACTCTGACCTCACCCTGACCACGCCACACCTTTCACCGACCACACACTAACCACACCCTAACCACACTCTGACCACACCCTGACCACACTCTGACCTCACCCTGACCACACTCTGACCACACCCTAACCTCACACTGACCTCACCCTAACCTCACACTGACCACCCTGACCTCACCCTGACCTCACCCTGACCACACACTGACCTCACCCTAACCACACTCTGACCTCACCCTGACCACACTCTGACCACACCCTGACCACACTCTGACCGCATCCTGACCGTGCTCATGCCCTGTGTATGATTTCAGAAATGTACCAAAATAAGAGCCCTCATATAGGTCATTCATGCTTTTAACTCTCCTGGCAGAAACTGATCAGTGATCTCATGGAATAAGAATACGATTGATAACGATGAATAATCTAATATTTTGTCTCATGCCTGCCTAATTTCCTGTTAAACCGAATCTGTCTGTGAGCAGGAAGTGTGGGCGTGTCCACGGGGCATCAGGGTGTGGCGGAGGATGACAGTGACCCGGGAGGCCCCGCCCAGCTCCCGGGCGGGGCCAGACGGCAGCAGTGAGGAGGGCGCGTCTGTCTGTGCGGACGCTTCCGAACACGACGTCGTAGATCTGCGGGAGGAGGCGGAGCCTGTGAGGCAGGCCGATGCCCACCTGGAGCAGGGGGAGGAGCCAGCGCACGCCCCTGCGTCAGAGCCATTGGACAGCCCCTCACTGGAACGCCCCTTCACAGGCCCCTCCCACCACAACAGAGCTCACCCCAGGAGGGGCTTAATGCAGACTTGGAGGAGGAGCTTCATTCAGACCCCGTCTTGGAGGAGCAGCCTCTGGAGAACACC
>JAINUG010000618.1:47500-65000 GCA_029706075.1 Aldrovandia affinis
AGCTAAGAGTTAGTGTTGGCGCACGTTGCATTGCGCATTGTGCAGTATCTAAGAGTTCTTGACATGCTGCTGACTGCGCCACAGTGGGAGTCTGGTGCAGGCATTACTGTTGTACCCTTAAGTACTGTATTGCTTCAGTAAATATCCTGCTGAATAAATGGGTTGTATGTAAAACTGTAAGTCGCTCTGGGATAAGAGCGTCTGTTAAATGCCTGTACAAAAAAACCCTTTCATTATATGAATAGACCTATGAGTCAATGAGTTCCACAGCGACGACTGCCACATCTCAACAGGTGTTTAAGTTATTCTGCATCCCACACACCTTTTACGAATGTGAGCCTTAAACTCTTCATAGTTCTGCTCTCAGTTAGTTGTCGTCTAAAGGTCGTCATTAGTTGTATTGTTTGCCCAAAACCACTTCACCGTTGGAACAGCCCATGGCATTCAGTTTGTCTATTTAATTATGCAATCGCACTGACAAGTTTCAACGCATGCTGCCCGAAATCCAGAGGGGGTCATTTACAAACTACAGGTCGTGGTGCATTTGACTGCTGTTTCTGCTCCCAAATGATACGTCTCTGTTCTCAAACGGGGTAGGTTCAGGCTGTAGGTTATAGAGCCCATTTCACACCCTCCAGTGCCCACTGATTTAACCGAAATGGCAGTCGGTTTGTAGCTTCCATATGAAGCCAGTAGGTGTGGGCGAATCCAGGTAAAGTGGAACATCTAAAGTTGTTGAAAAAGTTGCGCTATGCTGTTATAGCCAGTCACTCATCAGAATGCGTCGGGTAATTTCGGGTAATTGCCGCGTTAACTGCTTGTTATTAAAAATGGTCTTCGGTTGCTGACGGGGGTCAGCTGAACGGACTCTGCCCGCCTCTCTCTGCTACAAGGCCAGAAGCGCGCCAAGCGCGCGCCAAACGTGCGGGTGAAACGTCACTGCGCGTTCTGCGGTCGCGGAATCTGAATCGGCAGTGAGACAAATCGTTATTATAATCATAAGTTAACGCATTATGAATATACGTCGCAAGTTTCCGAATGGAACCATTGAAGGGGCCATATTTTAATATATTCGTTTACAACCTTTATGCTTCCTTAATTTCCAGACAGACCAAAGCAGACTACAACATTTTGCCCAATGTCTTGCTCGCTGTTGGCTGCCTTGTTAAAAACAGCCTGTGTGTAGAACCGCTTCGGTGCCGGCTACTTAACAGCATGTTTTCATCCATGCACGTACGCGCGGCAATATATTGCAGCATGCGCTTGAAAAACTTTTGTCCAAAATATATTTTCATTTTCATAATCTAGTGGATGCAACTAGCCTACTTTAAGCTTTATTGATATTCCTAATGGTTTTATATTTGTGTCTTGAACCAAATCACAATGCTATTAATTTGATCCGAGGTGTATACAACTATAAAACGTCTTGCCTTGCTGTAACGTCTTGTTTGATTTCGGTCTTTAAATTGTTTTTCGCCCCAGTCATGCGCTACACAAGACATAAAACAAATACGTCCCACACACGCAGCTAAACGTCCCACGTCATCGTTATTATAGAGTACAATGTTTATTTAGTTATATCTCCCAAAACAAATCCTGCACAACCAAATTATTTCCAGACAGCTACAATACGCATGTGCAGTGAGCCTCACTGTTGCCTCAATGCCATTCATAACCTTAATCCAGTAGGCGGGTGCATACACACAGCCATTTCCGAAACTAGCGGATTCATCTAATACCAATCGCCCTATACATGTATCGCTATAACATAAAGGGTTTTCAAAATATAGTCCTAAAATATATGACCTGAGTAACCTGACTAATTTTACTTACAAATAATTGTATTAAATTTTTCTTTTGAAGAATGATGAGGTAAGCTCTTCCGGTCGCCATTTTAACGCTGTTGCTCTTTCCTGTGTGGGAGAGCAACGCTGCTTTGACGTAGCTTCTTGTGTGCGATTTCTTATTTTAATTTCGTCGTATATTTAAAACAAGATGTCCAAAAGACATCGGCTAGATTTAGGAGATGAGTATTCGTCTAGTAAAAAGCGCTCATCGGACGGGTAAGGAAACGGAATCGGCTGGCCTCCAGTGTTGTGGTTTGGATGTGACTAGCCTGTTAGCCGGGAACCTGCGCTAGCATCTAACGTTGTTCACCATAACCGTCACAGTTGATTAAGATCACTAGCATTGTTCTCTGGCTACAGCTATACAAATAGAAAGCATTAGTATTCAATGCCAAATAATTAGACATTTAACCGAAGCCGACAGCTTTTTGCGTCACTCGTTCGCTAACCGTTATGCACGTGGCCTAGCTAGCTAGCCGTGGCTACATTTGGTTTCTGTGATAGCCGGCTCGCCGACAAGTTACACAGATTGCACATTAAGTACGTTAAGCCAACTAGCTAGCTACTTGGGCACGTATCTAGGTCGATAGTAATGGCAAAAGCAATGTCCACAAAACGTGCACTGTAGCGTTAACTATAAAAGAAGTGGGCTGCTAAGTGAAAATCGCACGGCTAGGTGGTCACGCACGCCAGTCAGATGGCTAACTAACCAGTCGCTTGTTAGTGCTGGCGGATTGTTCACTTCTTCACGTCGAACGGCATGAAAGTTGGTTGATTTGTGATCACGCTGTTTGCTTGCGACCATTCGGGTGAACTGGTTGCGTTTGCTCGCGGACTGGCTGACTGGCTGAGCCTCGGAGCTGCAGATCCGTGCATCAGCCCCATGTGGACGCCACACACACATCAACAATGACGCTTCGCCAACTCCACCAGCTAGCTAATCAGTTCGCTCTTTAGCCACTTTGCTCTCGTCTGTAGTAAATGACAAGACTAGCCCACCCATAGGGTAGTTGCGAATCGTAGTTCAGCTAGGTTAAAAGCAGATAACCAACTTTGGTTAACGCCAAAATGAGTCGCGTCGCGTCATTAAGTTAACGTGGTTTCCCGAAGTTAAGTGACTCCGTTTCCTTGTTTAAAATGACCGTGGGAGTTAGTTTCGGACTGGCGAGTGTATTTGATTTGATTTGATTTGTTCCCTGGTTAGCTCTGACACAGTGTGCCGGTACGACCACCCGGTTCCTCGGTGTTAGCATGCTAGTTAGCAAGGTTAGACAAAGTGGGTCAAAATCCCGCGTGGGTCGGCTGTTGCGTGTTGTTCTCGTCACAGTCGGATTCCCCCCCAGTTCCTCTGTGCCAGTGGTGCCTTTGGCTAATCGCGGTGAGAATTTCACCAGAGAAATCGCGTTACAAACTCTTAGCTTCCGAGGGGCTTACGGTACAGCTACTCGCCGTTTCATGCCAGCCGGCTCTGTTTTTAATGCTGAAAGGTGCGTGCACTGCGGGGCTTCCTTTTAAAAGAAGCTGGCGTGCTTTTGCAGTGGTGTGGAGGATGAAAGGTGAATGCCATAGTTGGCGGTTTTCTCGTAAACAGAGTCGAACGCTTAGATCTGGACTCCAACTCCCATGAGCACCTTGCTGACTTGTTTCGGCGTCTCGTCTCGCGAGACAGGGGCACGGATTGAGTGGTTTGTGCTGAAACGGATTCGAACCTGAACGCATTTTATTATTATTTCTTTATTAAACACTCCTTAATTAATCAGCAGATTGGTTGGCATGAAAACCAGCGTGCACAGTGGGGCCCCCCAGGACTGGGTTGGGGAGCTGGGCTTGTGCTTCACAGGTTGCAGGTTCGATTCCCAGCTGGGGCACTGCCGTTGTACCCTTTAACTCAGTAAATATCCAGCTGTTTAAATGTGTTCCATGTCAGAATGAAGCTGTGTTTAATGTGGATGAGGGGGTGTGATAAATGCCTGCAGAGTAATGCCCCCCCCCCCTTCCCACGCAGGAAGGACCGGGATCGAGACAGAGACCGGGACGAGCGGCCGAGGGAGCGGGACGGGACCGAGACCGCGACCGGGACCGGGACCGGGAGAAGGACGTGAAGCCGCCCTCCTCCGGGCTGAACTCGGTGCCGGCGCCCACGCTGAAGGCCGCCGCCCTCGGCCAGCAGATGAACCCGTTCACCAGCCTGCCGCACACGCCGCGCTACTACGAGATCCTGAAGAAGCGGCTGCAGCTGCCCGTGTGGGAGTACCGCGAGCGCTTCGGCGACATCCTCACGCGCCACCAGAGCTTCGTGCTCGTGGGCGAGACCGGCCCCGGCAAGACCACACAGGTGTGCCGCTACGCCCCTCTCTACGCCCCTCTGCCGCTACGCCCCTCACTACGCCCCTCTGCCGCTACGCCCCTCTGCCGCTACGCCCCTCACTACGCCCCTCTGCCGCTACGCCCCTCACTACGCCCCTCTGCCGCTACGCCCCTCTGCCGCTACGCCCCTCACTACGCCCCTCTCTACGCCCCTCTGGCGCTACGCCCCTCTGCCGCTACGCCCCTCTGCCGCTACGCCCCTCTGCCGCTACGCCCCTCACTACGCCCCTCTCTACGCCTCTGGCGCTACGCCCCTCTGCCGCTACGCCCCTCTGCCGCTACGCCCCTCTGCCGCTACGCCCCTCACTACGCCCCTCTGCCGCTACGCCCCTCTGCCGCTACGCCCCTCTGCCGCTACGCCCCTCTGCCGCTACGCCCCTCACTACGCCCCTCTGCCGCTACGCCCCCCTCTGCCGCTACGCCCCCTCTGCCGCTACGCCCCTCTGCCGCTACGCCCCTCTCTACGCCCTCTGCCGCTACGCCCCTCACTACGCCCCTCTCTACGCCCCTCTGCCGCTACGCCCCTCTGCCGCTACGCCCCTCTGGCGCTACGCCCCTCTGGCGCTACGCCCCTCTGCCGCTACGCCCCTCTGGCGCTACGCCCCTCACTACGCCCTCATCCGCTACGCCCCTCTGCCGCTACGCCCCTCTGCCGCTACGCCCCTCTGCCGCTACCCCCTCTTCCAGCTCACGTGCCCCCCAAACCCTCCTGACTGTAGTGACACGCCCCCTCCCTCTCGTTGGTGGCTGTAGTGACACGCCCCCTCCCTCTCATTGGTGGCTGTAGTGACACGCCTCCTCCCTCTCTCATTGGTGGCTGTAGTGACACGCCTCCTCCCTCATTGGTGGCTGTAGTGACACGCCTCCCTCTCATTGGTGGCTGCAGTGACACGCCCCCTCCCTCTCATTGGTGGCTGTAGTGACACGCCCCCTCCCTCTCATTGGTGGCTGTAGTCTCACTCCTCCCTCTCCCTGCAGATCCCCCAGTGGTGTGTTGACATGGTGCGGGCGTTGCCGGGGCCCAAACGGGGCGTGGCCTGCACGCAGCCCCGCAGGGTGGCGGCCATGAGCGTGGCTCAGCGCGTGGCGGACGAGATGGACGTGATGCTGGGGCAGGAGGTGGGGTACTCCATCCGCTTCGAGGACTGCAGCAGCGCAAAGACCATCCTGAAGTGAGTGAGATTCACCCTGAAGTGAGTGAGACTCACCCTGAAGTGAGTGAGATTCACCCTGAAGTGAGTGAGATTCACCCTGAAGTGAGTGAGATTCACCCTGAAGTGAGTGAGATTCAGACTCACCCTGAAGTGAGTGAGATTCACCCTGAAGTGAGTCAGATTCAGATTCATCCTCAAGTGAGTGAGATTCAGATTCACCCTGAAGTGAGTGAGATTCACCCTGAAGTGAGTCAGATTCAGACTCACCCTGAAGTGAGTGAGATTCACCCTGAAGTGAGTCAGATTCAGATTCATCCTCAAGTGAGTGAGATTCAGATTCACCCTGAAGTGAGTGAGATTCACCCTGAAGTGAACGAGATCAAGCCTGCACACAGATCCCCAGTGCCATGCACTCCGTTTCCCTGTAAGTACGGAAGCCTGTTAGGTTTTGGCCAGGTTTCTGTTCCAGGAAAAGCCGTGTTCTCCCCCTTATTTCTCTTGTGGCACCTGAAAGACGAGCGTTGTCTTAGTTTGAAAGTGTTCTGGCGTGCGCAGCCTCTCAGCACTGGGTCCTGTGGTCTCTGAATGTATCTGAGTGTTTATATGGAATAGCCGTGTTGAGGATTATGTTGATTGTTGATTTAATTATTTGCCGTATCCATGGCGACGTAGGTCGAGGCACGGTCAGTTTGCATGCCCTGGATATTGACTGAAGCTGAGCTCAGGTGTACACAGGTGTGTACACCCCTGCTCCCACGCTTTGCCACTTTGTCCGCCACCAAGCGACCCGTACCGAACCTAAGTACCCGTGCTGGGACTGAGTCTGGGATGTGATTTTGGGAAATGAGTTCTGGGAGACCAAGCTAGTCTGCGAGTATGTGTGGGAAACAAATGTAAGACAAAATATGCCCACTGTCGAGCGTTGCTATAGATTTATATGGCAAACTTTGGCGGTAAGATATTGCAAATGCTCATATCGGAATAGTGATCAGAATACGATCGTTTACTACTACTTGTAGCTCGTGCTGGACATATTTTTGCAGCGACAAGCTACATAAAAAGACAGATGTAAACACAAAGACAAATATAGCTAATGTTTTAATTTTTATACAATTGAAAAAATGTAATATTAAAGATTAAAGTCACTGCATGATATCTCCTCGCACGCTGCCCCGACATGACTCCCAAACGCCCAGGTAGAGGTAAGAACGTTGTAGAGTACGGGGAAAGCCGTGTTCTGCTTTTGTGAATTTCAGCCGGAATGTTAATGCTAATGTCACCACAGCGGTCGCGTTCTTTTTGTCACTTCAGATAACCCCTCCTCTCTAACTCCTCCTCTCTAACTCCATCTAACTCCTCCTCTCTAACTCCTCCTATCTAACTCCTCCTCTCTAACCCCTCCTCTCTAACTCCTCCTCTCTAACTCCTCCTCTCTAACTCCATCTAACTCCTCCTCTCTAACTCCTCCTATCTAACTCCTCCTCTCTAACCCCTCCTCTCTAACTCCTCCTCTCTAACTCCTCCTATCTAACTCCTCCTCTCTAACCCCTCCTCTCTAACCCCTCCTCTCTAACCCCTCCTCTCTAACTCCTCCTCTCTAACTCCTCCTCTCTAACTCCTCCTCTCTAACCCCTCCTCTCTAACTCCTCCTCTCTAACTCCTCCTCTCTAACTCCTCCTCTCTAACTCCTCCTATCTAACTCCTCTCTAACCCCTCCTCTCTAACCCCTCCTCTCTAACCCCTCCTCTCTAACTCCTCCTCTCTAACTCCTCCTCTCTAACTCCTCCTCTCTAACCCCTCCTCTCTAACTCCTCCTCTCTAACCCCTCCTCTCTAACCCCTCTCTAACTCCTCCTCTCTAACCCCCTCCTCTCTAACTCCTCCTCTCTAACTCCTCCTCTCTAACTCCTCCTCTCTAACCCCTCCTCTCTAACTCCTCCTCTCTAACCCTCCTCTCTAACCCCTCCTCTCTAACCCCTCCTCTCTTCACGGTTCTGTTGTGCGGTGGAAGGGGGATAGTTACGGGTCTGGATGGTTACCGTGCCGCACCGCACTGTCAGTGTCCACATGAGAATGAGGTTAAGAGCTGGGGCCTGGATACACACCGTCTGTTCACACAAGAGATCAGTGCAGTAATACAGCGATTAGACATTGTTGGCAGCTGCGTAACATACCTGTAACACTGGGAAGGAAAAGGGTAGTCGATAAAAAAAAACAGGGCGTGGGCGTGGGCGCAGGTGGCGTGATTGGCCTGCAGGGCGTGGGCGTGACCGAGGCGTGTGATTGGCCTGCAGGGCGTGACCGAGGCGTGTGATTGGCCTGCAGGGCGTGGGGCGTGACCAAGGCGTGTGATTGGCCTGCAGGGCGTGGCCCAGGCGTGTGATTGGCCTGCAGGGCGTGACCGGGCGTGTGATTGGCCTGCAGGGCGAGGGTGCGTGGCCGAGGCGTGTGATTGGCCTGCAGGGCGTGGCCGAGGCGTGTGATTGGCCTGCAGGGCGTGACCGAGGCGTGTGATTGGCCTGCAGGTACATGACGGACGGCATGCTGCTGCGGGAGGCGATGAACGACCCGCTGCTGGAGCGCTACGGCGTGATCATCCTGGACGAGGCTCACGAGCGCACGCTGGCCACGGACATCCTGATGGGCGTGCTGAAGGAGGTGGTGCGGCAGAGGGCCGACCTGAAGGTAACGCATGCACCGGCCACCGGGGGGCGCTGTGCGCTTCGGAAGAGCCAGAATAACTTTTTCATTGGTCCAGACAACTGACAGCTAAACGTAGCTCCACCCAGTTGTGTTGTCGTGATGCCCCTCCCCCATTCACCTTTTAAACTTCAGGCGAGGCCTGGGAGCATGCACAGGCTCATAATCGTGTAGGACGGGACAATTTATTCTTTATTTATTTTACCTTTATTTAACCAGGTGAACTGCTTGAGAACCAGTTCTCATTTACAGGTAGCGTAGCGGTCTAACGCTGGTCTGGTCTTGGCTGGTCCGATACGGTGTGCGCTGCCTGTCGGGGACTCGTGTGGGGAGGGTTGTAAATCTAAATTAATAGAGGGTGGAATTGGCTACTAAATTGGGAGAAAAACTGGAAAAAATCAGGAACAAAAAAACCCTCCGTTCTTCCACCATGGTCCTCCTTAAGACCACGCACACCACACACAATGAAAAGGAGATGGATAAATAATAATTATTCGTATTATTGTGTTCTGTGTGCATGCGTGCTGGACGTTTGTGTGTGTGTGTGTACAGGTGTGTGTGTGTGTGTGTGTGTGTGTGTGTATAGGTGTTGTGTGTGTGTGTGTGTGTGTGTGTGTGTGTATAGGTGTGTGTGTGCGTGTGCAGGTGTATAGTGTGTGTGTATAGGTGTGTGTGTGCGTGTGTGTGTGTGCGTGTGCAGGACGTTGTGTTCAGTGTGCAGTGATGGGGATTATCGCCGCCCTGTGCAGGTGATTGTGATGAGCGCCACTCTGGACGCGGGGAAGTTCCAGGTGTATTTTGACAGCTGCCCCCTGCTGACCATCCCGGGCCGCACGCACCCCGTGGAGATCTTCTACACGCCGGAGCCCGAGAGAGACTACCTGGAGGCGGCCATCCGCACCGTGATCCAGATACACATGTGTGAGGAGGAGGAGGGGGACGTGCTGCTGTTCCTCACCGGACAAGAGGTGCGCTACACACACACACACACACACACACACACCTCACACACACACACACACACACACACACCTATACACACACACACACACACACACACACACACACACACACACACTGTGAGATGAGCAGGAAGTCGGATGAAGGCCCTGTGCTGACGGTCTCCCTCTCTTCCCCCCCCACCTCTCTCTCCCTCTCACCCCCTCTCTCTCACACCCACACACACTCACACACACACACCTACACACACTCTCTCTCTCTCTCTCCCTCTCTCCCACCTCTCTCTCTCTCTCCCCCTCTCTCTCGCTCCCTCTCTCTCTCTCTCTCTCTCTCTCTGTCTCTCTCTCTCTCTCTCCCCTCTCCCCCTCTCTCTCCCGCTCCTCCTCTCTCTCTCCCCTCTCTCTCTCTCTCTCTCTCCCTCTCTCTCCCTCTCTCCCCTCTCCCTCTCTCTCCCCCTCTCTCCCTCTCTCCCTCTCTCTCTCTCTCCCCCTCCCTCTCTCCCTCTCCCCTCCTCCCCCTCTCTCTCCTCTCCCTCCCCCCCTCCTCTCTCTCTCTCTCTCTCAGGAGATTGACGAGGCGTGTAAGCGCATTAAGCGTGAGGTGGAGGACCTGGGGCCGGAGGTGGGGGACATAAAGATCATCCCCCTGTACTCCACGCTGCCCCCCCTGCAGCAGCAGAGGATCTTTGAGCCCCGCCCCCGGAAACCCAGCGGTGCCATCGGGAGAAAGGTGCGCCCCCCTCCTGTGCTGCTTGTGCCACCGGACCCCTGGTTGTCACGGCAGCATCTCTGCCCCCCCCATGTTGAATGTGATGAGCTGACAGAGCATCGTTAAACTAACACACATTTTAACAATTTATTTATGTCCACATAAAGAAAGCATACAAGGACACAAATACTGAAGGTGCAGTAAAGTTGCATTCACAGAATCATGGCACAGATCTTCAAGATACAAAACAAAACACATCACTTATGGGTATAAGCAGCAGCGTCTCCGCCATATATGGCGGCTGCCAATGATGGCAGAGACAGCACAATATTAGCTAGCCTTTTAGCCCCCTTTTTGGGCATCCCAAGTTGTTGAAACCCTCTAACACACACACACACACAGAGCATCGTTAAACTAACACACACACACGGCATGCTGGGTAAAGGGCATGCCTGCACTCTCAAACACACACTCATCTCCCTCTCCTCTCAAACACACACTCATCTCCCTCTCCTCTCAAACACACACTCATCTCCCTCTCCTCTCAAACACACACTCATCTCCCTCTCCTCTCAAACACATCTCCCACTCATCTCATCTCCCTCTCCTCTCAAACACACACTCATCTCCCTCTCCTCTCAGGTTGTGGTGTCGACAAACATCGCTGAGACCTCCCTCACCATCGATGGCGTGGTGTTTGTGATCGATCCCGGATTTGCCAAGCAAAAGGTTGGTAAATCTCTCTCTCTCCCCCTCTATCTCTCCATCTCTCTCTCTCCCTCTCTCTCTCTTCTCCCCCCTCCCTCTCTCTCTCTCCCCCTGTTAAATGGCAGCTCCAGTTTTGGGCACATAAGGAGCCAAAATGCCCCCCCCCCGATGAGTGGGCTCTTTAGTGAAGACCGATGAAAGTCTGCATCTGGATGAGCCAAAATGGCGTCCCCCCTGTGGTGACTGGTGGCGGTCGCTCACTCCCGTTCCTCCGGCGGTCAGGTGTACAACCCGCGCATCCGGGTGGAGTCCCTGCTGGTCACGGCCATCAGCAAGGCGTCGGCCCAGCAGCGCGCCGGCCGCGCGGGCAGGACACGCCCAGGGAAGTGCTTCCGCCTCTACACAGAGAAGGCCTACAAGACCGAGATGCAGGTGAGACCTGCACACACCATTCAGCTACAGTTACAACACAGTACACTGCATTACACTGCAGTACATAACATTACAACACTGCATTACAATACAATACATTACATTAAAATACATTACAATACAATACATTACATTACATTAAAATACATTACAATATATTACAGCCAATCGGATGGCTTCTTGCTTCTGTAATGGCAGAGTTTCCCTTGTGAAGCACACTCCCTTCAGTAACCCCCCATTCCTCCTTCCTGTGCCGTTGACCCCCAGGACAACACATACCCCGAGATCCTGAGGTCGAACCTGGGCCCGTGGTCCTGCAGCTGAAGAAACTGGGCATCGATGACCTGGTGCACTTTGACTTCATGGACCCCCAGGTGAGACGCCGGTTTGGCCCCGGGGGGGGTCGAGGTGCCCCGCCCTGCTGGTGATGCTGGGGAGTGCAGCCGGATTACCCCCTGCTCTGTGGGCCGTTACACAGACACTCTGCACTCGGCCTGCGTAACAAAATGCTCTACACAGCCTTCCTTTGACTCCTAGTGTGCTCTGTGAACCCTGGTGCCCAGTGTTGAGCAGAGAGAGTTGTACACTGTACACTGTAGACTGTACAGTGTAGGCTGTAGGCTGTAGGAGACTGTAGGCTGTAGGAGACTGGAGGCTGTAGGAGACTGGAGGCTGTAGGAGGCTGTAGACTGTAGGAGACTGGAGGCTGTAGACTGTAGGAGACTGTAGGCTGTAGGAGACTGTAGGCTGTAGACTGTAGGAGACTGTAGGCTGTAGACTGTAGGCTGTAGGAGACTGTAGGCTGTAGACTGTAGGAGACTGTAGGCTGTAGGAGACTGTAGGCTGTAGGAGACTGTAGGCTGTAGGAGACTGTAGGCTGTAGGAGACTGTAGGCTGTAGGAGACTGTAGGCTGTAGGAGACTGTAGGAGACTGGAGACTGTAGGCTGTAGGAGACTGTAGGCTGTAGGAGGCTGTAGGAGACTGTAGGCTGTAGGAGACTGTAGGCTGTAGGAGACTGTAGGAGACTGTAGGCTGTAGGAGACTGTAGGCTGTAGGCTGTAGGAGACTGTAGGCTGTAGGAGACTGTAGGCTGTAGACTGTAGGAGACTGGAGGCTGTAGGCTGTAGGAGACTAGACTGTAGGAGACTGTAGGCTGTAGGCGACTGTAGACTGTAGGAGACTGTAGGCTGTAGGAGACTGTAGGCTGTAGACTGTAGGAGACTGTAGACTGTAGGAGACTAGGCTGTAGACTGTAGGAGACTGTAGACTAGGAGACTGTAGGAGGCTGTAGGCTGTAGGAGACTGGAGGCTGTAGACTGTAGGCTGTAGGAGGCTGTAGGCTGTAGGAGACTGGAGGCTGTAGACTGTAGGCTGTAGGCTGTAGGAGGCTGTAGACTAGGAGACTGTAGGAGGCTGTAGGCTGTAGGAGACTGGGAGGCTGTAGGAGACTGTAGGCTGTAGGAGGCTGTAGGCTGTAGGAGAGGAGGCTGTAGACTGTAGGAGACTAGGCTGTAGGCTGTAGGAGAGGAGGCTGTAGACTAGGAGACTGTAGGAGGCTGTAGGCTGTAGGAGACTGGAGGCTGTAGGAGACTGTAGGCTGTAGGAGACTGTAGGCTGTAGGAGACTGGAGGCTGTAGGAGACTGTAGGCTGTAGAGAGGCTGTAGGAGGCTGTAGACTGTAGGAGGCTGGAGGCTGTAGGCTGTAGGAGACTGTAGCACACAATGAGCCCCAGGGGACACTGTTTAATGTGTGGGTTCAAAGCAGAAGCCAAGCATACTTGCAGAATATATAGTTTTAATATAGAGGAGAACATTTAATTCAGGTCTTTTTGATACACAAGGTCAAGGTTTGATTTTCAATTCAGGCTGATTTTGTTCTGTTCAAACTACTTAATATGTGGCCATTATACCATCTCAGCCACTTGCTTAGCAGATCTACAGCAGATGCTTATACACTGCCCGTCTAAAAAAAAGTCACACACTCTAATATTTTGTTGGACCGCCTTTAGCTTTGATTATGGCACGCATTCGCCGTGGCATCGTTTCGATAAGCTTCTGCAATGTCACAACATTTATTTCCAGAGTTGCATACATTTTTCGCCAAGATCTTGTACTGATGATGGGAGAGAGTCAGACCGCTGCGCAAAGTCTTCTCCAGCACATCCCAAAGATTCTCAATGGGGTTAAGGTCTGGACTCTGTGGTGGCCAATCCATGTGTGAAAATGATGTCTCATGCTCCCTGAACCACTCCTTCACAATTTGAGCCCGATGAATCGTGACATTGTCATCTTGAATATGCCAGTGCCATCAGGGAAGAAAAATCCATTGATGGAAAAACCTGGTCATTCAGTATATTCAGGTAGTCAGCTGACCTCATTCTTTGGGCACATAACGTTGCTGAACCTAGACCTGACCAACTGCAGCAACCCCAGATCATAACCCCAGATCTTAGTTAAATCCAGGTGGTGACTTTTTTTTTGGCCAGGCAGTGTAGTTGATATGAAAAGATGGTACAATTGGCTACTAAATCGGAAGAAAATGGGATGAAATCAGAAACAAACTTGTGCTAACGTGCCATAGGGACGTGTGTGTCCCTGGGGTGTAATGTATAAAGCATGCGATGTGCATAATGTATAATTTATAATGCTGTTTCTAGATATAACCGCGATTAGTGAGGGTAGCAGATCAATCCCAGTCAGAGATGTGCTGTGCAGTGTCAGTGAGTGAGTGGGTGTGTGCTGTCACGCGTATCGTTTCAGCTTTTAATGAAAGCTACAGTGTGGTGGCTGTGCTTTCTTGTTTGTATGTTGTAAGGAAAGTACAAAACAACAACAATACTGCCTGATCCCTGGTGCCTCTTCTGTTTTTCTTCTTTTTTTTTTAATATATATATATATATATATATATTTTTTTTTTTTTTACTTTCAAAAATAAAATTGTAACTATGGTATGTATGATATTGAGTAGATTTTTTTCTTCTCTTTTAAGAATTTGTTTCAGATTTTATCCCATTTTCTCCCAATTTAGTAGCCAATTACACCTCTTTTTCATGTGTGCGCGTGTGTGGTGTCTGTGTGTGTGTGTGTGTGGTGTGTGTGTGCGTGCGTGTGTGTGTGTGTGTGTGTGTGTGCGTGCGTGCGTGTGTGTGTGTGCGTGCGTGTGTCTGTGTGTGTGTGTGTGTGTGTGTGTGTGTGTGTGTGCGTGCGTGTGTGTGTGCGTGCGTGGTGTGTGTGTGGTGTGCGTGCATGCGTGCGTGCGTGTGGTGTGCGTGTGTGTGTGTGCGTGCGTGTGCGTGTGTGTGTGCGTGTGTGTGTGCGTGCGTGCGTGCGTGCGTGTGTCTCTGTGTGTATGTGCGTGCGTGTGTGTGTGTGTGTGTGTGGTGTGCGTGCGTGCGTGCGCGTGTGCGTGTGGTGTGTGTGCATGCGTGTGTGTGTGCGCGTGCGTGTGCGTGCGTGTGCGTGCGTGTGTGTGTGTGCGCGTGCGTGTGTGTGTGTGCGTGTGGTGTGTGTGTGTGTGTGTGTCTGCGTGCGTAGCTCCAGAGACGCTGATGCGGGCCCTGGAGCTGCTGAACTACCTGGCGGCGCTGAACGATGACGGAGACCTGACGGAGCTGGGCTCCATGATGGCCGAGTTCCCCCTCGACCCGCAGCTCGCCAAGATGGTGATCGCCAGCTGCGAGTTCAACTGCTCCAACGAGATCCTGTCCATCACCGCCATGCTGTCAGGTAACGCCCCGGGGGAACGCCACGGCAACGCCCGCCAGCCCATTTACAGACCCCCCCACGCCTGCCTTTACCGCCCGCCAACAGTCTACCGCCCGCCAGCTGCCTTGTTCTTACCGGCAACCGCGTTTACAGACCTCCAGCGCCCACTCTGAGCTCCCACTCTGACCGCTCGCCCACTCTGACCGCCCACTCTGACCGCCCACTTGAGCCCCCCCACTCTGACCCCCCACTCTGAGCGCCCACTCTGACCCCCACTCTGACCCCACTCTGACCCCCCACTCTGAGCCCCCACTCTGACCCCCCACTCTGACCCCCACTCTGACCCCCCACTCTGACCCCCCACTCTGACCCCCCACTCTGAGCCCCACTCTGAGCTCCCACTCTGAGCTCCCACTCTGACCCCCCCACTCTGACCCCCCCCACCTGACCCCCACTCTGAGCGCCCACTCTGACCCCCCCACTCTGACCCCCCACTCTGACCCCCCCACTCTGACCGCCCACTCTGACCCCCCACTCTGACCCCCCACTCTGAGCGCCCACTCTGACCCCACTCTGACCCCCACTCTGACCTCCCACTCTGACTGCCTGCCGCAGTAATCACGCAGCAGGATAACCGCAGAAGAAGAAGAACGCTGGTAGTGGAGATTAGGGCGTTTTTGAGAGTGAGAGAGAGAGAGGGGGAGGGGGAGGAGTTAAATCACAGGTCAGGCTGGTGCCCACACCCCTCCCTCGCTGTGCCCGTCACCGCGGCGACCTGGGAATGGTCCGGTCAACACCGAGCCGGCCTGCCGCGCGTTCGTTAGGCGCCACGATGGGGGGGGGGAGGCAGGCGGTAAATGAAGATAAATCTGGTGCCACAGGGCACAATGAGTCTCTGAACATGGAGGTTGTGTGTGGGTCAGTAGTGTGTGGGTCAGTAGCGTGTGAACATGGAGGTTGTGTGTGGGTCAGTAGTGTGTGGGTCAGTAGCGTGTGAACATGGAGGTTGTGTGTGGGTCAGTAGTGTGTGGGTCAGTAGTGTGTGGGTAGTGTGTGGGTCAGTAGTGTGTGAACATGGAGGTAGTGTGTGGGTCAGTAGTGTGTGGGTCAGTAGTGTGTGAACATGGAGGTTGTGTGTGAACATGGAGGTTGTGTGTGGGTCAGTAGTGTGTGAACATGGAGGTTGTGTGAACATGGAGGTTGTGTGTGGGTCAGTAGTGTGTGGGTCAGTAGTGGTGGGTCAGTGTGTGTGTAGTGTGTGAACATGGAGGTTGTGTGTGGGTCAGTAGTGTGTGAACATGGAGGTTGTGTGTGGGTCAGTAGTGTGTGAACATGGAGGTTGTGTGTGGGTCAGTAGTGTGTGAACATGGAGGTTGTGTGTGGGTCAGTAGTGTGTGGGTCAGTAGTGTGAGGTTGTGTGGGTCAGTAGCGTGTGAACATGGAGGTTGTGTGTGAACATGGAGGTTGTGTGTGGGTCTGTAGTGTGTCAGTAGTGTGTGAACATGGAGGTTGTGTGTGGGTCAGTAGTGTGTGGGTCAGTAGTGTGTGGGTCAGTAGTGTGTGAACATGGAGGTTGTGTGTGGGTCAGTAGTGTGTGGGTCAGTAGTGTGTGGGTCAGTAGTGTGTGAACATGGAGGTTGTGTGTGGGTCAGTAGTGTGTGAACATGGAGGTTGTGTGTGAACATGGAGGTGTGTGGGTCAGTAGTGTGTGGGTCAGTAGTGTGTGAACATGGAGGTTGTGTGTGGGTCAGTAGTGTGTGAACATGGAGGTTGTGTGTGGGTCAGTAGTGTGTGAACATGGAGGTTGTGTGTGGGTCAGTAGTGTGTGGGTGGAGGTAGTGTGTGGGTCAGTAGTGTGTGGGTTAGTAGTGTGTGGGTCATGGAGGTAGTGTGTGGGTCAGTAGCGTGTGAACATGGAGGTAGTGTGTGGGTCTGTAGTGTGTGGGTCAGTAGTGTGTGGGTCAGTAGTGTGTGGGTCAGTAGTGTGTGGGTCAGTAGTGTGTGACGTTCAGCCGCTGGTGGTTCTCTGTGCTCTGCTGTGGCTGGTCATTGGCGCACAGAGCTCTTTTAAGAGCGTGTCGTATAAACGCACTCGTCAGCATCGTCAGAAGTGCGTCTCCGGTGTCACGCCGAGGAGCAGGCCCTCGCTGTGTCTCTGTGTCTCTCTGTCTCTCTGTGTCTCTCTGTGTCTCTGCGTCTCTGTGTCTCTGTGTCTCTGCCCTCGCTGTGTCCCTGTGTCTCTGTGTCTCTGTGTCCCTGTGTCCCTGTGTCCCTGTGTCTCTGTGTCTCTGTGTCTCTGTGTCTCTGTGTCTCTGTGTGTCTGTGTGTCTCTGTGTCTCTGTGTCTCTGTGTCTCTGTGTCCCCGTGTCCCCGTGTCCCCGTGTCCCTGTGTCCCTGTGTCCCTGTGTCCCTGTGTCTCTGTGTCCCTGTGTCTCTGTGTCTGTGTGTCCCTGTGTCTCTGTGTCTCTGCCCTCGCTGTGTCTCTGTGTCCCTGTGTCGCTGTGTCCCTGTGTCCCTGTGTCTCTGTGTCTCTGTCTCTCTGTGTCTCTGTCTCTCTGTGTCTCTGTGTCTCTGTGTGTCCCTGTGTCCCTGTGTCCCTGTGTCCCTGTGTGTCTCTGTGTCTCTGTGTCTCTGTGTCCCTGTGTCTCTGTGTCTGTGTGTCCCTGTGTCTCTGTGTCTATGCCCTCGCTGTGTCTCTGTGTCCCTGTGTCGCTGTGTCCCTGTGTCCCTGTGTCTCTGTGTCTCTGTCTCTCTGTGTCTCTGTCTCTCTGTGTCTCTGTGTCTCTGTGTGTCCCTGTGTCCCTGTGTCTCTGTGTCCCTGTGTCCCTGTGTCCCTGTGTCCCTGTGTCTCTGTCTCTCTCTCTCTGTGTCTCTGTGTCTGTCTGTGTCTCTGTCTCTCTGTGTCCCTGTGTCCCTGTG
>JAINUG010000618.1:72500-115285 GCA_029706075.1 Aldrovandia affinis
TTCAGTACCAACTGCCAAAGAGCTTCCAGTACCAACTGCCAAAGAGCTTCCAGTACCAACAGCCAGTGAGCTTCCAGTACCAACAGCCAGTGAGCTTCCAGTACCAACAGCCAAAGAGCTTCCAGTACCAACAGCCAGTGAGCTTCCAGTACCAACAGCCAGTGAGCTTCCAGTACCAACAGCCAGTGAGCTTCCAGTACCAACAGCCAGTGAGCTTCCAGTACCAACAGCCAGTGAGCTTCCAGTACCAACAGCCAGTGAGCTTCCAGTACCAACAGCCAAAGAGCTTCCAGTACCAACAGCCAAAGAGCTTCCAGTACCAACAGCCAGTGAGCTTCCAGTACCAACAGCCAAAGAGCTTCCAGTACCAACAGCCAGTGAGCTTCCAGTACCAACAGCCAGTGAGCTTCCAGTACCAACAGCCAGTGAGCTTCCAGTACCAACAGCCAGTGAGCTTCCAGTACCAACAGCCAGTGAGCTTCCAGTACCAACAGCCAGTGAGCTTCCAGTACCAACAGCCAAAGAGCTTCCAGTACCAACAGCCAAAGAGCTTCCAGTACCAACAGCCAAAGAGCTTCCAGTACCAACAGCCAAAGAGCTTCCAGTACCAACAGCCAGTGAGCTTCCAGTACCAACAGCCAGTGAGCTTCCAGTACCAACAGCCAGTGAGCTTCCAGTACCAACAGCCAAAGAGCTTCCAGTACCAACAGCCAAAGAGCTTCCAGTACCAACAGCCAGTGAGCTTCCAGTACCAACAGCCAAAGAGCTTCCAGTACCAACAGCCAATGAGCTTCCAGTACCAACAGCCAATGAGCTTCCAGCAGCAGTAGGGACTCGGTGCTGTATAGCCAACACACGGATGTTCTGTTCAGTGTTCATTATTGATCTGTGTTTGTTTGGTCAGTGATCTGTTATAATGTCGACTCAACTCAACTTCTTTTAAATGCAGCTTTCTTTTTTTTGGCAGTCTTTGGAGTCTTCTGCTGTCTCATCATTGGGTCTTTCCCCTTTTCAAAGAAGCTCTCCAGCAATGTTTGTTTTTTACTCATTTTTGCTAGGGTTAGCTTGTGGGCTTAATTTATTGGTGCATGGAAAAAACTGCGACTGAGACAAGTGCGGAAAAGAGGCACAGATGGAAGTGGTCAAAATTAAAAGTTTTTATTCTTTCTGTACCCGGTACCAAATGATCCATGGCCCGGTACTGGTCCGCGGCCCGGTGGTTGGGGACCCCTGCTCTACTTGATAATGGCGAGCTGCAAGAAAAATAATTTTAGCGAGGCCGAAATCGAGGTCCTGTTGGCGGAGGCGCAGATGCGTGCAGAGACGCTGTTTGGGAGCCTTTCCAGTGGCTTTACCAGTAAAACCAAGTACGTGGCCTGGCAGTCTGTAGCCCAGGCTGTGAACGGGGGCAGCAAAGGTCCCTGAAGGACGTAAAAAGAAAAAGTGGTCTGATTTAAAACTGAGGTCAAAATCTCTAATAACTCGTTCCTTCTTATTGCGCGGTTGGCGATATCTTCGAGAAGCAAAGCCATTCTTCCTCTTACAAACCACTGCATTATTGGACATTTTATAGCCTACAGATTGACCGAAATGTTTTACACGCGTGGAACCATAATATGTATTAAATACAGTTCAAGGATGCGTCAATTATGCTAATAGGGGTAGTTTTGGAAAACCAATGTGCGTTTTCCACAAGTAGCCTAGCTTATGTTGTTTTAATTTATTAATACATTTATTGTGCAAACCATTACGTATAGCCTAAGCAATGTGTTCTATCTGGTAATACTACTACTACTACTACTACTACTACTACTACTACTACTACTACTACTACTACTACTACTACTACTACTACTACTACTACTACTACTACTACTACTACTACTACTACTACTACTACTACTACTACTACTACTACTACTAATAATGAGGAAACAATTAGGCAGCAGACGACATGTTGGCACTGTTAGATTTCCAAATACATTTTACATTACATTTACATTTTAAGCATTTAGCAGACGCTCTTATCCAGAGCGACTTACAATATGTACATTAATACATGGTAGGAACAATCATAGTACGCGCAAGAGATCAGTGCAGTAATACAGCGATAAACCATTGCAGGCAGCTGCGTACTCATACCTGTAACACTGGGAAGGAAAAGGTTAGTCAATTATTATTTTTAATGGAGTAAGCAGGGGTATATAGTGTTGAGCAAGTAGGCAGTGGTGATGACAATTAGCTAGATGTACAGAATTCAGTGGTAGTAGAGTCTGAAAAGGTGGGTTTTGAGTCTCTCGCGGAAGATCGCAAGTGATTCCGCGGTCCTGACCGATTGCGGAAAGTATTTCCACCAGCGAGGGGTCAGGACAGAGAAGAGACGAGACCGCGAATACCTGCAGTACTCCAACATTGCCACAAGGAAACGTGCGTACGCCAAGTTGAAACCTGACGTGGAGGTAAGTACTTTTCCACGTCAAAGACCGTTTTTATAAATCTAAACTTTGACGTGGATTTGAGCGTACGCACGTTCTAAGATCAAATCTGTGCGTAAGTACGTTTTATAAATGAGGCCCCTGGAGTTCACAGGTGTCACCTGGCTCACATTCACCCCTGCATAAAGACCTCCATCTGCTCAGTGAATGTATTTCAATACATAAAAGGTGGTTTGTTTGTGAAATATTTATGGACCACGTGTATTGTAGGCTATTCATAAAACATTGTTCAATAAATGTTAATAAACATGAGTTGTTTTGCAGGGCTTCTCCAGGACAGCACTGATGAATGACTACAGAAGGCGTGTTCAGCACGGTTTAATATTTGCTGAAGCATTGACTTTTTTTTCCGGTGTCTGCTCCAATGTACACAGCTCACTCCTTATAAATGAATTATAAATGATGTATAAATGACTTATAAACGACTTATAAATGAGTTATAAATGCTCATGTTACATCAGTTGTTTAAAGCTGTAAATGTCTTGTTTCACAGAACCTGTCCAGTTGTAATGGGTGACTGATGTCTACTTCAGGACACTGCAATATATTTAAATAACATTTTAATAACGTATTAATTAATGGTTATTTAATGGGACCATCATATAAAGTGTTTCCATATAACAGAAGTCATAACTTGTCTGTGGGCTCAATTAACATAAATTATCATGTGGCCTTTCTGAGGATTGTGAAATAAAAAATAAAGTTTTGAAGCAAATGGAAATGTGGGAATAGAGTGGTGGTCTTCAGGGACATTTTGTTTTCATTTTATTTTTATTTTAGTGCATGTGATGACTGTGGGCGTGTGTGATGTCACGATGCAGAGATAATGTACATTACTGAGAGAGATGACTGGGCGTGTGTGATGTCACAATGCAGAGATAATGTACATTACTGAGAGAGATGACTGTGGGCTTGTGTGATGTCACAATGCAGAGATAATGTACATTACTGAGAGAGATGACTGTGGGCTTGTGTGATGTCACAATGCAGAGATAATGTACATTACTGAGAGAGATGACTGTGTGTGCTTGTGTGATGTGATGTACTGAGAGAGATGACTGTGGGCTTGTGTGATGTCACAATGCAGAGATAATGCAATGCAGAGATAATGTACATTACTGAGAGAGATGACTGGGCGTGTGTGATGTCACAATGCAGAGATAATGTACATTACTGAGAGAGATGACTGGGCGTGTGTGATGTCACAATGCAGAGATAATGTACATTACTGAGAGAGATGACTGTGTCCTTGTGTGATGTCACAATGCAGAGATAATGTACATTACTGAGAGAGATGACTGGGCTTGTGTGATGTCACAATGCAGAGATAATGTACATTACTGAGAGAGATGACTGTGGGCTTGTGTGATGTCACAATGCAGAGATAATGTACATTACTGAGAGAGATGACTGTGTGCTTGTGTGATGTCACAATGCAGAGATAATGCACATTACTGAGAGATGCTGGGCGGCAGTGTGCAGCACAGTGATCTTTGGCTCAAGGGATCGTAGCTGTATTGGAGAGGGCCCTCCTGCCTCTGTACTCTGGTATTGCGCTGGGCTTTTGGACTTTGTGAGGTGAGGACTCCCGGTTAAGTGTAAAAGACACTTTCAGTGGCTTTCCAACCATATCACTGTTCTCAAAGCCATGGCAGTCCGAATGTTTGGCTTGCTCTCCTCGCCCACCCAGAGGCCTGGCCTTACTGTCGACTGGAAGAGGCCAACTGATTGGTCCTTGCGAGGCTGGTGTGTATAGTACATTGTTGGCATGACCAACAAATCCCTGGATTTTTTTTTTTTTTTTTTTAGATTTTTTCACGTTTTTTCTCCCAATTTGGTAGCCAATTGCGCCCTCTATTTATTTTGATTAACCCTCCCCACACGGGTCCGTCGCTCGACTACTCGAGGCAAGCCAATTCTCCGTGGGCAGCGACCTCGCTTTTCTCCGCAAACGGAACTCGCCCACCCACGCACTTTGTGGAGACTCCCTTTCCATGCTTCTCGGCGGACCCGAGCCGGCTCTCCCTCCCCCTCCCTCTGGGTGTGTGTGTGTGTGTGTGTGTGTGTGTGTGTGTGTGTGTGTGTGTGTGGCTGTGATCGCGTGTGCATGTGTGTGTATGTGTGTGTGTGCGGCTGTGATCGCGTGTGCATGTGTGTGAGTGTGCGTGTGTGTCTGTGGATGTGTGTGAGTGTGAGAGAGAGAGAGAGAAATTACAACAAATAGACCGGTCTGTGGCCATCTCACACACACACACACACACACACACACAGAAAGAAAGGAAGTTCATAATGTGCTCTCTCTCTCTTTCTCTTTCTCTTTCTCTCCTTTCCTCTTCTATCTCTCTCTCTCCCCCCGCCCTCTCTCTCTATAATTAGAAACTGCGATGCAGTTATTTATTGGGGTCTCCCTGGCGGAATGCGGAGCTGCAGGGGTGTTGCCGGGCGCCCTTTGTTACCGGGGGGCTGGAAAGTGGAACCTGATCCCCACTGCGCCATTCCGCATTGGGTTTAAGAGCTGTGTGTGTGTGTGACCTGATGTCTGACTGTCATTTAATTTACAAAGTCTGTCTGTCTGTCTGTGTGTCTGTCTGTCTCTGTCTGTCTGTCTGTCTGTCTGTCTGTCTGTCTGTCTGTCTGTCTGTCTGTGGGGCCTCCTGTGACTGCCCTGGCGTTAGTCTCTCAGCACTGGGGATGGACACTGCCAAACCCCACAGGAGGGCTAACACACTCAGCTAACACACCGCTAACCACACTCAGCTAACTCACACTCTCACACGCACACTCACCTCAACACACACTCATACACGCACTCACACATACACACTCACACGCACATACACATACACACTCACACGCACATACACATACACACTCACAGTTGCCACACACACACACACACACACACACACACTCACACACTCATACACACATGTGAGATTATTGTGGTGTGATTACCGCTCAAACAGCCCACGTGTGTGGAAACATCGGCCCACATTCCCGATGAACAGCGCCTCTGGCCAACGATCAGAGATGCATCAGGCCCGCCCCATTCATCGTGCTCCCCTGGTCCGCTAGTTAGTAGGGCCACCGCCACGAAATATCAACAGGGCAGCGCACACTCTCACGCGTTCCTCTCGACAGGGCCAAGGAATGGCATTTGATGTTCGGCAATAAACTGCGATGCCAGGGATCTCTTTGAGGCCATGTCCCCCAAACGAGCGTCGGAAACAGCTTCAACCAATCAGGGCTCTGACATTGCACGGGACGGCCAATCAGTAGCCTGCATTGTCTTTTTTTTCGGTTTACCTCAACTTAAAATAGAGGTCCCTGTTGTGAGCTTCCTACCTCCCGCAAGGCACTCTGTTCAATGGGGCTTCGCAAACCTTTGGATTCAATCTCATACAATTCAGTTCAATTTCATGAGCAGATGAGAATTGACATGTTTATGAAAAAAACTAAACAAAGGCTGTGTAGTAATATAAACTATAGAGTGTGTTCAGAGTGGGTTTTTGTTATTATCTCAGATAGAGAGGTAATTTTTAACACGCTTATCCCAAACATTTTTTAAATTCAATTTGTGACGCTCAATATTCTCTGCGCGTATGGAAGCCTGTGTGTGCGTGCGTGCGTGTGTGTGAGAGCGTGCGTGCGTGTGTGCGTGCGTGCGTGCGTGCGTGTGTGTGTGTGTGTGTGAGAGAGAGAGAGAGAGAGAGTGTGGGTGTGTGAGAGATTCTCGATGAGAGATGAGAGCAGGATCTGGTGGTCCACGGTGTCGAATGCAGCTGACAGGTTGAGGAGGAGGAGGACGGAGCTGAGGGATTGGGACTGTGCCAGGCCAGGGAATGTGCTAATAGAATGTTCCCATCCTGGAGCGGGACACCCTGTGTGTCCCCCTGCCTGTCCTGGCACGCGCACCCTGCCCCGAATCTCCCCGGGCGACCAGCGTTCCCCACCACGCGCACGTTCCAGCACAGCGATGTGGCGCTGCTCAGAAGGGCAGCAGGATCACGGCTCTGACCCAGAGCTGCAGGCTTTACAACTTTCACTTTCACCTCCGCAGCTCTGACCCAGAGCTGCAGGCTTTACAACTTTCACTTTCACCTCCGCAGCTCTGACCCAGAGCTGCAGGCTTTACAACTTTCACTTTCACCTCCGGTTTACATATCCATCCATCCATCCATCCATTATCTAAGCCGCTTATTCCTGGTCAGGGTCGCTGGGGGCTGGAGCCTATCCCAGCATGCGTTCGGGCGAGAGGCAGGAATACACCCTGGACAGGTCGCCAATCCATCGCAGGGCACACACACCATTCACTCACACACTCATACCTACGGGCAATTTAGACTCTCCAATTAGCCTAACGTGCATGTCTTTGGACTGTGGGGAGACACATTATATGAATTTTAAACATTTATTTGTGTTTTATTGAGGAAAATAAGTATTTCACCCCCTACCAACCAGCAAGAATTCTGGCTCCCACAGACCGGTTATGTGACCAGGAGGCACACAGATTAGTCCTCTTACTTAATTAGTACTCCTAATTAAGTACTCGTTACCTGTATAAAAGACACCTGTCCACAGAATCAATCAATGAATCAGATCCCAACCTCTCCACAATGGGCAAGACCAAAGAATTGTCTAAGGACATCAGGGACAAAATTGTAGACCTGCACAAGACTGGAATGGGCTACAAGACCATTGGCAAGCAGCTTGGTGAGAAGGAGTCAACTGTTGGTGCGATAATTAGAAAATGGAAGAAACACCAATTGACCATCAATCTCCCTCGGTCTGGGGCTCCACGCAAGATCTCACCTCGTGGAGTGAACCTGATCATGAGAAAGGTGAGGGAACAACCCAGAACTACACGGCTGGAGCTTGTTGATGATCTCAAGGCAGCTGGGACCACAGTCACCAAGATGACCATTGGTAACACACTACGCCGTAATGGATTGAAATCCTGTAGTGCCCGCAAGGTCCCCCTGCTCAAGAAGGCACATGTACAGGTCCGTCTGAAGTTTGCCAATGAGCACCTGGATGATTCAGAGGAGGCTTGGGAGAAAGTGCTGTGGTCAGATGAGACTAAAATCGAGCTCTTTGGCATCAACTCGACTCGCCGTGTTTGGAGGAAGAAAAAAAGCTGCCTTGGACCCCAAGAACACCATCCCCACCGTCAAGCATGGCGGTGGAAACATTATGCTTTGGGGCTGTTTCTCTGCTAAGGGGACAGGACGACTTCACCGGATCGGGGAGGATGAATGGGGCCATGTACCGGGAAATCTTGGGTGAGAACCTCCTTCCCTCAGCCAGGACACTGAAAATGGGTCGTGGATGGGTGTTCCAGCATGACAATGACCCAAAGCATACGGCTAAGGCAACAAAGGAGTGGCTCAAGAAGAAGCACATTAAGGTCATGGAGTGGCCTAGTCAGTTTCCGGACCTTAATCCTATAGAGAATCTGTGGAGGGAGCTGAAGCTTCGAGTTGCCAAGCGACAACCTACAAACCCTAAGGATTTGGAGAGGATCTGCAAAGAGGAGTGGGCCAAAATCCCTCCTGGGATCTGCGCAAACTTGGTGACCAACTACAAGAAACGTCTGACCGCTGTGCTTGCCAACAAGGGTTTCTCCACCAAGTACTGAGTCATGTTTTGCTAGGGGGTGAAATACTTATTTTCCTCAATAAAACACAAATACATGTTTAAAATTCATATAATGTGATTTTCTGGGATTTTTTTAAATATTCTGTCTCTCACTGTTAAGATGAACCTACCATGAAAATTATAGACCGTTCCTTTCTTTGTAAGGGGGCAAACTCACAAAATCAGCAGGGGGTGAAATACTTATTTTCCCCACTGTATATCAGCTAATGATCTCAAAGGACTTACGAAGAGGGCAAAGTTCACCCCACTGGCCAATGAGCAGCGCTCACCTGGGTGATGGGTGGCGGCCATTTTGTGCCAGAACACTCACCCCACTGAGGTGAAGGGGACGGAGTTATGCGAGTATTTCATGAACTCATAATAACACACATTTTGCGGCCGTGGTTGATGTGCGATGCAGCCTTTATGGCTGTTTACTTTGGCGTTCCTTTTCTAGAAGAGGGAACAGATAAAACTGCCAGAGGAACTACTGTATCAGGCAGCGTGGGTTTAAATATTCGCCGTTCAGCAAGCATGCGTGCGGGCCCCGACATTAATCTCCCATGAACATGTTTTAGTTTTTCGGCGTCGATGCGAAAGGCAGATACCTCTTTGTATGCGTCGAGAGTACCGTGGAAGGAAATGTGTGGGAGCTTACCACAGTAAGCCCTGCCTTCTCTCGTGAAATCGCCCTGAAAATAGCTGAGTCCATAGAATGGTGCAATAGCATGAAACAGATTTGCGCAGGAGATAGGAAATCTGCTGAAATTCAAAGGGGGAAAAAGAAGTCCCTTAAGTTGTTAAGTTTTGTTTTTTAACTTACTTATTTCTCCGGGAATGTTTGTCCAAGTGCTTCTTTCGGTAATTCCACGTACTCAGTGGATAGGAGTGGGCCCGTATTCATAAAGCGTCTAAGAGCAGGGGCCTCATTTATAAAACGTACTTACGCACAAATTTGATCTTAGAACGTGCGTACGCTCAAATCCACGTCAAAGTTCAGATTTATAAAAACGGTCTTTGACGTGGAAAAGTACTTACCTCCACGTCAGGTTTCAACCTGGCGTACGCACTTTCCTTGTGGCAATGTTTGAATACTGCAGGTATTCGCGGTCTCGTCTCTTCTCTGTCCTGACCCTCGCTGGTGAAATTATCTTCCGCAATCGGCCAGGACCGCGGAATCACCTGCGATCTTCCGCGAGAGACTCAAAACCCACCATTTCAGACTCCACTACCACTGAATTCTGTACATCTAGCTAATTGTCATCACCACTGCCTACTTGCTCAACACTATATACCCCTGCTTACTCCATTAAAAATAATAATTGACTAACCTTTTCCTTCCCAGTGTTACAGGTATGGTACGCGGCTGCCTGCAATGGTTTATTGCTGTATTACTGCACTGATCTCTTGCGCGTACTATGATTGTTCCTACCATGTATTAATGTACATATTGTAAGTCGCTCTGGATAAGAGCATCTGCTAAATGCTTAAAATGTAAATGTAATGTAAAATTCGGATATCTAACAGCGCCAACATGTCGTCTGCTGCCTATTATTATTATTATTATTATTAGTAGTAGTAGTAGTAGTAGTAGTAGTAGTAGTATTACCAGATTGAACACATTGCTTAGGCTATACGTAATGGTTTGCACAATACATTTATTAATAAATTAAAACAACATAAGCTAAGCTACTTGTGGAAAACAAAACAAAAACACACATTGGTTTTACAAAACTACCCCAATTAGCATAATTGACACATCCTTGAAATGTATTTAATACATATTATGGTTCCACGCGTGCAAAACACTTCGGTCAATCTGTAGGCTATAAAATAGAATGGCTTCGCTTCTCGAACATATCGCCAACCGCGCAATAAGAAGGAACGAGTTATTAGAGATTTTGACCTCAGTTTTAAATCAGTTTTAAAATGATTTCGTCCTTCAGGGACCTTTGCTGCCCCGATCACAGCCTGGGCTACAGACTGCCAGGCCACGTGCTTGGTTGTACTGGTAAAGCCATTGGAAAGGCTCCCAAACAGCGTCCCTGCATGCAGCTGCACCATCCGCCAACAAGACCTCGATTTCCGCCTCGCTAAAATTCTTTTTCTTGCAGCTCGCCATTATCAAGTAGAAAATTTCTGTTTTGATTCGTGCTCCTTTATATGCTAATGATATTAATTAGGGGGCGTTTACAAGGCGGAGATCTAAAACCATTCAGCTACGCACAATTTCAAGATCATTTGCGATTTATAGATTTCACATCTGGGGGACTGGCGTACGTTTTTTTTTTTTTTGGGCGTACGTTCAGTTTCTCTGAATCACACTTACGCACATTTCAGAAATGATCTTAGATCAAATATAGGATGGTTTCTACGCAACTTTTTATAAATGAGGCCCCAGGAGTGCTGATCTAGGATCAGGTTTCCCCTGCCCATATCCTCACCTGATCCATTATGAGCCAGAAAGGCCAAAATGATCCCAGATCAGCACTCCTGCGCTGAACAGCTTGGTGAGTACAGGGACCCGACTAGCCCCCTTAATCGCAGTTGGGTCGCTGAGCTGGTAGCCCAATGGTTAAAGTTCAGCTCCCAGGCTATTGCACTCTTAAGCAAAGCACCCAACCTGAGCTCCCTCAGTAAATATCCATCTGTGTAGACTAATGATGCACACTGTATAGGTCACCTTTGATAAGGACGTCTCCCGAGAAAATATACTTGTGTTCCAATATACCATAGATACTTGTGTTCCAATAGACCATAGATACTTGTGTTCCAATATACCATAGATACTTGTGTTCCAATATACCATAGATACTTGTGTTACCATAGAACATAGATACTTGTGTTCCAATATACCATAGATACTTGTGTTACCATAGAACATAGATACTTGTGTTCCAATAGACTATAGATTAGGGCTCCCTCTCTCTCTCCCTCTCTCTTCAACCCTCACTCTCTATCTCTTTCCATCTGTCACCCTCTCTCTCTACATCCCACTCTCTTTCTATCTTTCTTCATCTGTCACACACTTTCTCTCCATCCATCACTCTCTTCATCTCTCCCTCTTTCCCTCTCCCCCACCCTTCCCTCTCTCTCTCCCTCTCCCCTCTCTCCCTCTCTCTCTCTTTGACAGTAGAACCCGTGAGTGAATAATGTGGGGTGGGGGCGGTGTGGGCTCCCTCTGGTCGCTGTGCCCCCGGTCGCTGCGCCCCCTGATCGCTGCGGCCCCCCTCTCCCCACCGGCCCCAGAGGGCCCCCCTGGTTTCTGCTTCCTGCGCCGGGCCGAGGAGAATAAAGAGTGATGATCCACAAGGTTTTTTATGATGGCGTAAGGCTTTTCATCGTAGCCTCTCACAGGTTAGACTGCAGATGCTAGAGTGGGCTCCTCCAGAATAATACAACCAATCAGGGGAGGGTTTTATTGGAGGGGGCGAGGCCTGAGTTCTGTGGCTGGACCCGTGTGAACCATTTTTTTTTTGGCATGGAGGGGACAGTGTGAGTGTGTGTGTGTTTGTGTGGTGATGTGTGTGTGTGTGTGTGTGTGTGTGTGTGGTGATGTGTGTGTGTGTGGTGATGTGTGTGGTGGTGGTGGTGATGTGTGTGGTGATGTGTGTGGTGATGTGTGTATGTGTGTGTGTGTGTGTGTGTGTGTGTGTGTGTGTGTGTGGTGATGTGCACAATTTGTTCAAAATGATTCGCCTAGAAACGCCGGCTGTTAAAACGCACAGTAAGGGTGCATGTGAAATGAGCGGGGGTGCACACAGTCTGCCTCTGTGTCTTTGGCGGTGGTGCTGCTGCTGCAACACAACATACGCCATTTAACAGACGCTTTTATCCAAAGCGACTTACAGTACATTTTTTTCAGTATATGTGGCCCCAGTGGGGATTGAACCCACAACCTAAGCGTTGCCAACGCCACGCTCTACCTACTGAGCCACACAGAACCACGCTCTACCTACTGAGCCACACAGAACCACACTCTACCTACTGAGACACACAGAACCACGCTCTACCTACTGAGCCACACAGAACCACGCTCTACCTACTGAGCCACACAGAACCACGCTCTACCTACTGAGACACACAGAACCACACTCTACCTACTGAGACACACAGAACCACGCTCTACCTACTGAGCCACACAGAACCACGCTCTACCTACTGAGCCACACAGAACCACGCTCTACCTACTGAGCCACACAGAACCACGCTCTACCTACTGAGCCACACAGAACCACGCTCTACCTACTGAGCCACACAGAACCACGCTCTACCAACTGAGCCACACAGAACCACGCTCTACCTACTGAGACACACAGAACCACACTCTACCTACTGAGACACACAGAACCACGCTCTACCTACTGAGCCACACAGAACCACGCTCTACCTACTGAGCCACACAGAACCACACTCTACCTACTGAGACACACAGAACCATGCTCTACCTACTGAGCCACACAGAACCACGCTCTACCTACTGAGCCACACAGAACCACGCTCTACCCACTGAGCCACACAGAACCACGCTCTACCTACTGAGCCACACAGAACCACACTCTACCTACTGAGACACACAGAACCATGCTCTACCTACTGAGCCACACAGAACCATGCTCTACCTACTGAGCCACACAGAACCACGCTCTACCTACTGAGCCACACAGAACCACGCTCTACCCACTGAGCCACACAGAACCACGCTCTACCTACTGAGCCACCACAGAACCACAGAACCACGCTCTACCTACTGAGCCACACAGAACCACGCTCTACCCACTGAGCCACACAGAACCACGCTCTACCTACTGAGCCACACAGAACCACGCTCTACCTACTGAGCCACACAGAACCACGCTCTACCAACTGAGCCACACAGAACCGGGATCACGGGGAACTGGCAACACTGATGACGCTGTAACGTCCCTTTTGCAGACTTCTGGCAGCGCAGCAGCAGTTGGGGACACCTGCCAGCCCTTCGTATGGAGCGGAGGTTCAGTGCCTGCTGATAAGGTGATAGCTGACCCTCGTTGTGTTTTCAGTGTCTACACAGACCTTTTGTCCCTGTTTGCTGTTGGTGTGTTTGGTACACATCGCGTGTTGACACTGCACACTTTGTCACCTGCCCTCATTCGGGGTGAAACGATGGATGGAGTCTGGCGAAAGCATATGTTCAACGCGCGCTGTTTGCTTCTGGGCGATTGTTGTTGTTTTTTCCCCTCTTCTTCTTAAACAGTAACATTGTAATATATTGTTACTGAAACATGATAAACTCCAGGGCGGTGCAGCTTTAAGCTAAGACCCATTAAAAGTCACGAATAACTTGCAACGGAAAGGCACGCCATTCGGAAGAACCAACGCAACGCTGGAAAACTGTTTACAGGGGCACGCGGAGCGATCTGGGGGTGGCGCGGAATCAAATAGTCCGTAAAGCGTACTGAAATGTGTGAACAGTGTGCGTCGAGGTCGGGGCTAACGGCTCACGATGTGAGTAGGGTAGACCGCTGCAGTGTGCAGACCACGGAGCGCGCGCTTCTGCACCCTGGGCTGCCTCTTGGAAGCAGTTATTATATTTCGGTTGTAAACTTCCGAATGATCTTATGAGCAGCGTGCATTTACATTTTTATTTTACACAGTTTACATTTTATTTTACATACAATCCATGTATACAGCTGGATATTGCTCAAGGGTACAACGGTGCCCCACGTTTAAAAACCTTTATGCGTTTTTGCGTAACTGACATATTAACAATATATAGACATGAATCGTTTGTTCGGCGTAGGAAAGCTTTTTGATGATCTTTTCTTAAATTCGCGCTGCGATCAAATAGCAAGCTTTGCTTTCTCTTAAAGGACATTACTCGAGATTCAGTAATTTACGCCATTGTTGCACTGGCTTTTATGTGTGGCTTTGCAAGTTTTCTTGAGTGCGACGAGGCGTTGCAATAGTGCAAACTTCACGCTATTTTAATTTTGTTTACCACCAGTCATTTTAACATTTTGGCATTCCGGCCACACGCGTACATTTTTAATCGCACAGAAACCGCTTTGAGTCACAGTCGTATTGACATTTACTGGTGTTATTAACTGGAGATTATCACAAAAAAGTGCCTGTGTTTGTTTCGCTCTCGCCCATTCTCACGTGCGACGTTAGGGGGGGTGTCTGTCCTCTCGGGACGTCTCGGATCTCGTCGTGTTCGCGAAACCAGAGGAAGTTTAATAATTGAGAAGATTTACTACGCTCTGTCCACACTCCCCGCCTCCCCGGGCCACACGTCACTGGCTGCACTCGAGTCGAAGTCACTCCCCTGCCTACTTTTAATAGCTTTGTCATGTGACGTGAAGCAGTTGTAAGACAGGTGTCTTTGGCTCGGTCTCAGATAGGGGGCAGTTCCCTGAGTGAGAACAAGTGGAGAATTAGTGGATTCATAATATATAGTATCTTTTTTGTTTTGTTGTTGTTGCGTGATTTCATTTCTCCACGTCGCCATTCGGTGTCTGGATGGCGTGGGACAGATGCACCCGTGCCTCTCTGTGGAGAGACTTAGAGGTGAGCGGCATTAACGAACTCGCTGGCAAACCGACGTCGGGGTTGGATGACGGATTTGGGAGAATTGGTCGTGGTTCTGTGTGGCTCAGTGGGTAGAGCACAGCGTTGGCAACGCTTAGGTTGTGGGTTCAATCCCCACTGGGGCCACATATACTGAAAAATGTATGCATTCACTACTGTAAGTCGTTTTGGATAAAAGCGTCTGCTAAATGGTGTATATTAGAACAACACGGAGTGATTAATTAATAGGCTACAGTTTTTTGTTTTTTTTGCTGATGCGCTGTCTGTGTTCCTGCACAGAAGGCATGGAAAAATGCAAAGCGCGTGAATAAAACTGATTTGGTGTGGTGTTGGACGGGAGGGCTGATTGCTCTTCTAATCTGTAAACCGCTGATCTCAGTATTTATTTGTTATTTTTCTGGTTAGTTTGTTTGTTAGTTTGTTTGTTTGTTGTTGATTCCGTGGCAGCGCGTGACGGCTCGCAGCTGGACAGTATTGCAGTGCGCGCTTCGCGTGGGAGATTCTGTCCCCCAGTCACGCGAAAGCGGTGCCCGCTGCAAGGCTCGCGTCCGATCGCGAGGTGTTTCCAGCGCGGGTGGCGGAGCGCCAGAACTCCCAACTCAGATCCAGTGCGACTTCAGTCTCGACCACCACCGACGCTGCGTCGTCCTGGCTCGGTCCATTCTCTGTCCGAATTAAAAGGGTAGCTACACTCGCAAGCCGTCTCTGATATTTCAGCGGCTCCTGACAGCATCCATGTTTAAGTTAGCTGGATGCATACAGACGGTTTGAAATAAGCTTGCTAGTAGTATTGGGCTACTGGCCGAGTTAGTTGAGCCAATGGACAGCATCGGAAAACTTGTAAATTGTGCCTTACCAGAAACGAGTAGCTATTTAATTTAAAAAAACAAAAACGGGTATCACTCCTGTAGGCTACTGCTTTGTTAAATTAAAATGACACAATGGAACAAAAACGCAGTGGAATGCACGGCGAACAGTGCGACGCTGTCACGGCTATGGCTTAAAATAAACTTGTACACGAGGCACTGCGATAATAAAATACATCAGGTTTTACTGAAGGTCTGGGCACCCCGCTGCCTGCTCAGCCGAAGTGTTGGACGTGTCGCGACGAAGCAGTGCCATGTGGCTAACGTAGATCTCGCACGCATTATCCCAAACACATTGTCTTGTTGCTAGTAAATATGATCGAAATACCATTCCACAGACACAAGCCAAAACACGTCGAGCTCTCATAGTTTTAGTTTTGACCTCAATTAATCCACATCCACAACAATCCTAATTACATGCAATGAGACTGTAGTTCGCACTTTCCCTTTCCCTTTCATTTAAACGCATTCGTAGACATTGTTGCAGATTGATCCTATGTGCTGATTTTTATTTTAACGAAATAAAGTGTATATCTGTCAGGCAGTATAGTTATAGTGGGGGCACTGGCGTTTATTCTTTCGTATCGTCTCTCTGTTTTTTTAAATAACACCTTTCTTCGGAAGCGTTCTTAAAGCCATGGCAACAAGCCCCCATGTTTGTGTCGAACCTTCGCCCCCCGCGCGCTGGGGAATGAATCTCGCGCTCCCGCGCTGTCGGTGTGTCCGTTGGGACGTGTTCGGTCAAATATCCCAGAGGCCGAATCTCCAGTGGCGCGCTCTGGTCAGTAAAGTCTCGGTACAGTCAGGAGAAGTTCTCCGCCACGCCTCTGAATGGCCCTACTCATCTAGCGGCAGCGGCTTCTGTGCACAGAAATCACATTATTATTATTATTATTATTATATTATATTATTATATTATAAATCAAAGCGGACGTCAGTGGCAGCGCGCGCGCGGTTACACCTGGCTGTTCCGCACTAGCGCGCGGGGAGACACGTGCCCTTTTGAATGGATTCTTATTGCATTTACCAGCAGCAAGTCTCAATAATAATAATAATAATAATGATTGATTGTGTAGATAGGCATCGAGGTTGGGAACGGGTTTGTTGTGTTGCCCTTGTCTTTGCGTTAACTGGGGAGTGTGAAACTTGCGCGGGCGGCCCTTGCCCGCAGCCGGTAACGGGCAGAGATGTGGTGTAGGAAGTGCAGGGCGGGGTGAGGTAACAGGTGGAGCGTAACAGGTGAGTTGTGGCACATGGGTGACACGGTTGTGGTTCTCTTGGCGCTTGGAGGGGGACGGGACGGGACGGGACGGGGGGGGGACGGGGGACGGGACGGGGGGTCGGGGGTCCTCTGAACTGAGCCTGCGCACGCCCCCTGTGCCCCCAAGCACCTGTCCCGAAACCCAAAGCTGTGAATTTGAGTCAAGCTCGCGGCGGCTAGGGGGAGACTCAAAGCCAAGCGCGCGTTTTATGAGCCGAGGCATAAATCACGTGTGAGAGGGAGCAGGTGCCCGGGGCGCGCTGCGGTCGCGCGCCGAGGGGATCGCCTGTCAGCCCTGCAACGCCGAGGGGTTGAAATCACTCGTGACCTCAGACGCCGCGGATCAAATGGATTTACCGCGCGCCGGCCTGATTTCACGGGGCGCGTTCTGTGAACATTAGCGTAACCACAGCGATGCACAGAACCCTCACACCCGTTTAAGCCGCTGTGACGCGGAGGCGCGCCTCAGGTGGAGCTGAGCGAGCAGGCAACTCCCTTAGAGGAGATATATATATACACATATCCTGTCCCCAATAAAGGGGAATCAGTATTCTCCCCAATATTATATATATATATATACACACACCCAGTCAGACTGACGGCTCTGAGATCTGTGCCTACCTCCATCACAGCATTGGAGCGGTGGTTGTGGTGATTGTGGTGATGTGGTGATTATGGTCATTTGGTGATTGTGGTGATTTGGTGATTGTGGTAATGTGGTGATTTGGTGATTGTGGTGATTTGATTATGGTCCAGAGTGATTTGTATCCAGAGTGTTGCGGGGCAGCTGCGTCGAGGGCGACACGGTGCCTCAGGGCCCAGAGGGAGGTGCGTCATGGCGGGGCGCACGTAGCTCATTGTTTTCTCAACATGTTCAACTTGAAATATTACTAGAAACATTGATACGCTCTTTTTAAAATACATCTGGTGTTAGATGAATGATGAATGTCTCTCTCTCTCTCTCTCTTTCTCTCTCTATCTCTCTCTCTCTCTTTCTATCTCTCTCTCTCTCTATATCCTCTACACTGTATGTAAGGTCCAAGTTCCTGGCACAGTGATGGTCTCAATCTCTCTCTGTCTCTCTCTCTCTCAAATTTAACTCTATTTTGTCTTTTTTCTTTTGCAACCTCTCTCTCTTCTCTTTTTTGTTTTGCAACCTGTTTTGCAACCTCACATATGGTGCATACTGTCCTACGGTGGTGAATACCAGTGATTGGGTGAATGAGGTGTCATGACACAAAAATGGGTGGAGCTACTATATGCTACCTGTAACCGATTTGAACCAATCATTGTGTTTTATTGTGAAGAGCAAAACATTTTGATCGGTTCAAACATGCCTGTGATAGCCAGCGAATTGTAGCCCCACCCACTTTTGGTGCCGTGATTGGCATGCAAGTATGTGTCTTTGATCACAGAACTCAAACACCTTCCCTGGGGTTTGTTTTCAAATGCATCTAGACAGAGACGTCTGTGTGTCATAATGGTTTGTATCTCAGAGGCTGCAGGTTTGATTCCCAGGTGGGGCACTGCCATTGTACCTTTGAGCAAACTGCTTCAGTAAAATATCCAGCTGTATAAATGGATTGTAGGTAAAAACAAAGTAAAAAGTAAGCTGTGTAAGTCGCTCTGGATGAAAGCGTCCGTGAAATTTACCTGCGAAATGTGCATGCTCTCAAAAAAGTCTAATTCATGTCAAACTCCGGCCGCTAACTGACAATTGTCAGATTCGAACGACTCTTGATTCCGCGGAGAACTGTGAGTGCCCTTCAAATGGAGCTAAAAGCTCAGTCTTTGTGGACAAGGAACATCAAACAGCAGCAGCGTTTTTCAGTCTGAGCGCACAGTCACACGTCTGTTTAGTGTAACGGTTATGGATCCAGGCTTGGTGGCAGTGCAGTGTAGGGGTTAGGGATCCAGGCTTGGTGGCAGTGTAGTGTAGGGGTTAGGGATCCAGGCTTGGTGGCAGTGTAGTGTAGGGGTTAGGGATCCAGGCTTGGTGGCAGTGCAGTGTAGGGGTTAGGGATCCAGGCTTGGTGGCAGTGTAGGGGTTAGGGATCCAGGCTTGGTGGCAGTGTAGTGGGGTTAGGGATCCAGGCTTGGTGGCAGTGTAGGGGTTAGGGATCCAGGCTTGGTGGCAGTGCAGTGTAGGGGTTAGGGATCCAGGCTTGGTGGCAGTGCAGTGTAGGGGTTAGGGATCCAGGCTTGGTGGCAGTGCAGTGTAGGGGTTAGGGATCCAGGCTTGGTGGCAGTGCAGTGTAGGGGTTAGGGATCCAGGCTTGGTGGCAGTGTAGGGGTTAGGGATCCAGGCTTGGTGGCAGTGCAGTGTAGGGGTTAGGGATCCAGGCTTGGTGGCAGTGTAGTGTAGGGGTTAGGGATCCAGGCTTGGTGGCAGTGTAGGGGTTAGGGATCCAGGCTTGGTGGCAGTGCAGTGTAGGGGTTAGGGATCCAGGCTTGGTGGCAGTGCAGTGTAGGGGTTAGGGATCCAGGCTTGGTGGCAGTGTAGGGGTTAGGGATCCAGGCTTGGTGGCAGTGTAGTGTAGGGGTTAGGGATCCAGGCTTGGTGGCAGTGCAGTGTAGGGGTTAGGGTTCCAGGCTTGGTGGCAGTGTAGGGGTTAGGGATCCAGGCTTGGTGGCAGTGCAGTGTAGGGGTTAGGATCCAGGCTTGTAAGTCAGAGGTTGCTGGTTCAGTTCCCAGGTGGTGCACTGCCGCTGTGTCCTTGATACTTAACCCCAATTGCTTCAGTAAGATATCCTGTATAAATGTATTGTATGTAAGATGAATGTCTCTGTCTCTCTATATATTTATAGTTAACTCTACCTGAAATGCACATGTGTAGCACGGGCCTGAAACGCGTCCTTCCTGTCGCGTGACTGATCGGTTTGTTCCCGTGCCCCCTCAGTGTGCTGCCTTGCTGGGCGAGGACCAGCCTCTCTATCCCGCCCTGCCGGAACCCGACCTCTCTGAGCTGGGCGTCAGCCACCTGGATGCAGACAGCTTCCTGGGCGGCCTCAAGTGGTACAGCGACCAATCGGAAATCATTTCCAGTCAGTACGGCAATGAGTCGTCTAACCTATTCGAGGTGAGCTCGCCTGACTTCTGTCTTTTCTTTCCTCTCTCTCTCTCTCTCTCCCTCTCTCTCTCTCTCTCTCTCTCTCTCTCTCTCTCTCTCTCTCTCTCTCTCTCTCTCTCTCTCTCTCTCTCTCTCTCTCTCTCTCTCTCTCTCTCTCTCTCTCTTTCTCCCTCTCTCTCTCCCTCTCTCTCGGGACGATCGCGGCGTTTGTTTCCCCTGGCGAATGGAAAGGTGAAATGTTTCCCTGTCATCTGATGTTTTTTGAAAGAGGAAGCTCTTCGATTTAAAAGATTAAAAGTCTCGTGTGAGAAGAGTGACTTCCTTCAGAGTGGAATAAACAGGACCCTAATACCATAAACCGCTTTGACTAGTTTACCAAGAAGCTGATAAAAACAGAGCCATAAAATGTCCCTATCGCCTGAGTTTAGGCTTTGGACGTGTGAAAGCGCAGAGTGAAATTGCTCCAGGAGATAAAGAGCGTCGGTAGGACAGCGGCCTTTGACCCCACGATTCCTGTAAGGAGCTCGTCAAAGCCCTCCGTTCAGATCGAGCCAAGTTATCGGCGCTTGTGAAGCCGACGGCGGGGCAGCGTTACGTGAACTCACCCCGGGGGCACAGGGCGCATTGTGAAACGGCTTTAAAGGTCGGCAGTCAAACTTTAAACCGTCGCTGTGCCGTCGTCACAATTCATAACCAGAGCACACACACCGCGGGAGCAGATTAGCACCCATGCCTGCTCCACTGACCAAAGTCTACAGGTCTTCACAGAGCACCTTGGTTCCCTTATCTGTCCCCAAATCACGCTGCTCCTTTGGCCACAGTGCTCTTCACCAGACAGCCACTGCGGCAGACTGGAGCAAGCTCAACGCAGCTCTGAAACTTCACCGCCTTCAGAGCGTTTAGCAGGGGAATGAATCGTGACGGTTTGTTATTGTAGTACTGTACTTTGACACTCTCTTCGCTTCTGTAACTTGTTTGCTTGCAGTTTGTAAACCACAAGGGTCGCTTGGTCACAGATTTGAAGTTCAGAAGTGTATAATCAAAAACTACGGTGTTATCTAAGTCATTAACGGTATCGGTGGAACACAATGGGACCATGGCACTCCATAAAACAGCTCCTGTAGATCTTTGGGTGGCGAAAACATAACCGCTCAGATAAGTGCCGGGGTCACCAGATAGCGAACGGCTGCTGAGGGATTTATTTTCTTTAAGCGTGTATGAGTGTGTGTGTGTGTGTGTGTGTGTGTGTGTGTGCGTGAATACGTGTGTGTCTGTGAGTGTATGAGTGTGTGTGTGTGTGTGTGTGTGTGTGTGTGTGTGTGTGTGTGTCTGTGATGAGTGTGTGTGTGTGTGTGTGTGTGTGTGTGTGTGTATGAGTGTATGAGTGTGTGTGTGTGTGTGTGTGTGTGTGTGAGTGTGTGAGTGTGTGTGTGTGTGTGTGTGTGTGTGTGTGTGTGTGTGTGTGTGTGTGTGTGTGTGTGTGTGTGTGTTTGGGGCGCGGGGGGGGGGACATACCTGCTCTCTATTTCTCATATTTAATGATACATTTCTGAAAGAAATCTCTCTTGTATCCGGTCATGATCTGAAACTGGATTGTGTCAGCTTTGTGTTCATGAGTTCAATTCCACACTGCATTTCATCGCAGATTTCGTCTGACCTTCCTGTGCTGCACCTCATGCCTGTATCCAGTAGCAGAGCTGGGAGAGAGGGGCACAGTCCTTATCCGAAGCAACCTTTCTTTCTGTGTCACACAGTGTGTCCTACAGTCCTATTTTACATGGTTCTGTGTGGCTCAGTAGGCAGAGCATGGCCCTGACAACGTTAATGTTATGTCAAAGTGCGCCCGGTTGCATACCGTGCTCAATCACACAACAGCAGCACAGCAGCCAATAAGAAAGCCTGTTACTGAGTCCAGTTCTCACTTTGAAGCCCTAGCCCCTGTGGGCATTCGCTGTTCCAGGTATTCTCACTAATGAAGCGTGGCTGTGTGGAATTGTTCACGGCCAGGAGGAGCGATTTAAGTGTGATTCCGGGCCCTGTATGTCAAAGTTAAAAGCATACGTCCTCCTTTTAAAAGGCCCCTGACTGAAACTCTGGCGTCTCAGTGATGCATCATCGCCAAAGAGAGGAGAAGAGGAGAGGGGAGAGAGAGAGGAGAGGAGAGAGAGGGAGAGGGGAGAGAGGGAGGGGAGAGGGGAGAGAGGAGAGGGGAGAGAGAGGAGAGAGGAGAGGGGAGAGAGGAGAGGGGAGAGGGAGAGGAGAGGAGAGAGGAGGGAGAGAGGAGAGGGGAAAGAGAGGAGAGAGGGAAGAGAGGGGAAAGAGAGGAGAGAGGGGAGAGAGGGGAGAGAGGAGAGGGGAGAGAGGAGGGAGAGAGGAGAGAGAGAGAGGAGAGAGGAGAGGGAGAGAGGGAGAGAGGGAGAGAGGGGAGAGAGGGGAGAGAGAGGGGAGAGAGGGAGAGAGGAGAGAGAGGGAAGAGAGAGAGGGGAGAGAGGGGAGAGAGAGGAGAGGGGAGAGGGGAGAGAGGGGACAGAGGGGCCGCAGATGTCTTCTGGGACACCAGAGTAATGCCGTGGTGCCACTCTCTGAATTGTGTTCTCCGTCCCGTCAGAAGATGGAGGAGGAGAACGAGGCCACTCTGCTGGCCGTGCTGAGGGAGACTCTGGACGGCCTGCCTGCCTTCGAGCCGCTGTGCGAGGGGGGTGTGGCCACCAGCGCCCAGCTCGCCAGCCCCGCCCACTGCCTGGAGCCCGACCACACCTCTCTGGTGAGAACATTCAGAGAACCTCACCTCACCTGTTAATACACACACACACACACACACACACACACACACACACACACACTCACTCACTCACCTGTTAATACCACACACGGTTCTCATGTTCCCTCAGCTGAGGAAGCTCCTGCTGACTCCCGCTAACGTGGACCTGAGCCCAGCCCAGAGCCACGCAGGGGGCCCAGCCCAGAGCCACACAGACCTGAGCCCAGCCCAGAGCCACGCAGGGGGCCCAGCCCAGAGCCACACAGACCTGAGCCCAGCCCAGAGCCACACAGACGGCCCAGCCCAGAGCCACACAGGGGGCCCAGCCCAGAGCCACACAGGCAGCCCAGCCCAGAGCCACACAGGGGCCCAGCCCAGAGCCACACAGACCTGAGCCCAGCCCAGAGCCACACAGACCGGGGCCCAGCCCAGAGCCACACAGGCAGCCCAGCCCAGAGCCACACAGGGGCCCAGCCCAGAGCCACACAGACCTGAGCCCAGCCCAGAGCCACACAGACCTGAGCCCAGCCCAGAGGCATGCAGACGGCAGCCAGCCCGCCGAAGCAGCGTCAGCGCTCTCTAAGGTAGAGGCCCGCTGGGGTTTCCCCAGATTCAGCGTGTCTCTGAGTTTGTGCTTCCGTGTTCGTCCCAGGCTTGATTTGAGTTTCTGTTCACTGTTATCTCCCGGGTAACTGCCAAAAATAAAGTTAACACTTGAGTAAATGAGGGGTACTGGTGAGTTCCAGACACTTGTAGAATCTATCCCAAGGCTCATTGAACCTGCTGTGCAGGCTTGTGGTGGCCCAACGCCCTATTAAGACACTTTATGTTGGTGTTTCCTTTATTTTGGTAGTTTCTTCTAATTCCCAGAGATCGGCGATGATCCGCCTTCTCCAAGACTTCCCCCTCTACTTTCTAGAGACACCATTTGCGCTCCTCGGCGAGTTCGTGCCGGTTCCCCTCCCCCCCTCCCCCAGGGCGGACAGCTAATCCCCGCCTCTGATCGGGGCTCCAGGGCTGGTCTGGCACAGCCGGGTTTCGAACCGCGGCTGTAGTGGGTAACTTGCATTCTGGAATGCGAATGCTTTGACCGTTACGCCACCCGAGGCCCCTATTGTCAGGCTGTGTTGTAGGTGTGGAACCAGATGCAGGTGAGAGAGAAATCCAGAACGCGGAAATGCGTTTAAGATATTTATTGATCTTTAAACGTCTTTAGGAAAATGAAAGCAAAATCTGTGTCTTCGAAGACACAGAAAGACATAAACAAAACAAAACAAAATAACCAACGATCAGGAACAACCAAACAAGAAAAACGGTAAATCCAAAACGAATCCAAAAACTCGGAATAAACTAAACACTGGGAATCTAAACAACAGTAAGCACATGAACAAACAAGTTCTCGAGAGGCAAGAAACATTAATCACAACAGTTACTATCAAGCTAAGCTAGATAATGTCCAAGCGCCGAAACAGAGAAAGCCAGCTGGTTAAATATCCTCCCGTAAATTATTCGCAGGAGTTCACAATGATCATGATTGTTTCCGTGATTTCTTTCATTGGTTTTGCGAATTCCTGGCTTTCACTTCTTCTGATAGGCGCTTGGGGAAAATGTCTATTAACAGAACAGGTTGTGACACCTATGATACAATATCTAAAGTGTAACAAGGCAGTGCCCTGCTTTGACATCAAAACAGAAACGTTTGGGCACAACACCCATCATTACATTCCAAGCACCAAGTGAGTTTGCGTTGGTTAATGTGCCCTGAGGCGGCAGGCAGCCATTCTGCCCTGGTCTCTTATGGCTGTGGCGCTTTTCAGAGGGAGGGTCCCAGCAGGCAGAGCCGCGCGACCAGACGGCGGTGCGCCGAGCTCCTGAAGCACCTCACGTCCAGCAACAACAACGACGGCCTCCGGACCAAAGCACAGAGGAGTGGCAAGGAGAAGAGCGGGGGCGCCTCCTCCTCCTCCTCGTCCTCGCCGTCCTCCTCCTCCTCTTCCTCCTCGTCCTCCTCCTCTTCCTCATCCTCCTCCTCCTCTTCCAAGAAGAAGCTGTCCCCTCTGCACCCCCCCCATCAGCGAGGTGAGGCTCTGTCTGTGCTCCGGAAGGCAGGAGGGAGGAGGGAGGAGGGAGGAGGAGGGAGGAGGCAGGAGGCAGGAGGGAGGAGGAGGAGGCAGGAGGGAGGAGGCAGGAGGGAGGAGGGAGGAGGCTGGAGGGAGGAGGGAGGAGGCAGGAGGGAGGAGGCAGGAGGGAGGAGGAGGAGGGAGGAGGCTGGAGGGAGGAGGCAGGAGGCAGGAGGCAGGAGGGAGGAGGGAGGAGGCAGGAGGGAGGAGGGAAGAGGGAGGAGGCAGGAGGGAGGGAGGAGGGAGGGAGGCAGGAGGGAGGGAGGGAGGGAGGAGGGGGAGGAGGGGGAGGGAGGGAGGGAGAAGGGAGGCTGGAGAGAGGAGGGGGAGGGAGGGAGGAGGAGGGAGGAGGGAGGGGGAGGGGAGGGAGGAGGGAGGAGGGAGGGAGGGAGGGAGGGAGGGAGGAGGGGAGGGAGGGAGGAGGGGAGGGAGGGAGGAGGAGGCTGGAGGAGGGGAGGAGGGAGGAGGGAGGAGGGAGGAGGGAGGAGGAGGGAGGAGGGAGGAGGAGGAGGAGGAGGGAGGAGGGAGGGAGGGGGAGGGAGACGCTGAGGTGCACTCTGAACCCGCGTCCCCCGTAGCCATGGCAACGCCCACCCCACCCCGGAGCGCAGGCCGTCGGGCGGAGATGGGAGGGTCGCCAGGTCTGCCACCGGCAGCCGCTCGGTTAGTCTGGGACACGCAGCATTCCCACTCTCAGCCTCGCAGAGAGACGGATCCGACCGGCGGCTGTGGGCGGTGGGGAGCGGGTGGCAGCGGGACACCTAGGCCCGTTACGGTCGCCGCGAGGGAAAGGGAAGAGCCCCAAACACGGCTCCACACGGGCCGAACGGCCTGATCTGGAACTCGTGAGAACCGGGGAATGCTTTAGCGGCATGTCCGCCCGCCAGCTGGAGCTGGAGCTGGGGTGTGCAGAGGTCAGTGAAGGGGGCAGGTGGGCCGGACCGAGGCGGTGATGATGTCACGGGCAGCCCCCACACCGTTCTCATTCGGGAGCCCCCTCTCCTCAGCCTCTGTTGTTCAGTAGGTGACCCCCCCCCTCCGTCACAGAAGGGCAGCTCCTACACAGACAGGCAGCCCTCCCACTGTTAGGTAATCCTCGCTGAAACTCTGCCCTCTGCCCCCCCCCCCGCTCCTCGTTTGACTCCATACTAACCCCCCTCCACTAATCCGAAGTTAACGATCCGCTTTGAAAACGGGCAGCCAACTGTACCTCACATTCGTGTGGACAGCAGCTTTCCGACGGTTGGAACGAGTGAGCAAAGTGCTACCCCTGAATGCGTAGAGGAGCATGTTACGTCCTATCACTGAGGACATAACATGCAGTCAGCCAGTTTCATACTGGATCAAACAGAGTGTTTGAGTGCCGCTACAATGGCGTGGCTGTTTACCCGCGAGCTGTTCCTGTTCCGCTGGATTGGGCAACGATGAGAGCATCAGGCTTCCTCCCCCCTCCCTTCTGCATGCGGAGTCACTTTTAAACCCCTCTCGTCTGGGGCCGCCCGCCTGCTTCCCTGCTCAGTGTCTGTCTCATTTCTGGGGGTATTTTGTTTCATGTCCAGTCGAGTCGGTTAGTGTAGAAAAAAACCATGAAGCACACGCTGTCATTTCACCCCAACAGAGACCAAAACTAAGGGTGTCTACAGCATACAATCCAGTGTTTTTTTAAAGTACCGCAGGAACATATTTCGCAGCCCATTGGCTGAGTCTGCTACTTATGATCACATCTGAGATCTGAAATGTAGATGTGGGAGTTTGGGGTTCTTGCGAGTTCAGCCTGATCTAGTTGAAATCCATATTTACCCATGCTCCTTTGTGTCCTGCAGCCAAGCCAAGCATCTTGCCCCTCCCTTTGAGCCCAGAGTCTCCAAAGTAAGTGTGAGATTTTTATAGAAGAAACAAAACATAACCCCCTCCCCTCCACAAAAACTATCCCTTTAGTTTTCATTTATATAATCATTAAAAGAAACATATTTAGCTCGCCTAGTGTTAAAGTACACCTGTTTGTGTCTGTGTTTCAGTGCCCACAAGGATTCACCGTTTGAGAAGAAGAGCATTGAGCGCACATTGAGCGTGGAGCTGTCGGGGACCCTGGGTGAGCACACAGGCCTGGGATCAGTGAAGGGTTCATTGGGTGGCACTGTGGCATAGAGGCTAGGGAACTGAGTCTGCAGCTGGGATCAGTGAAGGGTTCATTGGGTGGCACTGTGGCATAGAGGCGGATAGCGTAGCGTAGCAGATAGCGTAGCGGATAGCGTAGCTATGGGGTCAGTGTTAATCAGAATGTGTTAATAAGCACTCCGCTTTACCGCTCGGATTGGCCTTGTGCCAGAGACAGAATACCCAGCATGCTGCAGGCTGGACTCTCCCTGTTCCTGTAGCCCTCACTTATCCGTTAATAAGGACGTACCCAGGCCATCGCCTACGGGGTTACTTCCCTTGGAAAAACATGTGGAAACGATGCCTTTGAACTCTGGGGGCAGCCTTTCCTGAAATTTGGGTGGGGGTGAAGGAGGGGGATGGGGGAAGGGGGTGGGGGGAACAGTCTATATGCCTTGAGTTAATATGTTGTGAAGGCACAGGTTTAGGGTATCCTGTGGAAATGTGACTTAATCTGACATTAAACGGCTTTAATTGTTAACTAGATGGAGGGGTGGGTGCAATGGGGGGTCTTCCGCAGGTGAATGGAATTTTACATCAGGCTGCAGTGTAGTGGAGTGGCTGAACGCGTTACTGGATATAAAGCCAAATATTTCATAACCTACTGTTCTGTTCATAACCTACTGTTCATAACCTACATGTGTTTCTGCGTGGAGATTCCCGAGAAAATGGGTACCAAAAGGGAACAGCTAAATCAGAAAATAAAACTGCCTTGCGCAGGGGGATTAAAGAGCAAGCCTGGGCTTTAGACACACTGCACAGGGTGTTCATCAATGTATCCTTACTGTTATAAATGATCATTGTGGACTTATAACACTGTTATAAATAATCATTGTAGACTTAACACTGTTATAAATGATCATTGTAGACTTATAACACTGTTATAAATTATCATTGTAGACTTATAACACTGTTATAAATGATCATTGTAGACTTATAACACTGTTATAAATGATCATTGTGGATCTGAGGCCTCTGAGGCCCTCATTACAAGTTTAAAGGCCTTATCACAGATTGACTCTGGCACAGAAATCCATTCCCAAGCTTTTGTTTTTTTAAATCATAATAATACAGGGGGGGGGAGTCATCACAACTGGATTAAAATCCGACGTCTCTGTCCTTTAGCCTGAGTCCAGAGCACTCTCACACCTCTGGAGGGTGGCGTGGTCGCAGGACAACCTTCCACAATGTGTGAGGGCGTGCAGGGTGGCCAGGCCCCTGGTGGATCAGTCCAGACTGCGGTGAAATGTGGATTGTGATCTGGTGCGCGCCGGCTAGTTAGGAGGAGGGTTGTTGGAATAAATCTTTCTTTTTCATCACCTCGACAGGTCTGACTCCACCCACCACACCGCCTCACAAACACGAGAGTCCTTTCAAAGCCAAGGTGTCGTCGCGCCGCCCCTCGTCCCCGGCCAATGGGAGGGCCGGCTGCAGCGCCCCCCCCGGCCCCTGCCCGGGGGGGCCCCAGGAGGAGCGAGCTGCTGGCCCAGCTCAGCCGGGCCCCGGCCCCACCCCACACGGGCCCGGAGGGGGAGCGCAGGGCCAAACGCCCACCCACGCCTGTTCGGCGACCACGACTACTGCCAGGCCTCTGCCGCCGCCGATCGCCCGCCCCCCCGCGCCAGGACTGCCCCCTCCTGCGCCAGCCGCCCGGAGATTAGGTGCATGCTGGCCGCCACCGAGCCTTCCTCCTCCTGCTCCTCCTCCTGCTCCTCCTGCTCCTGCTCCTCCTCCTCCTCTTCCTCTTCCTCGACAGGGCTGGGACAGCCCTCTGCCACCAGGAGGCCACTCCGAGACCAGGAGGTCAGGGCCGGACTCAACAAGCACTTCGGCCTCGCCAGCCAGGCCACAGCGCCCCCGGTGGGGGCCGAGTGTCACTGCAGCGCCCGCCTGCTCTTGGGGGCGGTCCTGGAGGCCAGCGGGGAGCAGAGGGACGAGCTCCTGTTCCCCTGCGAGGGCTCGCACCCGGACCTGATGCTCACACGCTCCTCCCCCTCCTGCTCTCCGCCCAGCTGCTACCCGCCCCGCGGCTCTGTGTCCCGGCCCATGTCCCGCCCCGGGTCTCACCCCAGCGCGCCCGCCTGCCCTCCTCGCGCTCACGCTCTCCCTGCAGCCAGGCCTCCTCACGGTGAGAACACAACATCCTGACACTACCGACCGTAACGCATTCCTATAAGAGCGTGAGAACACAACATCCTGACGCTATAGGACCCTGACGCATTCCTATAAGAGCGTGAGAACACCATCCAGCCAGGCCTCCATTCATAAGAGCGTGAGAACACAACATCCTGACACTATCGGACCGCATTCCTATAAGAGCGTGAGCATTCCTATAGGAGAGCATTCCTATAAGAGCGTGAGACACACAACATCCTGAACACAACACTGACACTAGGACCGCATTCCTATAAGAGCGTGAGAACACAACATCCTGACACTATAGGACCGTAACGCATTCCTATAAGAGCGTGAGAACACAACATCCTGACACTATAGGACCGTAACGCATTCCTATAAGAACGTAAGAACGTAACATCCTGACTCTATAGGACCGTAATGTATTCCTTTAAGAATGTAAGAACAGCAGGTCATAAGAAATTATGACTATAAGAACATAGATTTTTTGCTCTTTTACAATAAGAACATAAGAACGTAAGAACAGAGAAGGTGAGGCTGTTAGCCCGTAAGAACAGAGAAGGTGAGGCTGTTAGCCCGTAAGAACAGAGAAGGTGAGGCTGTTAGCCCGTAAGAACAGAGAAGGTGAGGCTGTTAGCCCGTAAGAACAGAGAAGGTGAGGCTGTTAGCCCGTAAGAACAGAGAAGCTGAGGCTGTTAGCCCGTAAGAACAGAAGAAGGTGAGGCTGTTAGCCCGTAAGAACAGAGAAGCTGAGGCTGTTAGCCCGTAAGAACAGAGAAGGTGAGGCTGTTAGCCAGTAAGAACAGAAGAAGGTGAGGCTGTTAGCCCGTAAGAACAGAGAAGGTGAGGCTGTTAGCCCGTAAGAACAGAGAAGGTGAGGCTGTTAGCCCGTAAGAACAGAAGAAGGTGAGGCTGTTAGCCCGTAAGAACAGAAGAAGGTGAGGCTGTTAGCCCGTAAGAACAGAAGAAGGTGAGGCTGTTAGCCCGTAAGAACAGAGAAGGTGAGGCTGTTAGCCCGTAAGAACAGAAGAAGCTGAGGCTGTTAGCCCGTAAGAACAGAGAAGGTGAGGCTGTTAGCCCGTAAGAACAGAGAAGCTGAGGCTGTTAGCCCGTAAGAACAGAAGAAGGTGAGGCTGTTAGCCCGTAAGAACAGAAGAAGCTGAGGCTGTTAGCCCGTAAGAACAGAGAAGGTGAGGCTGTTAGCCCGTAAGAACAGAGAAGGTGAGGCTGTTAGCCCGTAAGAACAGAAGAAGGTGAGGCTGTTAGCCCGTAAGAACAGAAGAAGGTGAGGCTGTTAGCCCGTAAGAACAGAAGAAGGTGAGGCCAACTGGGCCGGGCGCTTCAGAGCATGGCGCTGTGCAAACCCAGCGCTCAGGGGGCAGGAGCAGTCATTTAGCGCCCCGGGTCAAGGCCTGCCCTCGCTCTGTGCCCTGCTGAGGGCCGGCTCGAACCCTGGGCAGCTCTCCACCGCCAGTTCTGTGGCTTTATGGGTAAACCATGTGGCACCTACATTTACATTTTACATTTTAGGCATTTAGCAGACGCTCTTATCCAGATTGACTTACAAGATGTGCATTAATACATGGTAGGAACAATCATAATCCACGCCAGAGATCAGTGTCGAGAGAGGGAGGGAGAGGGAGAGAGGGAGGGAGAGAGAGAGAGAGAGAGAGAGAGGGAGATCTGTGTCGAGAGGGAGGGAGAGAGGAGAGAGGAGAGAGAGAGAGAGAGGAGAGAGAGAGGGAGAGAGAGAGAGAGAGAGAGAGGGAGAGGAGAGAGGGGAGAGAGAGAGAGAGGAGAGAGAGAGAGAGAGGGAGAGGAGAGAGAGAGAGGAGAGAGAGAGAGAGAGATCTGTGTCGAGAGGGAGGGAGAGGGAGAGAGGGAGAGAGAGAGAGAGAGAGAGAGAGAGAGAGAGAGAGAGAGAGAGAGAGAGAGAGAGTTGTTGGCAGCTGCAAAACATTGTAGCTGTAACACAAGGAAACATCCAGCTGTACGTATAGATTGTATGTGTGCTTCTGTATGTAAGCTGTGTGAGTCTCTGTGGATAAGGCCTGAATGTAAATGTTGTTTGGTTTTAGGACTCGTCAGCATGTGGACTCCAGCGCTCACAGGCCCAGGGCACACAGAAGTCCCCGCAACCCCCGGACCCCACACTCCCTCCTCCCACACCCGCAGGCCCAGGTAAACACCCCCCTCCTCTCTGACACATATGAGCCTGCATAGGGCCTGTGTGTGTGTCATTGTGTGTGTTGTTGTTTTGAGTGTGTGTGTCTTTGTGTGACTCAGTAGGTAGAGCATGGTGCTGACAATGCTTAGGTTGTGGGTTCGATTCCCATTGGGACCACATATACTGAAAAATGTATGTTGTGAGTGTGTGTTGTGGTTGAGAGTGTGAGTGTGTGTGTGTGTGTGTGTGTGTGTGTGTGTGTGTGTTGTTGTAAGTGTGTGTTGGTGAAGAGGACCACAGTCCAGGGTGACGCAGGGCTGCCAGAGTGTGAGGAGTCACAGAGAGTGTACAGCAGACACGCCCAGTCCCTCCGCTGAGGGAGTCACAGAGAGACACGCCCAGTCCCTCCGCTGAGGGGAGTCACAGAGAGACACGCCCAGTCCCTACGCTGAGGGAGTCAGACACGCCCAGTCCCTACGCTGAGGGAGTCACAGAGAGACACGCCCAGTCCCTCCGCTGAGGGGAGTCACAGAGAGGCCCAGTCCCTCCAGAGGGGAGTCACACGCCCAGTCCCTACGCTGAGGGAGTCAGAGAGACACGCCCAGTCCCTCCGCTGAGGGGAGTCACAGAGAGACACGCCCAGTCCCTCCGCTGAGGGAGTCACAGAGAGACACGCCCAGTCCCTCCGCTGAGGGGAGTCACAGAGAGACACGCCCGGTCCCTACGCTGAGGGGAGTCACAGAGAGACACGCCCAGTCCCTACACTGAGGGGAGTCACAGAGAGACACGCCCAGTCCCTACGCTGAGGGAGTCACAGAGAGACACGCCCAGTCCCTACACTGAGGGAGTCAGACACGCCCAGTCCCTCCGCTGAGGGGAGTCACAGAGAGACACGCCCAGTCCCTACACTGAGGGAGTCACAGAGACACGCCCAGTCCCTACACTGAGGGAGTCAGACACGCCCAGTCCCTCCGCTGAGGGGAGTCACAGAGAGACACGCCCAGTCCCTACACTGAGGAGTCACAGAGAGACACGCCCAGTCCCTCCGCTGAGGGGAGTCACAGAGAGACACGCCCAGTCCCTCCGCTGAGGGGAGTCACAGAGAGACACGCCCAGTCCCTACGCTGAGGGAGTCACAGAGAGACACGCCCAGTCCCTCCGCTGAGGGAGTCACAGAGAGACACGCCCAGTCCCTACGCTGAGGGGAGTCACAGAGAATACAGCAGACACGCCCGGACCCTCTGAACTATGAACTCTAAACCTCGGCAGCTCAGAGGCCTTGCTGCTGGAAACACATCAGCCTCTTCCGACGTGTGACCGTCGCTTTAGCATTCACCAGCTAGCTGCCGTGACCTTTGAACCTTGCTGCCCTGCGCCCGTGCTCTCTCTTGGTAGAGCATGAGAGCTGGAGAACAGACGGGCCAAAGCGGCAGGATGGCGCCCTCTCTCACGGGAACGCTGTTCAGCACTTCAGCTGGGCGCACTTGTCTTTTCTGGAGTCTTTTGTCATGAATTGAAAACTAAGCAGATGCTAGTGTGTTTGTGTGTGTGTGTGTGTGTGTGGAGTAGAGTATGTGTGTGAGTGTGTAGTGTGTGAGTGTCAGTGTATGTGTGTGCCTGGTTTGTGTGTGTGTGTGTGAGGTTGTGTGTGTGTGTGTGCCTGGTTGTGAATGTGTGAATGTGTGAGTGTGTGAGAGTGTGTGAGTGTGTGTGTAAAGAGACAGGGCCTGAGACACCATTGCTTCTCCCTCTGCAGGTACAAGAGCTACGAAGAGCAGCAGCAGGAGTGCCTGAAGAGGGAGTATGAGAGAGCTGAGCAGAGACAGAGGGAGAGGAGAGAGCCATCGCCAGGGAGCCATCGCACAGGGAGGTAGCCCACTGTGGTTTAGTACAGCGATGGTGTGTGTGTGATGATGTGTGTGTGTGTGTGTGGTGATGGTGATGATGATGGTGTGTGTGTGATGATGATGGTGATGGTGTGATGATGATGATGATGATGATGGTGTGTGTGATGATGTGATGTGATGATGATGATGATGTGTGTGTGTGATGATGATGATGGTGATGGTGTGATGATGATGATGATGATGGTGTGTGTGATGATGATGATGATGATGATGGTGTGTGTGATGATGATGATGGTGATGATGTGTGTGATGGTGTGTGTGTGATGATGATGGTGTGTGTGTGTGATGATGATGATGATGTGTGATGATGATGTGATGGTGTGTGTGATGATGATGATGATGATGTGTGTGATGATGATGATGGTGTGTGATGATGATGATGATGATGGTGATGGTGTGTTATGATGATGATGATGATGGTGTGTGATGATGATGATGATGGTGTGTGTGTGATGATGGTGATGGTGTGTGATGATGATGTGTGTGTGATGATGATGATGGTGTGTGTGTGATGATGATGATGGTGATGGTGTGTGTGTGATGATGATGATGATGGTGTGTGTGTGATGTGATGATGATGGTGTGTGTGTGATGATGATGATGGTGTGTGTGTGATGATGATGATGATGGTGTGTGTGTGATGATGATGATGATGATGGTGTGTGTGTGTGATGATGGTGATGGTGTGTGTGTGATGATGATGATGTGTGATGATGATGATGATGGTGTGTGTGTGATGATGGTGATGGTGTGTGTGATGGTGTGTGATGATGGTGTGTGTGATGGTGTGTGATGATGATGATGGTGTGTGTGATGATGATGATGATGATGGTGTGTGATGATGATGATGATGGTGTGTGTGTGTGATGATGATGATGATGATGTGTGATGATGATGATGATGGTGTGTGTGATGATGATGGTGATGTGTGTGTGATGATGATGTGTGTGTGATGATGATGATGGTGTGATGATGATGGTGTGTGATGATGATGATGATGGTGTGTGATGATGATGATGATGATGGTGTGTGATGATGATGATGATGGTGTGTGTGTGATGATGATGATGGTGTGTGATGATGATGATGATGATGGTGTGTGATGATGATGATGATGGTGTGTGATGATGATGGTGATGTGTGATGATGATGATGATGGTGTGTGTGTGTGATGATGATGGTGTGTGATGATGATGATGGTGTGTGTGTGATGATGATGATGATGATGGTGTGTGATGATGATGATGATGGTGTGTGTGTGATGATGATGATGGTGTGTGTGTGATGATGATGATGGTGATGTGTGATGATGATGATGATGGTGTGTGTGATGATGATGTGTGTGTGTGATGATGATGGTGATGGTGTGTGATGATGATGGTGTGTGTGTGTGATGATGATGATGGTGTGTGATGATGATGATGATGGTGTGTGATGATGATGATGGTGATGTGTGTGATGATGATGATGATGATGGTGTGTGATGATGATGGTGTGTGTGTGATGATGATGATGATGTGTGTGATGATGATGATGATGGTGTGTGATGATGATGATGATGATGGTGTGTGTGTGATGATGATGGTGTGTGTGTGATGATGATGATGATGGTGTGTGATGATGATGATGGTGATGTGATGATGATGATGGTGTGTGATGATGATGATGATGGTGTGTGTGTGATGATGATGGTGTGTGTGTGTGATGATGATGATGGTGTGTGATGATGATGATGATGTGTGTGATGTGATGATGATGATGGTGTGTTATGATGATGATGATGATGGTGTGTGATGATGATGATGATGGTGTGTGATGATGATGATGATGTGTGTGATGATGATGATGATGGTGTGTGATGGTGATGATGATGGTGATGGTGTGTGTGATGATGATGGTGATGGTGTGTGTGATGATGATGGTGATGGTGTGTGTGATGGTGATGATGATGATGATGATGGTGATGGTGTGTGATGATGATGATGGTGATGGTGTGTGTTATGATGATGGTGGTGATGTGTGTGTGTGATGATGATGGTGGTGATGTGTGTGATGATGGTGGTGATGGTGATCTTCCTCTCCAGGAGGAGAGGCGTGTGGTGTGCATCGGGAGACTGCGATCAGACGTCACTCGGACTGAACTCAAGAGACGCTTAGAAGTCTTCGGCGAAATAGAGGAGTGCACTGTGAACCTCAGAGATGATGGGTAAGAAGAGGGAGAGGGAGAGGGAGAGGGAGAGGGAGAGGGAGAGAGGTTCTGTGTGGCTCAGAGGTAGAGCGAGTTCTGTGTGGTTCAGTAGGAGAGAGTGGTTCTGTGTGTCTCAGTAGGTAGAGCATGGTTCTGTGTGGCTCAGTAGGTAGAGCGTGGTTCTGTGTGGCTTTGAGAGCGTGGTTCTGTGGGCTCATAGGTAGAAAATGGTATGCATTCACTACTGTAAGTCGCTTTGGATAAAAGTGTCTGCTAAATGGCGTATATTGTGTCCCTCTCACACAGTGACGGGTCCATAGGTCCCTCAGGGCTGATCTTTCCTCTCCTCTCCTCTCCTCCTCTCTCCTCTCCTCCTCTCTCCCCTCCTCTCCTCCTCTCCTCTCCTCCCCTCTTTTCCTCCTCTGCCCCTCCTCTCCTCTCCTCTCTCTCCTCCCTCCCCTCTCCTCTCCTCCCCTCTCCTCTCCTCTCCTCTCTCTCCTCTCCTCTCCTCCCTCTCCTCTCTCCTCTCTCCTCTCTCTCCTCTCCTCTCCTCTCCTCTCCTCTCCTCTCCTCTCCTCCTCTCTCCTCTCCTCTTCTCCCTCTCCTCTCCTCCTCCTCCTCTCCTCTCCCTCTCCTCTCCTCTCCTCCTCCTCTCCTCCCCTCCCTCCCCTCCCCTCTCCTCCTCTGCAGGGATAACTTTGGCTTAATGACGTACCGTTACCCCTGTGATGCGGTGGTTGCTCTGGAGACCGGCCCCGCCCTGCGCCAGCTGACAGAGCCCAAATTTGAGATGTGCTCCGGTGGACGAAGGCAGTACTGCAGGTCGATGTACGCAGACCTGGGTAGGTCAATATTTTCACGCATCTCTCTCTTCCCTGATTTATTGAATCCGCTAGTTAGGCACCTCCGCCTCACCTCGCCAGATTACCGCTCGCGCGTGGCATCGGGCAGCATGGGCTACGTGGGGCGGCGGACCGCCTTTGAAATGTCGGCGTGGGGTATAGCGGGCCAGGAGCCGCACAGGGGGGAGTGCCGTGTGGAGAACCTCATCGAGGCGTGAGATGGGCCGCTCCGGCGCTGGGGTGGCTCGGTACCACATCACATTTATTTATTTATTTAAAAATGTGTTTTAAAGAATTTGTTTCAAATTTTATCCCATTTTCTCTCAATTTAGTAGCCAATTACACCCCCTATTTTTCATGTCAATCCCCCCCTCATATTGTGAGTTCGCTGCCGTAGCCCTGAGACCGGCAGTGACAGAGGCGATGTATCGTCTCCTCCAAGCTGGCCCTTCCTTCCTTCCTCTTCGGCGGGCGTTCAATCATCCAATCAGAGGGGGGTCTGCTCTGCGAGACAGGTGTCACATTGCAGGGCCATTGCGTTGCGTTGAGAGCGTCACGTTTTTACGTGTCCTGATTCCCACTGGGACCACGTATACTGAAAAATGTATGCATTCACAAATGTATGCTTTGGATAAAAGCGTCTGCTAAATGGCATATATACGTATGTGTATATAATGTACAGAAAACAAAGAAGAAACCCAGAAACGGAAATCCGTTTTCACCCCCCGGTGTAAACAAAGAGACGTGTTCATTGCTATTTTCCCATTTTTACATTTTGGTTCTTTGTTTTAGTTCCGCTTTGGGTCTTGGCCCAATCCCAATGCTACCAGATATACTTCCCTGCTCAACCAATCAGCGTTTGTTTGGCGCACACATGACCACAGCTATGCGTGACGCGTTGTTGAAGTTTTGGAGGTGTGCACGTCGGCTCCTCTGTGAGCCTCTGTGAGCCATGATTACCCATAAACCCCCTTCTCTGCGTAGCATCTTCGCAGAAGCACAATTCCGCCTGAACCCCTGTCCCCCGTGTGTTGTTCCAGACTCCCACTCAGAGGACTCTGACCCAGCCTCCACCAGGAGCAAGTATGACTCCCTGGATTTCGACAGCCTCCTGCGGGAGGCACAGAGGAGTCTGAGGAGGTAGCGAACAGCCCCGCTCCGGCTGGCCACCCCGAGACTCGCCGCGCCTCGCTCCCCCAGCGTCCATCCGTCCGTCCATCCGTCCGTCACCTTGGAGATGGCCACAAGTTTATTACTGTCCACACACACACGCGCGAGAACAGGAAACGGAACGAAGAGGCAGAAGTTTACAGGAAGCCAAGCTGCCCAAGGGGCTCCTTCTTCCCTTTCCCAGAACCGATGTGCAGCTTGTTCCACCTCTCTCTCTCTCTCTCTCTCCTCTCTCTCTTTCTCTCTCTCTCTCTCTGCTCTCTCTCTCTCTCCACCTCTCCCTCTCTCCCTCTCTCTCTCTCTCCCTCTCTCCTCTCTCTCCTCTCCCTCTCCCTCTCTCTCTCTCTCTCTCTCCCCTCCTCTCCCTCTCTCTCCCCTCTCTCTCTCCCTCTCTCTCTCTTCTCTCTCTCTCTCTCTCCCTCTCTCTCTCTCTCTCTCTCTCCCTCTCTCTTTTCTCCTTTCTCTCTCTCTTTTTTAAATCTGATGTTTGGATGTGGTGTTACATTATTAATAGTTTGTTTGTTTTTAAAACACTAAATATATTAACGGTTCGGATGTTCAGAAGGAAGATTATTTTTGTTTTGTGTACATATCAGAGTTCTTTATTTGTTACAGCTATGCACTGTACAACTCAGCCTTTCTGAATAACGTTGATTTTCATAACAAAGATCTGTGGTTATGAGTTATGACAAAGAAGTGAAATGTGTTGCTCTACGGGACATTTCAAGTGTGTGATATAAGTGTTAAAAAGTGTATTGAATTGGATGGGGGGTTGTGGGGGATTATTTCATATTTTTTTAAGTGGAGAAAACTGTTGTTACACATCTACTACACAGTTTGTGTTGTTTTTTTAAATCTGTTTATAAGATTTTCCACTCCATGGTTTCCAAATACAACCAAATGTGAAATGCATTTTTTAAGTTTTTCGTGATTGTAAATTGTGAACACGGGCCTTAAAGGCCCTTCTGAAGGCCAGTCGCATCTTTTGACCTGTGGGACATCCAGGTTTACCTGTCTGTGTAGTTTTATTTCTGTTTGAACTATTTCTGACTTTTAATTCATATATTTATATTACCTCCATCACACACGGGGACCTTACAGATTTTAATATTTAATTTTCTTATTAAACTGAATTCGGGGGCAGAGTATAAACGTTTATATTTTGTATTCCTGTCAGAAACAAATTATTCATAATAATCAACAATTGACCCTCATAAAACATGCTGCTTGTAGATCACCTACATAACCCTACCCCTAACCATAACCATAACCCTACCTGTTGTATACAGCTGTAAATTCAGTCCTGTCCGGTTTCTGTTTCAGTCCTGTTTCACCCGTGTCTTTATTTTGTAATGATAATAAAACTGATCTCCAGGGCCCAGCTCATTTCTGTCGATCAGATGAGCTTGGTCATGTGAATGTTTACAAAGGTTTGTTTTCCCGTTCCTGGACTTAAAAAAAAGAGGTTGATTTTGTTGTAAACAAAATAATGTACTATTGCCAGTATGAATAAATGATGATCAAAATTATTTTAAAATGAAGGAAAAAAAAAAGAAAAAAAGCAATAAATAAAAATAAAAAAAGGTTTTATCTTTGAATATTGTGCGGTTTCGGAACAGACTCATTACCCTACCACTCACTGCTGTATGTGTGTGTGTGTGTGTGTGTGACTGCATGTGGCATGAGTGTGTGTGTGGGGGTGTGGTGGTGTGGGGGCATGGGGGCATGTGTGTGGAGGTGGAGATCACCAGACATCACCTCTGGTGTCATTTGCCGGTACCCAGCCTGAGAAAATCAGCACAACATCCAACTGGAAAGAAAGAGAAACAACACTCACACACTCACACACACACGTCGCATGGAGTCACACACACCCACACACATACGTACATGGACGTATGTGTGTGTATGTGTGTATTTGGGTCTGTGTGTGTGTGTGTTTTGTGGTATCCCTTGGGGTTGGGCGACACTCAGACCTTTGCAGAGGGGGCGTAGGCAGTTAAATAACCCAGAGGAGGCAGTAATACAAACAAAACTATGGTTTTATTAAACGTAATCTTGACAAACACAAAAAGTTTGCGGTATACAGGGGGAATTCAAAACACACACAGTCCACAATCCTTATCTTTGTCGTTGTCTGTAATCTGTAGTCCAAATCCAATACAGTTCCTCAAAGAGTCCAAGGTCAAGACACAAGCGGGGTCCTCAGTCAACCCAATTCAAACCCCAGGCAGCAATCCAAAAACGCTCTGCGACACTCTCCAAAACCCTGTCCCAGTGCGACACAAATGAGTCCTTCAAATGGCCTTCAGCTGTCCATAGTCCCAATCGCTTGACTTGGTTCAAGTGCGGGCTGCTGGGAATTGTAGTCTCGTCCGGCTCCAGTGTGTATTTGGGTGTGTGTAAGTGTGCGTGTGTGTGTGTGTATGCAGGTGTGAGTGAGTGTGTATTTGGGTGTATTTGGGTGTGTGTGTGTGTGTATGCAGGTGTGAGTGAGTAAGTGTACGTGTGTGTTTGCGCGCGTGTGTGTAAGTGTGCAGGTGTGTGTGTGTATGCAGGTGTGAGTATGTGCGTACGCGCGTGTGTGCGTGTGTGTGTGTGTGTATGCAGGTGTGAGTGAGTAAGTGTACGTGTGTGTTTGCGCGCGTGTGTGTAAGTGTGCAGGTGTGTGTGTGTATGCAGGTGTGAGTATGTGCGTAAGCGCGTGTGTGCGTGTAGGACACAGGGGCTATCCCAGCATGCACAGGGCTGCAGAGGAGTTTGCACTGAGCGTAAACCCTGCATAGAGGGGCTCAGTGAAGGAGGTGTGCACCGTGTGCAGCAGGGACACTGTGTCAGAGGAGATGGCGTAGAAAGACAGGACGCCGGCGGGCCAGTCCAGATACACGCCCGCGCGCTGGAAGCTGTAACCGCGTGGACGTACGCTCGTCAGCTTGCGATCGTGGATCACCGAAACCGCATTACCAGAGCACTGCATGCTCCAAGACTTGTCGTTGTTTGAGAAGTCTGCGTAACAGTCCACACTCACCCCTCGGTAGGACAGTCCCACAGTAACGCTGTTCCCCGTCCACTCTGCCTCCCAGTAACAGCGGGCGGAGAGCGGCTCCCGGCTCTGCAGCGGCCTGTGAGGGGCCCCCGTCCGCTCCTCGGACCCCCGGACCACTCGTCTGTTCTGCTCACACACGGAGAGCCCGGGGTCTGCAGTGCTGGGGTCCAGTTCAAGCTGACAGGCGTCTGCCAACAAGAGGAAAACAACATCACCTCAACAATAATGGAGTTGGGAAGGAAAGCTGGCTGCATTGAGCATGTTTTACATCTGTACTGTGCAGGCATTTCTATGTCTTACGGAACATTTACATTTGAGCAGTCCATGTCTGTCCCTCTGCTCTCCACCATGCTCCACTCTGTAGGGGGATGACAACAGGTTTATACAGAATACCACACACACACACACACACACACTCACACTCACACACTCACACTCACACTCACACTCACTCTCACATCACACACACTCACTCACACACACATACACACAAACTTTGCTCCTTTATAAAGATAGTCTTTAAATAAACTGACAAGAAAATCCGTTCAAAGGGGAAAAACAATATTATGAATATTCTGGATAATAATATAATAATAATATAATTATGTGTCATCATCTCCTGCGGCTGTAAGGTAGGATCAACACGTTGCACTCACAGCAGTTTCCCAAGCTGCCGGTCGGGGTCCTCCAGGGCAGCAGAGAGCGCTGTCGCGCCTGAGGCCCCAAGGTGGTTGTAGGTCAGATCCAGCTCTCTCAGGCGTGAGAAGTGTGAGCACAGAGCCACGCTCAGGGAAGCACAGCCTTCCTCTGTAACCCGACAGCCTGACAGCCTGTCGAGGGAAGAAACCCACTGTTAACTGTGTGAGTGAGTGTGAGTGTGAGTGTGAGTGTGTGTGAGTGTGTGTGTGAGTGTGAGTGTGTGTGTGTGCGAGTGAGTGAGTTTACATTTACATTTACATTTAGCAGACGCTCTTATCCAGAGCGTTACAAGCCCAGTTCCCTAACCATTATACCACACTGCCTGCCCAGTTCTGGAGCGCTATCCTCCAACAGGTTTTCCAGCTCTCTAAACGACTAACAATCTCAGTATTATAAGATTAGTAATAATATTAAAGATTCATTCATTAATTATAAGATTATTTCACCGAATCAACCGCTGGAGCAATCAGATTCCTCAGTCACTCACCCCAATTTCAGTAGCTTACATTCGGGGTCCCCCAGGCCAGCAGAGAGCGCTCTAACCCCGGAGTCTTGCAGGTCGTTGTCTCTCAGCTCCAGCTCTCTCAGATGTGAGTGGCGCAAGCCCAGAACTGAGGCCACATCTGCACAGCACCTCCCTGTGAGATCACAATTGCCCAGCCTACAAGGAGATAAAGACAAGGAGCCAATCAGCCAAGCACCCCTGAGACCACAGGAGAGGTACCCTGGTACATTCGTATCTACATTCAGAGGGACACCTTTCACAAACAATCCCTGTGTACAGCTGGATATTTTACGACACACATAAAAACTCACTCACTCACTCACTCACTCACTCACTCACTCACTCACTCACTCACTCACTCACTCACTCACTCACTTGTCTTTTGTGCTAAAATTTTCTGTGTTTTTTATGCTCACATGCTGGAACAAGCATTACAACAATGTATTACACTGTATGGTTTTTTCAAACATCGTGGAGCCATACCTTGCTCAAAAATAACATTTGCTAAAGTTAGAATAAATTTGTGGACGTAAGTAAAATAAACATATTTATTGTCATTTTTATGATATCATATTAAAGAGGACATCTGAAATCTGAAAATTGACGAGTGGAAGCAAAAACTGCATTTTTGCCTGCCGTGTCTTGCCTTAAAATACTATTATTATTATTCAGGAATGATTCAAATTTGTCCCTAATAATACACTGCAGTATTTTTACAAGACATGCAAGTTAAACTGACAGGCCTATAGTTCCCTGGGTCAGTATGGTCCCCCTTCTTATATATTGGAATTATACTACCCTGCTTCCAGTCATCTGGTATTTCTCCAGTGTTTATGGATTGCATAAAAATATCTGTCAATGGTTTATATATAATTTGCCCAAGTTTTTTGAGTCCTCTGGGATATATGCCATCAGGGCCTGCTGCCTTATTTATCTTAAGTTTTTGTAGTACTTCTCCATCCTTTTATCAATGTCCTCTAAAACATTCTGTACATTGGATGTACTTGTAGGCATAATTATAACCTCTTCTCTGGTAAAGCTCTCAACAAAGTAACAATTTAGTGTATCAGCAATATCCTTATTATTATAAAGCCACGCTCCTTCCTTATTCTTAATGCACTTAACCTCATCATTACCTTTCATTTTTCTACTAATATATTGAAAAAACTTCTTAGGATTCATGTTTT
>JAINUG010000619.1:10000-12500 GCA_029706075.1 Aldrovandia affinis
GAGAGAGAGAGAGAGAGACATTAACACTGCACTAGACAGAGACATTAACACTGCACTGAGAGAGAGAGAGACAGAGACATTAACCCCTTGTTGACGATTGCTGCAAATTAGCCTCAAACCCCTTAAGACCTTAATACAGCAAAAAATTAATTTAATTTTTTTTTTTAATTCAGGCAATAAGGGGTTAACACTGCACTGAGAGAGAGAGAGAGTGAGAGACATTAGCACTGCACTGAGAGAGAGAGAGAGACTGCACTGAGAGAGAGAGAGAGACATTAGCACTGCACTGCATTAGCACTGAGAGAGAGAGAGAGAGAGAGAGAGAGAGAGACATTAGCACTGCACTGAGAGAGAGAGAGAGAGAGAGAGAGAGACATTAGCACTGCACTGAGACAGAGAGAGAGAGGTGGGGGAGAGAGAGAGACATTAACACTGCACTGAGAGAGAGAATTGGAAAAATAAGCAATACATGTCCAAAGAACTTGAAAAAATTGAAAACGCAATTCAACAAAACACTTTTTGGGACCTGTAGAAAAAAACGAAATTCACCAAATACTAGAGAAAATCTAACATTACAGAATGGCAATATTTGAAAAAAACACTTTGAAGAAATTGAAAGCAACATATCAGATCTCAATATTCCGAAAAGTAAAAGACCTAGAGACAAAAACTAAAGACAATCAAACCCCTTTGGACACCCCAATCACTTTACAAGAGTTAAAACACCAACTGAAGACCCTGAAGACCAGTAAAGCCTGTGGATCTGATGGTATCAGGGCAGAAATGCTGAAAAACAGCAGCCCTAAACTACATGAGGCCCTCCTCAAACTATTTAACTTAGTCCTGAATGCTGGGCGTTTCCCTGAGATCTGGAACCAAGGCTTGATTACCCCTATATTTAAAAGTAGAGACAAATTCCACCCAAACTATTATTGAGGCATATGAGTGAGCAGTAATCTGGGGAAGGTTTTCTGCAGTATAATGAATGCCCGGTTACTGGCCTTCCTTACCGAACACAAGGTCTTGAGTAACAGTCAAATTGGCTTTTTACCAAACCATCGCACCTCTGACCATATTTACACCCTACACACACTCATAAACAAACATGTCCACCAAACAAACAAAGGGAAAATATTTGCATGTTTTGTTGACTTCAAAAAAGCATTCGACTCAATTTGGCATGAAGGATTGTTCTTTAAAATCTTACAGAGTGGTGTGGGGGGTAAAGTCTATGACATCATAAAATCAATGAATACAGAGAATAAGTGCAGCATCAGAATTGGAACAAAAATAACTGAATACTTCACTCAGGGGCGTGGAGTGAGACAGGGCTGCAGTCTGAGTCCAACACTCTTCAACATTTATCATATCATTTGGCCACAGTGCCCTGGAACAGACAGACAGATACATGCCCTGGACAGACTGACAGATACATGCCCTGGACAGACTGACAGATACATGCCCTGGACAGTCAGTCAGACAGACACCTACCCTGGACAGACAGACAGACAGACACCTGCCCTGGACAGACTGAGAGGCTACCTGAAGTTTTTGACGTGGTCCTCCACCCCGGACAGAGAGACAGAGTAGGACAGAGCCATGTTATACCTGCCAGCCTGGACAGAGGATCCCCAGTTCACCTCTAGAGAGAGAGAGAGAGAGAGAGAGAGAGAGAGAGAGGGAGAGAGAGAGGGAGAGAGAGGGAGAGAGAGAGAGAGAGAGAGAGAGAGAGAGAGAGAGAGAGAGAGAGAGAGAGAGAGAGAGAGAGAGAGAGAGAGAGAGAGAGAGAGAGGGAGAGAGAGAGAGAGAGAGAGAGAGGGAGAGAGAGAGAGGGAGAGAGAGAGGGGGAGAGAGAGAGGGAGAGAGAGAGAGGGAGAGAGAGAGGGAGGAGAGAGAGGGAGAGAGAGAGAGAGAGAGAGAGAGAGAGAGAGAGAGAGAGAGAGAGAGAGAGGGAGAGAGAGAGGGGAGAGAGAGAGAGAGAGAGAGAGAGAGAGAGAGAGAGAGAGAGAATGAGGGAGAGAGATTGAAAGAGGGAGCGATTTATATGACAACGCCATGAACCTGAATTAATGATAGCTCTTCTGGAGCATTAATGCCAGACCTAGGCCCTGGCAGAGAACATGGACAATATTAAAATGACAAACTTCCTAAGAACAATAACCAGACTTAAGAGAAATATAAAATATAAAATGTTTCATATTAGGTGCAATAACAAATGACAATGCACACTACCTAAAAATCAAGTTATCAGGAAACTGCCATTAAATCAACTAAATTTGAAAGCACAAAGTACATTTATACAATAAAAGCAAAACTTTACTTAGAATCTTTGAATCATTTACCTCACTAGTTACTCTGTATGGCAGATAAGTATTTGTTTCACGAACAATCGAATGGGACTGTGACCACAATATTCTGTGTGTGTAACCCAGAGATACACACCTTACGCACACATAATGGAATGTGAATTCACAAGATCAAAATATAAAATCAATCAAAA
>JAINUG010000619.1:22500-27500 GCA_029706075.1 Aldrovandia affinis
TTCAAATGCTCATTACTACAAATGCAGATCACTAAATCAATTCAACAGGTGTTTGTAGTCATGTATCATTACTTCCAATAACCGTGCCCAGGTGAGTAACACTGCAACACAATTGATAATCTCTTCACCACTACATAAAAGGCTATTTTATTCAAAAAATAATTAAAACGATAACATTTAGCATAATCTACATCCAGCTCAAGAACAACATTATGTAATATTTCAACAAGATCAATAAACTTTTAAAATCATTTTTAGGCACCTCTTTTATACTTTTTCGGATTATTTACATCTGTACATGCAAAAGCACATATACAGTAATCTAATCTAATATTTTGTTTGTCTTCCATAAAAACGCAAGCTGTATATATACTGTATATACTGCAGTCCATCACAGGGGATGCTTGCTGTGCATCATTTCCAGTACTTACGAGGAAATTACCCTTGCATAATCTTTTTTGATGACAATTATTTTGTGTTTGACAGCATTATTTGATAATGGCCGCTGTATTTGAAAATACACCAATAATTAAACTTCAACAATGAACATATCCAATGTTCTGATGCTATGATAAACTTTTGCATGATATACAATCTAATTTGGTTCAATTATTTTTCTTTTGCATGCAATATGCGATTTTTAGCATAGATTAGGATTATAGCATTTTGTGTTATGACCAAAGAGCACTTTCAAACTATTTTTTGATTAGAAGGATTTTGTGTTTGGCAGCATTAAGAACATAAGAATACATAATGATGAGAACAGGCCGTTTGGCCCATCTAGGCTCATCATGTCTTACAGTTTTTTTCAACTGCTAACATGCATTGGTCAAAACTGAAATCACATTTTCAAAACTCTTCACACAGTCAGCGAACCAGAAGTCTATGTGGACCAAACAATTAATCATTTTTCATTGCTTTCACACAAAATGCATTCAATGACCACATTTTCCAAAATCCATGAACTATTTTCTCATTCATACTCCACCACCCGCAAAACACTATATATTTGCAACACATTTTTCAAATGCTAACACACTGTTTTCAAAACTGTTAAAAACGCATTCAAAACAGAATTACGTCACAATGTGTGCAGCACTGTCCAATAATGATTTGCTGTTACACAAACCACTCATTGGCCCCTACAATACAGAGAGGCTCATTTCTTTTCTGGATGACCTGCATAAATGACTTGTGCCAGCGGAGGAGAGAGGGGCAGGAAACTCCCCTACCGTCATTGTTGTGTGGGATAATGTGGCATTCCACCACTCTGCTGCAGTCACAGACTGGTTTGCTGCACATCCCAGGATGTTAGTACTATTCCTGCCTCCATACTCCCCCTTCCTAAACCCCATAGAATAGTTTTCTCTGCGTGGAGGTGGAAGGTGTATGACCACCGTTCACATGACCAGATGTCCTTACTGGATGCCATGAATGTGGGGTGTGGAGACATTTATCCTAAAGACTGCCAGGGTTGGATTAGACATTCCAAAAGATACTTTCCAAGATGCATCGCCAGAGAAGACATAAGATGTGATGTTGATGAGAACTTGTGGCCAAATGCAGGAGAGAGGGAGAACTAGAACCCTCACAGTACTGTACAGTATGAGTGATTATACTATACATGTTGTTTTTTTGTGATTATTATTGCAGCCCTGGAATTTCAGGAAATTGCTATTTTTTGTTTCAACTTTTTATTTTTCACAAGTAAATTACTATATGCAGAGATATAGAAAAATAAACAATATTGAAGCAAATTTCTGTATTTCTGATTCATTGTTGTTACATATACTTTAGTACAGTCAATAAAGTGAAAAGGTGTTATTCTTATTCTATAATGAAATACTGATTTATGTGAAAAATCATTCCAACTTCAAAGATAAAAGCTCATAATTTATGTAATGCTCCCTGTTGTTAGTGTTTTTAGGTCAGTGTGTTATGAGTGACAATGTATGCTTTCTGAGTGAGAATTGTTGCTTTATTTTGAGACATGTATGAAGTGTTTTGGTGGTTTGAGTGAGTTTTGGAAGTGAGATGAACTGTTTGGCCAAGATGCATGTTGGCAATGCAGACTGTATGAAGAGTTTTGAAAAAGTGTCTTCGGTATTGACCGATGCTTGTTAGCAATTGAAAAAAGAATATCTAAAGAATATCTAGTGCTACATCTATGTTTGATGATGACTGTTGTATATTGAAAATGCAGCAATGATTTAACTTCACTGTTGAAAATATCGAATGTTTTGGTGCTGTGATAAACTTTTACACATAATATTCTCTCATTTGACACCGGTATTTTTATTTTAGCTGCTATATTAGATTTTGAATCCAAAATGAGCAGTATGGCATTCTGTACTAAGAGTTTTGCACATTGAAACTCTGTTGTGCAAAATGAGTCAAAGCAATCGTAAAAAAACGTGATAGATTGATTATGTGATATGGTATTGACAAGAGGGTGTCAACGCTCATATTTTACAAACCTAATCTAACTCGCCAGGACGGCGTTCTCTTACCTGCCTCACGCGCTTCCCCTCCCCTTATCGATCAGGTAATCGATCAGGTACAGGTTTCGCTGGAGACGGTGGAAAGCGATCGTGGCGTGGCTCTGCGGGTTAGTGCTGTAGTTAGAGGTTGCGATCGCAATAAGTACACTATACACCTGAGCCAGGCCACGCCCATCTCACCTGACGCGCGCGTCTCTTTGCCCTCCCCATCTCCTCCCCATCTCCTCCCCATCTTTGTCCGCTTCGTTTCTGGTCGCTGATAACCTTTTCTGTTTCTCCTCTCAAAGGTAAACAAAAGGAGAATTGATCTGATCGCGGTGAAAGCCGCACAATCTGCGCCCATTGCAGGGGAATGGACCACTTTAGTCATAACGCAGAATGTTTTTTCTTTTACAGACCTTGATGTAGATCTTACAGCCGAACGTGCATGAAGTACTATCACTCATACTTATTACTAACAAACATTTATAAATGATCTCAAAGAAATCTCGTGCAATGGAGTTGTGCTCTATATGCCGAAGCCCATCCCTGCGCCCTCGGGTCCCCGCTGACGGCTGTTCTCCGTTATCAGTGATCAGTCGAATGTGTCTCATCGGTATTATATGTTATCATCATCATTATTATTATTATCATTATTATTGGCGCGTGTTATGTTGTGTCGGTGCAGTCTGTTGTCATCGTGTGTTCTGTGATATTATTGGCTGTATTGGTGTTGCTTTATGGCTCGATGTGTCTAGATTAAGCGGCCCAGATAGGCCATGGCTCGTGCGCTTTCTTTAAGACAGAACGTATTGGATCGTGTTTAATCTGCACTACTCATTTCACCGTTAACATGTTTAACGGAATTCGTTCCGAACTCAAGTGGGTCGGAGGCGCGCGCGACCCTCGTGATCGATATGGGCGCGCCCCCAGGTACGCGTCATCGCACCCGACAGCGCAGGCGCAGCCTTTTTCTCGTTAACCTTATGGCCTCTCCTCTCCTCTGTCCCAACTAGAACAGAACATCCCGGTCACTAATTAACGGCAGTTCACCGTTTGATTTCCCACATGGATATTGAATTTAACAAGATAAAAACAAAACAATAAAAGTGCATAGTATACTTGCCACGTTAAATGCATAGTATATGTTATACCCTCATTAACTTTTACTGGTGTGTTGTTTTGATCACTGTCTTATCTGCTTATGTTCAGGTCGAATTCGGCTCTCTGTAAACGGGTTTGAAAGGGTCATATCCTAATCTTGGAAGACTAGAAACCTAAACTAATTTAGGTTCAAAACCTGACTGTTTTCTATCTGTTTGGAATGCGTAGTGGAGGTGTTGCATTTCTGAAAAAGGTCGACTTTTCCGATTTGATATTGGGAGGGAAAAAGAATCAGGAAGTCACCAAACTTGGATCCAAATGAGCAGTTTCAAATTAGCTGGAGAACAGTCTGCATCAGGTTAAGGCACTGTTCTAGTGTGTGGATGAGCCCCACGGTCTGCATCCTGTTAAGACACTGTTCTAGTGTGTGGATGAGCCCCATGGTCTGCATCCTGTTAAGACACTGTTCTAGTGTGTGGATGAGCCCCACGGTCTGCATCCTGTTAAGACACTGTTCTAGTGTGTGGATGAGCCCCACGGTCTGCATCCTGTTAAGACACTGTTCTAGTGTGTGGATGAGCCCCATGGTCTGCATCCTGTTAAGACACTGTTCTAGTGTGTGGATTAGCCCCACGGTCTGCATCCTGTTAAGACACTGCTCTAGTGTGTGGATGAGCCCCACGGTCTGCATGCTGTTAAGACGCTGTTCTAGTGTGTGGATGAGCCCCACGGTCTGCATCCTGTTAAGACACTGTTCTAGTGTGTGGATGAGTCCCACGGTCTGCATCCTGTTAAGGCACTGTTCTAGTGTGTGGATGAGCCCCACGGTCTGCATCCTGTTAAGGCACTGTTCTAGTGTGTGGATGAGCCCCATGGTCTGCACCCTGTTAAGACACTGTTCTAGTGTGTGGATGAGCCCCACGGTCTGCATCCTGTTAAGACACTGTTCTAGTGTGTGGATGAGCCCCACGGTCTGCATCCTGTTAAGACGCTGTTCTAGTGTGTGGATGAGCCCCACTGTCTGCATCCTGTTAAGACACTGTTCTAGTGTGTGGATGAGCCCCATGGTCTGCATCCTGTTAAGGCACTGTTCTAGTGTGTGGATGAGCCCCACGGTCTGCATCCTGTTAAGACACTGTTCTAGTGTGTGGATGAGCCCCACGGTCTGCATCCTGTTAAGACACTGTTCTAGTGTGTGGATGAGCCCCACGGTCTGCATCCTGTTAAGACGCTGTTCTAGTGTGTGGATGAGCCCCATGGTCTGCATCCTGTTAAGACACTGTTCTAGTGTGTGGATGAGCCCCACTGTCTGCATCCTGTTAAGACACTGTTCTAGTGTGTGGATGAGCCCCATGGCCTGCATGCTGTTAAGACGCTGTTCTAGTGTGTGGATGAGCCCCATGGCCTGCATGCTGT
>JAINUG010000619.1:35000-45000 GCA_029706075.1 Aldrovandia affinis
CAGTCTAAGCGGCCTGTTCTAGCCAGACATGGCCGACCCACTGAGCACCTCGCCACCATCTACAGCCCTGGGAGGCCCCGCCTGGACTATGGAGGAGTCCTACTCGCCGTTCGGCCCATCTAGGCTCATCATGTCCTAATCTAAAGAGTATCTAGTACTGCATCTAGCCTGGACTTGAATAGCCCAAGCCTTTCTGCCTCTACTACCCGACCTGGCAAGCTGTTCCAGGCATTGACAACTCTCTGTGTAAAGAGAAACCTCCTAATATCCGTCCGGAATTTCCCTTTAACTAATTTCCACCTGTGGCCTCTTGTTCTGCAGACCCCACTTATCTTAAAAATCTTTGGTATTTAACTTTATTAATCCCTTTTAGGAATTTAAAAACTTCAATCAAATCCCCCTAAGTCTCCGTTTGCTAAGTTTAAATAGATTGAGTGCCTTAAGTCTATCATCATAACTTTGACCTTTCATACCAGGTATCAGTTTAGTTGCCCTTCTTTGGACTTTTTCAAGAGCTTCTATATCTTTCTTGTAGTGCAGTGCCCAGAACTGCACACAGTATTCTAAGTGAGGTCTGACAAAGGCATTATATAACATTAATATAACCTCCTTTGATTTATACTCAATACTTTTTGTTATGTATCCCAGCATCCTGTTGGCTTTTTCACTGCTGTAGCACACTGCTTTGATGCAGATAGGCTTTGATCAATTACAATTCCTAAGTCCTTTTCAATTGAACACCTACTAACTTTTCTCCTCCCATAAAATACTCCTGTCTCATGTTTTTATTTCCCACATGCATAACTTTACATTTAGCAATATTGAATGTCATCTGCCATGTTTCTGCCCATTTTTGGATTTTGTTTAAATCATCTTGGATTACTTTAGTTGATTCCAAACTGTTTGCCAAACCCCCAAGTTTAGTATCATCTGCAAATTGAACTATTTACAACGCAGAAAAGAGCTTTAAAAAGCAGAAGCAGAACGAGTGCAGCCAGGCCGTCACTGCAGGGCAGGAGAGACACCCAAGCAGTGTGACTGGAGAAGGACATGCATGACTCCCACCCAGCCCCCACTCCCACTCCCAGCCCCACTCCCGGCCCCACTCCCACTCCCAGCCCCACTCCCAGCCCCACTCCCAGGCCCCACTCCCCCCACTCCCAGCCCCACTCCCAGGCCCCACTCCCAGCCCCACTCCCAGGCCCCACTCCCACTCCCAGGCCCCACTCCCAGCCCCCCACTCCCAGCCCCACTCCCAGCCCCACTCCCAGGCCCCACTCCCAGCCCCACTCCCAGGCCCCACTCCCAGGCCCCACTCCCAGCCCCACTCCCAGCCTCCCAGGCCCCACTCCCAGGCCCCACTCCCAGCCCCACTCCCAGCCCCACTCCCAGGCTCCCACTCCCAGCCCCCACTCCCGGGGCCCCACTCCCAACTCCCAGGAACTGGCCGCTCACACAGGCTGCTGTGGAACAGCGATGAGTTTACAGCCTGAGGAACGCCACTCTTCCCACTGCCATCACACTCTTTAACGCTTCTCTTTAAAAACTGACCGAACTGCTTTTGAATCTGCTCTGATCCCAAACTCTACTGTGTGGTCTGTGTACTCTATGTTTGTCTATATCTAAATGTGTTTATTTTTTTAATTTTATAGCTAAAACAGACACTGTAAATTCTGCTTCTTATTCAGTTTGTAACTGTGAGCAAGAATATGATAAAGTCAAAGTGAAAAGTCTAACTTCAGAGTACGACACAAATTTGTCTTTTTGTAGTAGTTGGCTAACTAGCTGGCACAACCTCAATTTCTTCACGAATAAAGATGTGTTTTTAAATTTGATATCCTTGTTGTTTCATATGAGGCAAGAATGAGATTAAGAGCTGTGTTTATGTACCATGGTGGTGAAATCAAGGCCTCCTTCCGTGGGTCTGGAAACGTCCCACAGCACGCACTGCGTTTGATTACATACGAGCGATTTGACGGTCAAAGTTTAAAGTGTTGTGATTGTAATGTCTTGATATTTTATGGTTTCCTCAATAAAGAGCCTGTTTTTCACAGCAGACATTATTTTATTTCCATGCTCTGTCCTTCCTCCATGGCTCTGTGATATTTGTGAATGAGCAAGAAATGAGAAAGCTGTAAAAGCGTGGTTCTGTGTGGCTCAGTAGGTAGAGCGTGGTTCTGTGTGGCTCAGTAGGTAGAGTGTGGTTCTGTGTGTCTCAGTAGGTAGAGTGTGGTTCTGTGTGGCTCAGTAGGTAGAGCGTGGTTCTGTGTGGCTCAGTAGGTAGAGTGTGGTTCTGTGTGGCTCAGTAGGTAGAGCATGGTTCTGTGTGGCTCAGTAGGTAGAGCGTGGTTCTGTGTGGCTCAGTAGGTAGAGCGTGGTTCTGTGTGGCTCAGTAGGTAGAGCGTGGTTCTGTGTGGCTCAGTAGGTAGAGCGTGGTTCTGTGTGGCTCAGTAGGTAGAGCGTGGTTCTGTGTGGCTCAGTAGGTAGAGCGTGGTTCTGTGTGGCTCAGTAGGTAGAGCGTGGTTCTGTGTGGCTCAGTAGGTAGAGTGTGGTTCTGTGTGGCTCAGTAGGTAGAGCATGGTTCTGTGTGGCTCAGTAGGTAGAGCGTGGTTCTGTGTGTCTCAGTAGGTAGAGCGTGGTTCTGTGTGGCTCAGTAGGTAGAGCGTGGTTCTGTGTGGCTCAGTAGGTAGAGCGTGGTTCTGTGTGGCTCAGTAGGTAGAGCGTGGTTCTGTGTGGCTCAGTAGGTAGAGCGTGGTTCTGTGTGGCTCAGAGCGTGGTTCTGTGTGGCTCAGTAGGTAGAGCGTGGTTCTGTGTGGCTCAGTAGGTAGAGCGTGGTTCTGTGTGGCTCAGTAGGTAGAGCGTGGTTCTGTGTGGCTCAGTAGGTAGAGCGTGGTTCTGTGTGGCTCAGTAGGTAGAGTGTGGTTCTGTGTGGCTCAGTAGGTAGAGCATGGTTCTGTGTGGCTCAGTAGGTAGAGCGTGGTTCTGTGTGTCTCAGTAGGTAGAGCGTGGTTCTGTGTGGCTCAGTAGGTAGAGCGTGGTTCTGTGTGGCTCAGTAGGTAGAGCGTGGTTCTGTGTGGCTCAGTAGGTAGAGCGTGGTTTCTGTGTGGCTCAGTAGGTAGGCGTGGTTCTGTGTGTGGCTCAGTAGGTAGAGGTGTGGTTCTGTGTGCTCAGTAGGTAGAGTGTGGTTCTGTAGGCTCAGTAGGTAGGCGTGGTTCTGTGTGGCTCAGTAGGTAGAGCGTGGTTCTGTGTGGCTCAGTAGGTAGAGCGTGGTTCTGTGTGTCTCAGTAGGTAGAGTGTGGTTCTGTGTGGCTCAGTAGGTAGAGCATGGTTCTGTGTGGCTCAGTAGGTAGAGCGTGGTTCTGTGTGTCTCAGTAGGTAGAGTGTGGTTCTGTGTGTCTCAGTAGGTAGAGTGTGGTTCTGTGTGGCTCAGTAGGTAGAGCATGGTTCTGTGTGGCTCAGTAGGTAGAGCGTGGTTCTGTGTGGCTCAGTAGGTAGAGCGTGGTTCTGTGTGTCTCAGTAGGTAGAGCGTGGTTCTGTGTGTCTCAGTAGGTAGAGCGTGGTTCTGTGGCTCAGTAGGTAGAGCGTGGTTCTGTGTGGCTCAGTAGGTAGAGCGTGGTTCTGTGTGGCTCAGTAGGTAGAGCATGGTTCTGTGTGGCTCAGTAGGTAGAGCGTGGTTCTGTGTGGCTCAGTAGGTAGAGCGTGGTTCTGTGTGGCTCAGTAGGTAGAGCGTGGTTCCGTGTGGCTCAGTAGGTAGAGCGTGGTTCTGTGTGGCTCAGTAAGTAGAGCATGGCTTTGGCAACGCTTAGGTTGTGGGTCAGATTCCCACTAGGGCCACATATACTGAAAAGTACTCTAAGTCGCTTTGGATAAAAGCGTCTGCTAAATGGCATATATTACAGTTATTCACAATTGCTTTGACTCATTTTGCACCGCAGAATTTCAATGTACAAAACTCAAAATGCAAAGTGCTAAACTGACTTGCAGAATTCTTGCCTTAAGACACTACATCCTATGCTGACATACAAAGTGTAAAACTGTTAATACAAAGTGCTAAACTGACTTGCAGAATTCTTACCTTAAGACACTACATCCTATGCTGACATACAAAGTGCTAAACTGTTAATACAAAGTGCCAAACTCTTGATCATATGCTCCATTCTCAGAATACAGCCACCTAATATTACAACAATGTTCAAATGCTCATTACTACAAATGCAGATCACAAAATCAATTCAACAGATGTTTGTAGTCAGGTATCATTACTTCCAACAACCTTGCCCAAGTGAGTAGCACTGCAACACAATTGATAATCTCTTCACCACTCCATAAAAGGCCGCTTAGAAACCTGAATGGCAGTTTCTGACAAATGCCTGCCTTCGCTGCCTTGCAAGTGAAGATATCAGATGCGACGTAGATGAAATTCTGTGGCCAAATACAGCAGAGAGGCAAAATGCTGCTTAAGCACTGAAATGCATTTATGTAGTTTTTTTACTGTAACGTTTTTTGTTACTGTAACTGTTTTTGCTTTTACTGTTGTTTTTGTTTTTACTGTAAAATACAGTTGAGTTTTCTGCATTACAGTAATGTATGATTTCTTTCAATTGAATGAGAATGACATTTAAAAATGACAATCAGACCGTTTGCCCACATTTCAAATGGCAGCCTACTCCACACACCAGGGAGAAAAACAAACAAACAAACAAACAAACAAACAAACAAAAATGCATAATCTACATCCAGCTGAATAACAACATTAAGTAATATTTCAACAAGATCAATAAACTTTTAAAATCATTTTTAGGCCCCTCTATACTTTTTCTGATTATTTACATCTGTACATGCAAAAGCACATATACAGTAATCTAATCTAATATTTTGTTTGCCTTCCATAAAAACGCAATATATATAGATGGGTGACAAATTTGTATATATATATATGTATACTGTATATACTGCAGTCTATCACAGGGGATGCTTGCTGTGTAAGGTGGAAATGGCTTTTGCATAATCTTTTTTGATGACAAATATTTTGTGTTTGACAGCATTATTTGATAATGGCCGTTGTATTTGAAAATACACCAATAATTAAACTTCAACGATGAACATATCCAATGTTCTGACGCTATGATAAACTTTTGCATGATATACAATCTAATTTGGTTCAACTATTTTTATTTTGCATGCAATATGTGATTTTGAGCCCAAGATTAGGATTATAGCATTTTGTGTTATGACCAAAGAACACTTTCAAACTCTTTTTTGATTAGAAGGATTTTGTGTTTGGCAAGAATGTTTGATGATGACTGTTGCGTATTGAAAATGCAGCAATGATTTAACTTCACTGTTGAAAATATCTAATGTTCTAGTGCTATGATAAACTTTTGCATATAATATTCTCTCGTTTGACACTGGTATTTTTATTTTAGTTGCTATATCAGATTTTGAACCCAAAATGAGCAGTATGGCATTCTGTATTAAGAGTTTTGCACATTGAAACTCTGTTGTGCAAAATGAGTCAAAGCAATTGTATTTTTTTTTTAAAGTATTATATTAGGACTGGCGGTACATCAGCCTCACTGTAGGCAACACTGCCCTCTGCTGGTGAGGCTGCTGAACTGCACAGTGTTGGTCGGAGGGTGACTGACTGACCGGAAGGTGTCTCTCCTCTCCACTGGCCAGACATACACACGAATCTCATACGCACAGAGTGACCTGACTGCGCTGGGAATTAATATAAATACCCTCCAAAATCACCAATGTTTTGATGGGACTGTGGGAGAATCAGATCTCAGCCAGGGCCAGATAGACTGAGTGATCCAAAACCACATTTAATACTTCTTAACAAACAACACATTTCTTTGGAGTCAGATGTAATCGGGTTTTATTGTACGCAATGCGAAATCACCTACAAGAAAACCAGGCTGTTCGCGAAAGCAGCTCTGGCCTCCTTTCCGTGCATCAACCTTTTAACCTGTCCTAACTCCTCCTGCCTTGGAGCTTGACGTCATAACCACTCCCACTTAGCTCAATCCCTCCCCATGTCCTCATGGCGTTCCATTCCATCCGAGACCACTTTTTATTTTCCTTTGTTCATACTTTCATCATTTAATTAAAAGATGAATGAAAAGAGATAAACAGACATAAACAGACACTTCAGCTGACCCAACTGTGTACTATGTATTTACCTGTATTGTGTAGCTTATTAATAATTTTATTTGATATGGGGCTACATCATTGCCACACGACTTCTGCAGATAGTCTAATTCCAGTGGTCTATAATACAGTATACCCGCCGCGCAACCTAAGAATGCTGGTGGTAAAATTTATGGATCTCTAATACAAAGTTAAAAGTATAAAGCATGGTGGGATTCGCTTGCTTAATTGTTAGCCCACATCCTCTCACCCCTCATGCTGTGGAGCTCGAACTGGGCTCATAAATCCTAGTGACAGGGTGGACCAGGCCACCGATATTCTTCCCATTGTGGCCCTGGCCGAAGGGGAAGCACCCTTATCAAGTTACATCCATGAGTGCGGCCTGGTTATTGGCCATCAGGATGTAAGCAGCATCTGGTTATCCGTTTTAAGGATGCGAGCGGCATCTGGTCACTTGCCCCCAGGATGGGAAGCCCGACCCCCTCCTCTACTCATGACCATTACTTTCGTCGGACAGGGATAGTTTATTGCTGCGCTAATGGACACTTGGATCAACAATTCAGATTTACGTTTGGTCCCATCTCTGTGTCCATTGTATTGAGGTGTGTAGTCTGCACGGCCTGCTCTTATTTCAAGTCCCCAGTGTGGCACTCTAAACCTCGCATGTAGGCAATATTTCTGTTTTGCCTGACACTCCGACAACATACCGATAGTGGTTATGTTTATGTGTAACGTGGGCTGCTGCTGGCCCGGTTAGCAAACCATGCAGGAATTTGGCCATGTGCAGACACTAGACCACACAAACTGACCCACCAGAAACACAGGGACAGAGCATGGGGCTCAAACCTCTCAAAACATTTCCCACAGAACTGTTTTTAATAAAAGTTTTCATAAGATTGTAATATCCATTCTTCAATTAAAATGACTATGGTCAGTTTCCCCAGGACACCTGACGTCCGCTGACCTTCACCTGCCATCTCTGTCACTCTGTGCTTTATTCCATTCTTTACTGTGTTATCATTTTTGCTGTCTATTTGTTTTTCTTTGGCAAAGATTCACGTCAGTACAGCCTATCTGAATTGAAAGAGAGAGAGAGAGGTGATTTAGAACCTACAAGACAAAAACTGAGTTAAAAAGTTTGAGAAATTGGCCACTCGCATGGTCTAGTGGTTTCAATGTCCGATACTGGCCATGGCAACCGGAGTTCGATTTCCCAGTCCGCGCCAGAGTCGGCTCTGGACGGGAGTGCCACTGGGGTGGCAATTGGCCCCAGGGAGGGGGGAAGGAAGCCGACACACACAGTTCGTTGCACACAGGAATAGTACGTCGATTGCTGTCTCGGAGGAGGCAGTGCTTCGCCATTATCACTGCCGGTCACAGGACTACGGCATTGAACTACGATTGAGGGGATTGAACTAAGCACAGCGGGAGTAATTGGCTACTAAACTGGGAGAAAAACGGGGTAAAATCGGAAAAGTAAATGTAAACAAATAAATTAATTAAAAGTTTGAGAAAGTAAGGTTTGTGTGAGTTGATTAGGTGTGTGTGAGTTGATTAGGTTTGTGTTGGGGTTAGGGTTGATTGACGTTCAGGTTTTGTGGGCTGATTAGGGGAGGAGTGATCGCAAAGGATTCTGGGAATCTTAAAAACTGACTAGAGGGTGAGAAAAAGCATTAAGATAATGATATGGTTATTGTTATTTAGTATTTTTACTATTCTTGCTTAACACTTCTTGTATATGTATACCTGCTTACTCCTCATTAAAAAAAAAAATAATAATTCCTAACCTTTTCCTTCCCGGTGTTACAGGTATGGTACGCAGCTGCCTACAATGATGTCTATTGCTGTATTACTGCACTGACCTTGTGCGTGAACCATGATTGTTCCTACCATGTATTAATGCACATCTTTTAAGTCGCTCTGGATAAGAGTGTCTGCTAAATGCTTAAAATGTAAAAATGTAAATGTTCATGTTTTGTTAAAGAGAAGGATGTTAAACGACGATGTAAAAATCTTGGTCACAGCTTTATAAACAGAACAGAAATAGATCACACCCTGGTTGTGTTAATTTTTTTTTGTTTTTCATTATTTGTCTTTTGGTGTTTTTACAAAAGTAAGAATGCTACTCAGACCTGTGTGTATCTCATGGAGGTCACGATGCAGAATCTGTTTGCCTTCAGCCTTCAGGCCGGAGTACACCTGGACACGCTTACCTCCAGGTTACACTGAGTCACTGAGTCACTGAATTAGAGGACTTTGTCCTGCCGCCGGCTCAGGTTTGGTGAAATACGGTGGCAGATTGCTCTCGCGGGGAAGGGTCATAAAGTCAGTAAGGACGGACTGCAGTTATGTTTACCCCGCGTTTCATATCTCGCTGCTATCTGTGCTGTACCCCGCCCTACAACTGTCACGCAAATGTGGTCCTTCCTGGGGACGGCCAGCTGCTGTAGACAGTGGATCATCGCTTTCGCATCATTCACTAAACCCTTATGGGAAATGACCAAGCCGTCGGTTCCTGAACCACTGGAATGGTCCACAGAAGCCACCACCTCATTCACTGAGTTAAAAGCTGCTCTGACCGCTGCTCCAGTCTTAGGGCCATTTTCCCTCTCCTGTCACGAGAAAGCAGGTTTTGCCCTCGCTGTTCTCACACAGAGATGAACATTGCCCTGTCGCATATTTCAACAGACAGTTAGACACCGTTGTCTCTGCTCTTCCACCTTGTCTTCGCTCAGTGGCTGCTGCAATTGCAGTTGAGAAATCTGCTTCCTTAGCTTTGGGCACCGCCCTCACTCTTCTGGTTCCTCATGCGGTCAAAACACTTTTCCTGGGTTTTTGCTAAAACCAGCATTTCTCCACTGCGAGTCTGACAACACATGAGCTGCTTCTGCTTTCTCCTCCTCTTATCACTACACAACGCTGCTCTTCCCTGAGCCATGCTTCCCTACCATCTATGAAGACTCACGCCACTGTCTAACTCTGACCGTGATGGGTGTGCATTTCACACTCTGGTGGAGGGACAGCTTGTTACGGGCGACTCTATCTGCATCCTACACGAGTGCACAGAATCACACCCACAAAGTGAACACATAAATAATAAGAGAAGAGAAGAAGGTCAGAAATATGATAACTATAATTCAGGGGATCTGTTTCGCTGGCTCAAAGGAGCATTAGGTGGCTCAGGCAGCACTATTGTGTAAGGTGCCTTGTTGATTGTATTTGCACTGGTAGTGTTTGCTGTATTTGTAACTTGTATTCTTGTAATCTTGTTCATGACAACTGTGCGACCTCGAACCCAAACGGCAGCTGTGCCTCTCCTCAGGGATCCGGAGGGGTTTGCTAAGGAGCAGGAGACAGTCTGGCTGGAGCTGAACCAGATCGACTCAGAGCAGTCGCACAGGACCTGGGATGGTGCCGCGCCAGTGACGGCCTAGGGCAGGCCTGCCCCACCTCCTTCTCCTGTTCCTCCCAAACGTCAGCTCTAGGGATCACACTGCACCCTGGGAAAGGGTTAGAAACTCCAAGATCCAATGGAAATCTTGTCTATGTGAAGATGGTTGTCCTAGACAAGGACACAAGGTGGGAGTGTGGAAGTCATAAACAAGACGAGCCTTCGAGGATACGCTTTCCTGACCTTTTAAAACGTTTATTTATTTATTTATTTCCCTTTCAGAATGTAACCTATTACTTTCCCATGAGCCTGCCATCTTATTATCTAGTTTTGTTTTGTGTGAGATGTGGTTCTGTGTGTCTCAGTAGGTAGAGTGTGGTTCTGTGTGGCTCAGTAGGTAGAGCGTGGTTCTGTGTGTCTCAGTAGGTAGAGTGTGGTTCTGTGTGGCTTAGTAGG
>JAINUG010000619.1:55000-62500 GCA_029706075.1 Aldrovandia affinis
ATGGACTGTATCCAAACCCTAGAGGTGCTTTTATGCTGTCAAGAAACATAGAGAAATGTGTCACAGCCTGACTTTGTCCTACAATAGGATATGCTATTTTAGATTTTAGCCCATTTTTACACACATTTCCGATACAAACGGTTATTTCTGACCGCTGTAGTCAGAGTGCATATTCTGCTGGTCTGTACAACCCACATAGCGTTACAGTTTTTTTCAACTGCTAACATGCATTGGTCAAAACTGAAGTCACATTTTCAAAACTCTTCACACAGTCAGCGAACCAGAAGTCTATGTGGACCAAACAATTAATATGAGATGCATTCAATGACCACATTTTCCAAAATCCATGAACTCTTTTCTCATTCATACTCCACCACCCGCAAAACACTATATATTTGCAGCACATTTTTCAAATGCTAACACACTGTTTTCAAAACTGTAAAAACGCATTAAAAACAGAATTACGTCACAATGTGTGCAGCACTGTCCAATGATGGTTTGCTGTTACACAAACCACTCATTGGCCCCTACAATACAGAGAGGCTCATTTCTTTTCTGGATGACCTGCATAAATGACTTGTGCCAGCGGAGGAGAGAGGGGCAGGAAACTCCCCAGGCATTCCACCACTCTGCTCCACACTGGTTTGCTGCACATCCCAGGATGTTAGTACTATTTCTGCCTCCATACTCCCCCTTCCTAAGCCCCATAGAATAGTTTTTCTCTGTGTGTAGGTGGAAGGTGTATGACCACCGTCCACATGACCAGATGTCCTTACTGGATGCCATGAATGCGGGGTGTGGATTAGACATTCCAAAAGATACTTTCCAAGATGCATCGCCAGAGAAGACATAAGATGTGATGTTGATGAAAACTTGTGGCCAAATGCAGGAGAGAGGGACAACTCGTACCCTCACAGTACTGTACAGTATGAGTGATTATAATATACATGTTGTTGTTTTTGTGATTATTATTGCAGCCCTGGAATTTCAGGAAATTGCTATTTTTGTTTCAACTTTTTATTTTTCACAAGTAAATTACTATATGCAGAGGTATAGAAAAAATAAACAGGATTATTGAAGCAAATTTCTGTATTTCTGATTCATTGTTGTTACATATACTTTAGTACAGTCAATAAAGTGAAAAGGTGTTATTCTTATTCTATAATGAAATACTGATTTATGTGAAAAATCATTCAAACTTCAAAGATAAAAGTTCATAATTTATGTAATGCTCCCTGTTGTTAGTGTTTTTAGGTCAGTGTGTTATGAGTGACAATGTATGCTTTCTGAGTGAGAATTGTTGCCTTATTTTGAGACATGTATGAAGTGTTTTGGTGGTTTGAGTGAGTTTTGGAAGTGAGATGAAGTGTTTGGCCAAGATGCATGTTGGCAATGCAGACTGTATGAAGAGTTTTGAAAAAGTGTCTTCAGTATTGAGCGATGCTTGTTAGCAATTGAAAAAAACTGTAATAGAAGTAACTTGCTGGAAATTCCCTGTTAAAACAACTCCTTGTGATAACAGTGAATGCTTCTAAGCAGTTGAGACTTGCATTACTGAATGTAAGATCATTAACAAATACAACTTTTTTGGTAAGCGATCTGATTGAATAAACTTGATTTCATCTTTTTAACAGAAACTTGGCTTTCTATGAGGAACTACCATCTATTCTAGTGCAATACTTCACGTGTAGGAGCAGGTGCAGTCGGCCTGCTAGAGGAGGTATGTTTGCCACTAACAGCAGTGGTAGAACTAGTGAACCTACCTGTAGGTTTTACATTGTTTAAAGATTTTCTCCCATTTTCTCCCGATTAAGTAGCCAATTACACCCTCTCTTTTCATGGCACACACGTGTGTGTGTGTGTGTGTGTGTGTGCATGTGTGTGTGTGTGTGTGTGTGTGTGTGTATGCATGTGTGTATGTGTGTGTGAGTGAGTGTGTATGAGTGAGTGAGTGAGTGTGTGTGTGTGTGTGGGTAGAGTAGAGTAGATATAGATACCAAGTGTATGATAGTGTAGATGCCCACATTGCACCAGACCTCTCACAGGAAGTTCGTCTTGGGGATGAGTGTTCAGCTTGCGGCTGTTTGTAGAGTCAACAAGCAGAGTCTGTGCTGAGGAAGTCTCTCAGGGCCGTGCGTTAAACAGTAATCTGCTCTCTGCTTACATACTGTGTGTGTTTTATATATCCCACAACATCATTCCCTGAACAAATAATTGACTTTGAAAACTGACCTCACAAAAAAATAGCTTTCAGTGTTTGACCTTGTCCAGTGAGTGTGTGTGTGAGTGTGTGTGTGCGTGCATGTGAGCGTGCGTGTGTGTGTGAGCGTGTGTGTGAGTGTGTGTGTGTGTGTGCGTGTGCGTGCATGTGTGTGTGTGGCGTGTGAGTGCGTGCGTGCGTGCATGTGAGTGTGTGTGTGAGTGTGTGCGTGTGCGTGTGTGTGAGTGACCTCACTGTATGATGAGTAATATCCAGGCCCTTACGAACCCTCCAATCATCCTTCCTGAAGGGCGCACAGCGCTCTAGCCCATTACAGTCACTGGTTTAAATGACCTCTGGAGCGCTGGGTCTGCACTGAGCGTAGAAACACTCCTCTAGTCATTTCATTCATTTTAAATTACATTCACAGTTTTTTTTTATATGCCATTTAGCAGATGCTGTTATCCAAAGTGACTTACAGTAGTGAATGCATACATTTTTCAGTATATGTGGTCCCAGTGGGAATTGAACCCACAACCTAAGCGTTTCCAATGCCATGCTCTACCTACTGAGCCACACAGAACCACATAGTTAATTGAATGAGAGCTGTTACGGAAATTAATTTTGAATCGCTTGGCAGTTTTGGAGCTAAAGTGCATGTAGCTTAACATCTCGGTGTCTCTAGCAGGAGAGAACAGCACCGCTCCAGAATCCCAGAAGTGTTCAGTTGGGTGGAGATCTGGTGACTGAGATGGCCATGGTATATGGTTTACATCGTTTTCATGCTCATCAAACCATTCAGTGACCACTCGTGCCCTGTGGATGGGGACATTGTTATCCTGGAAGAGACCACTCCCATCAGGATAGAAGTGCTTCACCAAAATATCTTCTGCAAATTTCACCAAGATCGATAATTACAGTCGACTGATTCGGAGGTGCTCGTCTGCTTTGCATCTTGACCCAACGCACAGACGTCACGTCGAGGAGTGAGCTCTTTCGACCACAGCTGCCCCTAGCTGATGATGTCTCTCCCTCAGACTTCCATGTCAACATCACCTTAGACACTGTTCCTCATGAAACATCAGCAAGTTGAGCATCAGCTTCATCACTGAAGCTCCTGTCAAACGTGCCCCAACAATCACCCCTCTTTCAAACGTGCCCCAACAATCACCCCTCTTTCAAACGTGCCCCAACAATCACCCCTCTTTCAAACGTGCCCCAACAATCACCGCTCTTTCAAACATGCCCCAACAATCACCGCTCTTTCAGAGTCACTGAGATCTCCTCCTCTAGCCACGGTGGAGCCCAGCATGTTTATACATGACGCTGAGCATGCTGGGATGTTAATTGCTTAATTAACTCAGGAACCACACCTGTGTGGAAGCACCTGCTTTTAATGAACTTTGTATCCCTCAAGTAGCAAGTCATTTTGGGCCAGCCCAGGTGAATAAATATACTCTGATACGCTTTTTTTGGATATGGTTTGGTTTGCTTCCGGCATGTATTCTGGACAATTATTAAACTGGTTTAACCATGTGTATGTGTGTAGTGAAGTGATGGGGCTTTTAGTCCGCAATCCCCCATCCTTCGTCAGCGACTGGACAGACTTCCAATTTGCAGCGCAGCGCACGTTAGGGCATGATGACACGGCGTGAGCGTACAATGGCCGGTGTGCATGGCCAGAGTTAGGGTTCCTGGGGGCACGGCAGGCGAACATGCGAACCCGGAGACAGCGGCAGGGTCGCGGCAGGGTCGCGGCAGGGTCTCATCCGCGCCGTGACCGAGTTGACGGCGATGTGCGCGACATCGCGGCAGCAGGCAGAACCCGCGCGCGCCAGGGACCCGCACAGGAAACCAGTCTGACTGCGCGCGTGGCCACATCGGTTACAGTTTTTCACAATTGTTTAGACACGTTTTCTGAATCTTTGGCTCATTTTATCAAACTCTAAACACAAAACCACAAACACAAAATGCTAAACTCTACAAATCTCTAGCAAAAAGCAAACACTGCATTCAAAACTGTTTTATCTCTTTCCAAAATGTTATTTTTGCATCAAAATGACAAAATGACACACAACCACACACACACAAACACACACACACACACACACAACACACACACACACACACACACACACACACACTCTCACACTCACACTCACACACACACACACACACACACACACACACACACAACACACACACACACACACACACACACACACAACACACACTCTCAGACTCACACTCACACACACAACACACACACAACACACACCACACACACACACACACACAACACATACCACACACACACACACACACACACACACACACACACACGCACACACAACACAAGCACACTCGCACACACACATACACACACACACACACACTCACAACACAAAAATATTTCTGGTTTCAGACACAAATATGGGTCTTTTATCGGCTGGTTTACAGTTGTTTCTGAATGCTTACGTAAACACTAACAGTGATTCTTGAAGCACTATCTCTGAAACCATTACTGTAATTGTATGCAATATATTGGCTGTACTGTGAGTGGATTACTTCTGGCTGTACTGTGAGTGGATTACTTCTGGCTGTACTGTGAGTGGATTACTTCTGAGAGAACAATACGCTTCCAGTCTATTCTTCTCTCTTTTTGCAGTGTTTCTGTGCACGTGATGCACATTTGTCACTTTTGCAAAAAGTTAACACTGCTCCCAAAACTGAATCGCATTTGCCAAAATTACACATTTCGTTTGCAAAATGTCCTAAGACACCCAAAACATAGAATACATGTCACAAAGTCAAATAAGTCTACCAAAACAGCATAACTTGTCATCTCACAGAAAGTTCTATTTCTATCAATCATTACACAATGGCCCAATAAACACTAACTACAACTGTCAATATACCCGAACATGGCTATCCTTTTTTTGAGTGTGTGCCACTTTTGATACTATAATTACAGTATGTAAAGGCAAGTGTACACATTCACTACTGTATTATTATTATTAAGTGAACACACTTTACCACAGCATGGCCTGTATTCTTGTTTCCTAAAAGGATGTTACCAAAGAAGACCAAAGCAGAAAGAATTTCACTGAAGAGCAAGAACTGCAACAAAAGGCTTTACTTTATTCTAATGTGTTCTTTACAAATCCAATGATGCTGTAAATACAGAGAATAAAATAAAATATACCAAGCTGATGATGAAAACAAAATCTTTATTTCTGTGAAAGCAAAGCAAGGTCAGAAAGGCAAAACAAATAGGGTGATATCAGCTAAATTGGGCCACTTTTTGGTTAATCGCTTGGGAAACTAAGAAAAAGCAATGTATGACATTGAATTGTGTTTTTATGGTTAATAAGGACTGTTTTAAATATTTTTGTGTTGAATTGATGTAATAAAATATAATTGTTCAGGCCCTACAGCTTTTGAAAACATCAGCTGTCACATTTTTTAGATGAGCAGTGTTCAGGTAAAATGGGCCAGCTGATCAGCTAAAATGAGCCACTCAAACTGTAAAGCGAAACAGAGTCAATTCTCATAAAATAATCGAATCATCTTTAATCTCAACAGACTAAAACATTGCATTTAAATAACATTAAATGAACTCATGAAGAATAACATTAAAGCATTAAGAATTCATAAAGAATAACATTAAAATTAATTCATGAAGTACCAATTACTTTAGGAACTCATTTTGGAACATGAATGTGTCTGTGCATGTGTGTGTGTGTGTGCGTGTGTGTGTGTGGTGTGTGTGTGCCTAACTATCCAGGCTTACACATGCATATCTGGAATTAAAAATACTCTCGGAACAACTGTAAAGGAAGTCATATTAAACGGGAGACAAGGCTACTCTTTTAGACTGATGTTTCAGTAAATCACTCATTTCATCACAGTGTGTGTGTGTGTGTGTGTGTGTGTGTGTGTGTGTGTGTGTGTGTGTGTGTGTGTGTGTGTGTGTGTGTATGACAGAGTGCTAGATAGTGAAAGCTAGCTCACGATGCGCCCTGGACCAGAGCTAACACACACATACATAATTAGAAGGGAAAATGTGAAAAGAGGCATGTAATATATACAATAATATAATATAATAATCTATTAATAGCTTACTTTTATATATATATATATATATATATTTTTTTTTACCTTTATTTAACCAGGCAAGCCATTAAGAACAAGTTCTTATTTACAATGGCGGCCTGGGTACATACCTGGGTACATACACCATTCACTCATACACTCACACCTACAGGGCAATTTAGACTCTCATGACCTGGCCAAGAAGGGCCAGGTAAGAATAGCTACTTTGTCATAGTCTAGTAAATAACAAAATAAAAAACAACAACAAATAAACATATAAACAAGTAACAACATATGTACAATTATACACAGAATGTACAAAAGCAGGAATCCACTGATCATATGGGGCACGTAACTAAGTCATGGGAAGCAGTGGAAAGCTGAAATGCGAAGAGAGGGCTGGGAGAGGAATAAGAGGAACCATCAAAATATCTGCTAAAACTCAATTCAGAAGGTGGCTCATTTTGGCTAAAATGCATGGCTCAATTTACCTTAACACATTAAGGTAAATTGAGCCACTAACAATTTTTTAAAATAAATAAATAAGTTTATTAACAAACTATCAGCATTATATCTGATGGAGGCCATCCGAGCATGTAGTATACATAATCATTTATAGATGTACATTTGTTTTTTATTGATTTATCAACCTTATTATTGACAAGTACAATTTTCATATGTCAGGCCACTCACCTTGAAGTTCTCTCAGCAGTCTCGATGTGAGGCATTGCCCCGAACACCATAGCAACCATAGACCAATCAAGTCAATTGTTACATGTCAAGTACAGTTCTGGCAACAGTTTAATATCATTTGCAGTCATTGTCTGTTAAAATTTAAAGAGCTGAGACGCTCAAACTTTAAATGGCTCATTTTACCTGATGGCTCAATTTAGCTGATATCACCCTACACATCAACAGCTCCAATACCCTCACCCTAACCCTAACCCTAACCCTCACGCCTGCATTACTGCCCTTTCAGTCCATTCTTTCTAGTCGATCAGGCCACAGGTCCTCATCGACATCACATCGGATATTTTCCTCGCCCTGCAACGAGGAAAACATCTCCTGCAGTGGCGCGTCCACCCTTGACAATCCCCGGCTGTGACTGCCAGACAGCCAGCATTCTGCTGTGACATCTGGTCAGTTCGCGAACAATCCGTTCGAATTGAACGACTCTTTTTACTGACTCGGGAGTGATGATTCGT
>JAINUG010000619.1:70000-75000 GCA_029706075.1 Aldrovandia affinis
TTCCTCGCCCCCTCCTCTTCCTCCTCGTACCCCACCTCTTACACGCACTCCTCCTCTGCCTCTCCGATCGTTTCTGTCCATCGTTGATATGAACCTTCAACCTTCAACAACCTGTGCACTCTGAACTGGCTTATACTGGTTTCATCACATCATCAGCAACAAGTGTGATCAACATTGTGTTTAAGCTATGACAACTGTGCTTTAATTGTGTTTAACTTTTGCTACCTGTGGTTACCATTATGCATCACAAGTGCATCACAGTGCAAAATGTGTTTTAGTGAGTGAGAATGTGTTTAGAGTTTTGCAAAAAGAGTCAATGAGATCTGCAATTTGTGTCTAACTAGGTGAAATTGTTTATGGTTTTGCCAAAAGAGTGATCGATTCAATAAATGGGTTCAGGCCACTGGGCATTTGGTTCAGAGAATGGGGTTTAGTGTTTTAGCAATTCAGAAAAACTGTAATGTCTCTCTCTTTCTCTCTCTCTCTCTCTCTCTCTCTCTCTCTCTCTCTCTCTCTCTCTCTCTCTCTCTCTCTCTCTCTCTCTCAGTGCAGTGTTAGTGTCTCTTCTCTCTCTCTCTCTCTCTCTCTCTCTCTCTCTATCTCTCTCAGTGCAGTGTTAATGTTAATGTCTCTCTCTCTCTCTCTCTCTCAGTGCAGTGTTAATGTCTCTCTCTCTCTCTCTCTCTCTCTCTCTCTATCTCTCTCAGTGCAGTGTTAATGTCTCTCTCTCTCTCTCTCTCTCTCAGTGCAGTGTTAATGTCTCTCTCTCTCTCTCTCTCTCTCAGGGCACGGCACTATGCGGGGGTACAGAGAGTGGGTGGAGTGTGAAGGGTGATTAGGTGACCCCCCTCCCCAGCTCCAGCTGCCTCCACTTCTTGTCAGCCTGCTTCCTGTTTCCTCACTTCCTGTTTGCCCCTGAGAGGCCACGGTCCAGCCATGCCAGGATTAAAGACAACATTTAATAAATAGAAATAATTCAGTCTAAATTACTGTCATCGTTTCTTCCTTTTTTTTACTTCAAAATCATAAAATTTTTACAGACAAAACGGAAATCAGGAAAACATTAAAGGGAAAAGTAAAAATAATAAAACAGATTTCCCAGAGCCCTAAGTTTCTGTGTCTAAGGTCATAAACTGTTTTTTTCAATGAATTATGGATGAATGTGAAGTGTTGATGTAGTAGGCAGCGCCCTCTGCTGGTGGCATTGTGAATGGTTGGCTCATACAAACTGCAGTCGAGTCCAAACTGCTAAATTCCCCTCCATGATCGTCAAACTGGGCGTGGCACAGAATGTCTCTAAAACAGGCGTTAATCCCAGTCAAGCTCACACACGTCAGGAATACACACACACACACACACCACACACACACACACTCTCTCACACACACACACACACACTCTCTCACACACACACTCTCTCACACACACACACACACACACTCACACACACCACACACATTCTCCGGTGTTTTCCACTGTTCTGAAACGCGTCAGAGCGACGGGAGCATATATTTACATATTCATGTATCATTTACATATGTCACACTGTTCCTCTGGCTTCTGATTGGCTCTCCTCAGCAGCCTTGTGTTGTGTTCTTGTACAGAGACACGTTTCACTCAAACAGAGAGGGAGGGAGGGAGGGAGAGAGAGGGGGAGGAGAGAGAGAGGGAGGGAGAGGGAGGGAGGGAGGGAGGGAGGGAGAGAGTGAGGGAGGGAGAGAGATGAGGGGAGGGAGGGAGGGGGAGAGAGGGAGGGAGAGAGAGGGAGAGATGAGGGAGGGATGAGGGAGGGATGAGGGAGGGCGGAGGGAGGGAGGGAGGGAGAGAGGGAGGGAGAGAGAGAGGGAGGGAGAGAGATAGAGGGATGAGGGAGGGATGAGGGAGGGAGGGGGGGAGGGAGGGAGGGAGAGAGGGGGAGGGAGGGACAGAGAGGGATGAGGGAGGGAGGGGGCGGAGGTGAGTCTCTCTCTATGTCCCACTGTTCAGCGCTCTGTCTGTGGTGGGGCTCAGGGCAACGCTGGCGGACGACTCCGTCTCTGCGTCTTTGTGACCCGCCGTTTGACCTCTGACCTTGTGACCCCTCTTAATGCCTGCGTCGGGGGTCATGCCCTCGAACAGCCGCGCCATGAAGGCCAGCCCATCCTGCCGCATGTAGGCCTTCCCCGCAAACACATAGAGCACGGGGTTCACACAGCTGCTGATGAACGCCAACGCAGACGTCACCACACGACTGGACTGCCATATGTGATCCAGCCTGCAGGGGGCGACAGAGTCACTGTTTTAAACGCTGAGTCATGGTCCATACAGCCCTGAGTCACTGTTTTAAACGCTGAGTCATGGTTCATACAGCCCTGAGTCACTGTTTTAAACGCTGAGTCATGGTCCATACCTCTCTTTGAAGGACGAGGAGGGCTGACAGAGCTGGGCTAAAACCTGGAACACAGAGAGATTTTAAATCATGTTCAAACATTCACATTTTATATGAAATTACACACACACACACACACACACACTCATACTCACACTCACACACACACACTCTCTCAAAAACACACTCACACACACTCACACACACACACACACACTCATACTCACACACACACACACACACTCACTCACACACACACACACACACACTCACACACACACACACACACACACACACACACACACACACTCATACTCACACTCACACACACACACTCTCAAAAACACACACACACACACACTCATACTCACACTCACACTCACACACACACACTCACACACACACACACTCACACACACACACTCACACTCACACACACACACACACACTCATACTCACACTCACACACACACACTCTCTCAAAAACACACTCACATACACACACTCACACACACACACACACACACACACACACTCACTCACACACACACACACACACTCACACACACACACACACACACTCACACACACACACACTCATACTGACACTCACACACACACTCTCTCAAAAACACACTCACATACACACACACACACACACACTCATACTCACACTCACACACACACACTCACACACACACACACACACACACACACACACTCACACTCACACACACACACACACACACTCACACACACACACACACACTCATACATACTGTGAGGGACATTTTCATTTTTCTTTTCTTATAAATGCATGTAACAGCTTAAAGGCCTGAACCTGATTGAGAGTGAACCTTAGACAACCGTGCTTCTGCAGTGCAGGCCGAAGCAGGCCTTTTAACCTAGACACATGTATTTGTGTTTTCTTGGTATTTGCTTCGTTCCAGACATATGTCTGGTGTGCCTTTGTTTACTAAGTATCTAGACGTTGCGGTTTTGACACCTGCGCCCAAACTTGATGGCCGTTTAGAAGACAGGAAATAACAGTACTGTTGTTTTGGCCTGTGTATAAAGACTGTTGTAATTCTTTATTCGGCCAATCCTGAGTGAGTTGCTCCCGGACGGTTAATAAACCTTCATATCTAAATATTGTGTTCAAGTCATTGGTATGACTCATTGTCTCATGCAATATTCATGTGTGAATTTCCACGACAATTTGGGGGCTCGTACCGGGATATCTAACCTGAGTTTTTCCTTGACCCGATCCTACAGGTTAAACCGCGCACGGCCGCAGTGCGAGTCCGCGTCGGAGCTCGTACCCTGCGCAACCGACGTCAAAACGTCCGGTCTGAGAGAAAGGACGTGGAGCGCCGAGTGAGTAGATCCGTCTGAAACTACTCAGTAAGATATCCCAAGGGAAGGAATCTAAAGTGAGACCACAATATTTAGATCAAATTAGGAACTCGTGTTTAAATACTCGTAAGGACAGTAAAAAGAAAACCGAATATTGGCAATCCTAAGAGGTTTGAGTTCGTTGAGCGTTGAACTCTAACGGCTGCAGGTAATAGTAATTCCGAGGCATCGGTGTGTGTTTTCCTTTGTGAAGTAATAGAAAATGGTGAAGTGAGTTGCTGTTGGAGTTGCGAACGGTGCGAGTGGGAGGAACTGAGAGACCAGCTGCGGGGCGAGGGGACCTGTGAGATCCATCCATATTCTGAACCATACAAAGGTAAGCTGACTTTAACGGGTCATTCTTGTGTTAAGGAACCAAAGTCAACAGAGTGTACATCAGCTGGCTGTGCAAATTGGATGTATAGAAACAGAGGTCCTTGGACATGTGACAATTTACAATTATGGGTTGATCATGGTTTTCCTGAGACAGGAAGTTTTAGTTTAAGCCAATTGCAAACTTTAAAAACTAGACTGTCAGTTTGGGAAGTGTCCAAGAAAGGAAAAGAAAGTAAGAAAAAAGATTTGGAGAGCGTGGTCAGAATGGAATAATGAGGCTAACAAGAGACTCAGACAACAAAATGCTAGAATCAAGGACCGGGAAAACATAGCCTGTGTTGAAAATAAAGCAAATAGTGTCTTTGTAGCTCAAAATAGATGATGACCTGGATGCCTCCCATACCCTGATGCCCATCCTGCCTGCTGAGTATGCCGTATGCCGTATGCCACGCCAACCGCTCCAGCCCCCGCATCGACTTTATCCCCGTTATTACCACAGCACAGCGGCCCGCCGGCCGACCATACCAGGTCCAAGGGGACAGGATTTCGGCATGATGGTCAGGGGATTCTGGCTCGCCTGACATAGATAACCAGGAGTTTGAAGGTCAATGTCCCTTTTTTCAGTTTCCCCGAATACAAGTAGTGGGACCTAACGGGAATGAGACGTGGGTCTACAGACCCTGGACCCCATCTGACCTTAAAGATATCGCTGACACGTTGCCTGAAGTTTGGGTTAGGGTTTGGGTTTGGGTTCAGTCTGTAGAGTGGAGTGAAGCGGCGGCCGCAAATGGCAATTTGCAAGATTTGGTGATTAAATTACTTGATAGGCTGAGAACTGCTTATCCTCAAAGAATGAATTGGGATAAAGTGAGCAATTGTAAGCAAATGAACGATGAACTAG
>JAINUG010000619.1:80000-92500 GCA_029706075.1 Aldrovandia affinis
CACACACACACACATACACCCATACAGCCTCACTGCAACACCACCTGCACTCAGGTAACAAGAGAGGGAAAGAGAGAGAGAGAGAGGGAGATATATAGAGAGAGAGAGAGAGAGAGAAGAGAGGGAGAAGAGAGGGGGAGGAAAGAGAGAGAGAGAGGGAGATATATAGGGAGAGAGGGAATGAGGGAGAAGAGAGGGGGAGGAAAGAGAGGGAGAAGAAGAAAAGGACACAAGGAAAGTAAAGGAGGACGGGGTCAGTGACTCACCTGTTGGGGCAGTGTGTGACTGATCACGCACAGCCGGGCTTCGCGCTGTCACCCGGGTCCTCCCTCACCTGGCGGAACAGCAGGGCAGGAAGTGACATGAGCAGCACCAGCGGCCACAGCCCCACCAGCAGGCGCAGTACAGTCCTCCGGCCAGCGAGGGCGCTCATGCGCGCGGCTTCACCACCACCACCAGTCTGTGCAGGCTGAGCAGCGTGATGAGCAAGATGGAGGCGTACATGTTGGCTAAGCACAGGTAGAAGAGAACCTTGCACATGGCGCTGCCGAACAGCCAGCTCTGCGTAGCCAGGTACACCACGAAGAAGACCGAGAGCGCCATCAGGAAGCCGTCGGCACACGCCAGGTTGAGGATGAGGAGGGTGGTGACGGAGCGCTTGCGCGCGCGTGCCAGGATGCTCCAGACGATGAAGAGGTTTCCCGGGACGCCCAGCAGGAAGGCCAGGCTCAGGATGAAGGCGGCCAGGAGCGCGGAACGGTTATTACTCACGACGTTCTTATCCTCCGGACTCAGGACCGACGTGGAGTTCAACAGCACAGTGACGAAGGGAGAGAGGGAGGAGGAGGAGGGGGAAGAGTTGGAGAGTGAAGGAAGGAGGGAGGAGAAGGAGGGGAAGGTGTGGTTTGGGGCCATTGTTGTGAGCTGAGAGAGAGAGAGAGAGATTTTGTTTGTCACCAACAGAACTTGGCTCTGCTGGAGCATTTCTGTCAGAACTGGGCCCTGACAGTAAATTTAACAAAGAAAAAGTGATGATCTTCCACACAAGGCCAGATGTCAGGAAAACAGGTTCAAGTTTTTGAGAACACTAACCCATTAACACAAAGCACACACCAGCTTCATACCAACACTAATGGCTGATTTACACCAAACGTGATTTCCCACGTGGTGTGGTCGGCAGGTTTCCCAGTGTGTGCCACTGACAGTGTCGTAGTCCGTAAGGTGGGCGGCCCCTCCTGCTGTCAGTAAGGAGATTTTCGTACGTTTTCTGTACAGCATGCAAGTGATGTAACTTATTATTATATTATATATATCTCATCTCATCTCATCTCATTGTCTAAGCCCATATTCCTGGTCAGGGTCGCGGGGGGCTGGAGCCTATCCCAGCATGCATAGGGGCGAGAGGCAGGAATAAACCCTGGACAGGTCGCCAATCCATCGCAGGGCACACACACCTTTCACTCACACACTCATACCTACGGGCAATTTAGACTCTCCAATTAGCCTAACGTGCATGTTTTTGGACTGTGGGAGGAACCGGACTACCCCGGAGGAAACCCACGCGGACACGGGAGAACATGCAAACTCCGCACAGAAAGGCCACCGGCCTGGATTCGAACCCGAGACCTTCTTGCTGTGAGGCGACAGTGCTATCCACTGCACCACCGTGCCGCCTATTATATTATTATATTGTTATATTACTTAAAAAATAAATTTCACAGATTCTTCGGACAGTTAATAGCTAGTTTTAGCTCTCTAGCTAGCTAACTGCCTTTTCAGAAGAATAACTATCCATCCATCCATCCATTGTCTAAGCCGCTTATTCCTGGTCAGGGTCGCGGGGGGTGCTGGAGCCTATCCCAGCATGCGTTCCGGGCGAGAGGCAGGAATACACCCTGGACAGGTCGCCAATCCATCGCAGGGCACACACACCATTCACTCACACACTCATACCTACGGGCAATTTAGACTCTCCAATTAGCCTAACGTGCATGTCTTTGGACTGTGGGAGGAAACCGAGTACCCGGAGGAAACCCACGCGGACACGGGAGAACATGCAAACTCCACACAGAAAGGCCCCGGCCTGGATTCGAACCCGAGACCTTCTTGCTGTGAGGCGACAGCGCTACCCACTGCACCACCGTGCCGCCAAGAATAACTATACCAATTATTTAGAATAACTAAACCAGTTAGTTAGCTAGCTAGTTATCCATATGCAAGCAGTTAGAAAACTGAAACGTAATCGGTGAAGAAACTCGGTTAGGGAAGATTTAAAGTGAATGAGCATTCGAATATAATAATAATAATAATAATAATAATAATAATAATAAAATGTATTTGTATAGCACCTTTCATACATGATATGCAGCTCAAAGTGCTTCACAATTGTAAATAGAATGAAAAAGCAGAGATAAATTGCTGCATTTGATAGTGTACCTCACTATCAAAAAAATGCATAGATAGAGGCATTCAAGGTAGACATTAAAATAAATAAATAAATAAATAAAATACATGACTGCATAAAATACAAAAACCGTGGAATAATACACACTATTAATTTAACCAGTATTTAATTTAAAAGCCTGTTTGAACAGGTAGGTTTTGAGCAGTTTAAAAACTTTTCACAGAGCTTATATCTCTGATGTGTCTGGGTAGGGTGTTCCACAGTTTTGGGGCATAATAGCTAAAAGCGGCTTCCCCGCTCATTTTGTGCAGTACTTTGGGAACGGTTAGAAGGTCAGCACCTGAGGACTGGAGGGATCTTGTTGGCTGATATGAGATTAGAAAATCAGAAATGTATGTGGGTGCTGTGCATTTAGAGCTTTGTAGGTGAGTAAAAGTACCTTGAAGTCAATTCTGAAGGAAACGGAGCCAGTGCAGGATGGTTAGGACAGGAGTGATATGCTCTCTCTTTCTGGTCTTTGTTAAAAGTCTAGCAACCAAATTCTGAATGAGCTGAAGTTTCTCTATTGACTTTTTGGGCAGCCCGGTGAAGAGGGCATTGCAGTAGTCTAATCTGCTAGTGATAAAAGTGTGAACTAATTTCTCTGCATCCGCTTGTGTTAAAAACGGCCGTACTTTGGCAACATTTCTCAGGTGGAAGAAAGCTGTCTTGGTCACCTTGCTAATATGGGCCTTAAAGTTTAAGTCGGAATCTAAGATGACACCTAGGCTTTTTACTTCTGGTTTGGTATGGGGAGCAAGGTCCCCAAGCTTACTAAAAAGGGTTTCTCTCTCAGATTTTGGTCCTAGCAAAAGTATCTCTGTTTTATCCTCATTTAGTTTTAGGAAGTTGTCACTCATCCATTTGTTTATAGCCGTGAAGCAGGCAGTCAGCGAGCTTAGGCCATCTGGGTCGGGCTCCGTTGGCTCAACAGAAATGTATAATTGGGTGTCATCTGCATAACTATGAAAATGTACATTGTACTGGTTGATGATGTGACCTAATGGAAGCATATACAGTGAGAATAGCAGGGGACCAAGACAACTTCCCTGAGCTACGCCAAAGGGTAGCTCATCTTTGTAGATACATGATCGCCCAGGCTAACAAAAAATGTTCTCCCAGTTATATAGGTTCGAAACCAGTTTAGAGCATTTTCTGAGAGACCAACCAAGTTTTCTAGACGGTCGATTAGGATGTTATGATCAATGGTGTCAAAGGCTGCGCTTAAATCTAAGAGGATGAGGATTGACACTTTATTCGAGTCAGTAGCAAGTCTAAGATCATTAACTATTTTGACTAGAGCCGTTTCTGTGCTGTGATTTGATCTGAAGCCTGATTGAAACTTTTCTAGGATATTGTTCTCTTTTAAAAGGTATGAAGTTGATTGAAGATCACCTTTTCTAACACTTTGCACATGAATGGCAGATTGGATATAGGTCTGTAATTATTAAGATTGTTATTATCTAGATTTGACTTTTTTAGTAGAGGCTTCACTATTGCTGTTTTGAAGGCATTAGGAAAGATACTGAAGTGCTGATTATCTTTAGGATGGAAGGAGACAGACTACTATAGATGTTCTTGAGGAATTTACTGGGGATTGGGTCAAGAGCACAGGTGGAGGAGTTTGTTTGAGTTACGATCTTGCAGAGTTCGGTTTGGGTAATGTTTTTAAAGCATCTAAGAGTCGGCGGCTTATGATGAGGTGTGTCGGACTTATTAGTTGTTATGACAATGCCTGTCCTAATTGAGGTAACTTTATCTTTGAAAAAGCTTGCAAATTCTTCACATTTCAGAACAGAGGTTAGACTGATTGGGTCAAAGGGGTTGGATTTAGAAGTCTATCAATGGTAGAGAATAGAACCCTAGAAACCCTTTTCAGTAATGACTGAAAGAAAAATAGATCTGTCTCTCCGTGCGAACAGCTTTGTTGTAGGTGACAATGCTATCTTTCAGAATGCTACGCTGAACCTCAAGCTTCGTTGTTCTCCATGTTCTTTCCGTTTTTCTGCAGGATCGCTTTAGGTCAAAAGTAGTTCTGTTCATCCACGGTGTTGCCTTGACGCGCGACCTTTTTAGTTTTTTAAGGGAGCTACTTTGTCAAGCATGACACTCAGTTTACTGTTGAAAGCATCTACCATTTCATTTAACGCATAGTTAAACATATCTTGATCTAAGGAACTTGTGAGCTATGGCAATCTGACGTTATGAACGACGGGGCTCATGGGAAATGTAGTAAAGCAAAGTCATGCTGTAAAACAGGAAACTCACCAGCACTGAACTTTCTCCGGCTGAATCTTTGGCATCATGCATTTTGGGAAATTCTGAGGATTGTTTCTTCCATCTTGAACAGAATTTTCTTGTGACTAGATGACCCTCCTACTTTATTTTTTATTTTTATTTTGTTGTTCTCCCAATTTGGTGGCCAATTGTACCCTCTACTGATCCAGCTGCCTGCACCTACGGGACCAGCCTCTACGGGACCAGCCCTGGGACCAGCCTCACCCTGGGATCAGCAGTGATGAGTGAACATTACATTACAGGCATTTAGCAGACGCTCTTATCCAGAGCCACTTACAGTTTACATTTCTTTACAATCTGTTTACAGCTGGATATTTTACTGAAGCAATTCAGGTTAAGTACCTTTAGCTCAAGGGTACAACGGCAGTGTCCCACCTGGGGATTGAACCTGAAACCTTAACGTTACAAGCCCGGTTCCCTAACCATTATACTAGCGAACGAACACTGCGAACTACACTGCGAGCGAACCGCCTCCTTCGAACCAGACCCCGCCGAGCCGTCAACCAGGCCTCTGATACACGCTTACTGTGCAAGCTCAGGCCGGCTTCCCTCCCCCTCCGGAGAATCGAGCCTACAACCTCCGGGCGAGTGCCTGTACTGCTACTGAGTGAAGACTTCTTCTCTGCGCCTGAATGTGCTTCCTGTGACAGAGCTGTGTGCCTGGGCACACACCTGCAGGCCGTTTTCCACAGAATATGTGATGCTCTGTTCATTAGTTTGAACTTGTAAATTCAGCTGGAGCAGATAGGTTGTGTGGAAATGTTATGACAGTATGATGATACATGAGTTCCGGATAAGGCTGCAGTCATCCTGCCTGCACACCTGCATCACACAGGTAAAGGTCACCTGGCCAGGGGCTCCAGGTCCAGGTCTCGCAGCGATGTCACCATGATGTCATTCTGAAGTCACTGTGTGTGATGTCACTGTGTGTGATGTCACGGGCCGATACCCGATGCCCCAGGTTATGACTGTGAGGTCATAATGGTTTTCCCATGACAGTAAACAACATTGTGTTTGATGCTGAACACTGATTTCAGAATACAGGTCAATGCTCATAATGATAACAAATGACTCACATACACAGGAACAAACATAATCTCTCACACACACACACACACACACACACACACACACACACACACACACACACACATATACCACAGACGTACACACACATACACACGCACTGTCTCTCACACACACACACACACACATGCACTCTCTCTCTCACACACACATGCACTCTCACACACACACACACACATATACCACAGACATACACACACATACACACGCACTGTCTCTCACACACACACACACACACACACACATGCACTCTCTCTCTCACACACACACATGCACTCTCACACACACACACACACACACACATATTCCACAGACATACTCACACACACACACACACACACACTCTCTCTCTTTCAGACACACACACGCTCACACAATCTGTCTCACACACACACACACACACACACACACACACACACACACACACACACACTCTCTTTCACACACACACACACATGCACACACAATCTGTTTCTCTCACACACACACACACACACACACACACACACACACACACACACATAAGTACACAAACAGCAGTGCACACTGACATGAGAGAAATGGAGTAAAAATGTGGAGTATGGCAGATAGTGTGAGCGAGCTGAAACACGCCCGTCTCCACACCCTGTCTCACACGCGCGCACACACACACACACACACTCTCTCTCTCTCTCTCACACACACACACACACACACACCCTGTCTCACACAGACCACTCCTGCTCTACAGCTCTCACTCACTGCTACTTTCACAAATCAAGCTTTAGGAAAAAATGCCTGTATTTACCTGATAATGTTGTGGCTGTTCCAGTGCTAATGTTGTAGCTGTCCCAGTGCTAATGTTGTAGCTGTTCCAGTGGTAATGTTGTAGCTGCCCCAGTGGTAATGGTGTGGCTGTCCCAGAGGTAATGTTGTGGCTGTCCCAGTGGTAATGTTGTGGCTGTCCCAGTGGTAATGTTGTGGCTGTCCCAGTGGTAATGGTGTGGCTGTCCCAGTGGTAATGTTGTGGCTGTCCCAGTGGTAATGGTGTGGGTCTCACTACCCTCTCGCAGTAGAACACAGCTTCCGGATGGTGAGGCACTGGTCACTAGAACACTCTTCACATGCCTGAACACTTCTGTGCTGTCTGTCCTGTGTGCTCTCTCTTCCCCCTCTCCTCCAGTCTGCCCTCCTTCTCTGACAGAGAGAGAGAGAGGGAGAGGGTGAGAGAGAGAGAGAGAGAGAGAGAGAGAGGGGTGTGCCTCTCCTTCCTTGCATTTCTGTCCCTCAATCTTTCTTGTTCTCCACACCTTGTGAGCAGTCCTAGCACACACACACACACACACACACACACACACACACACACACACACACACAGATGTGCACAAACAGGTGATTCAGGGTTGACACAGCGATTCCTCCCACTTCTGACTTTCACAATCCCTCTCCACACCTTTCTAACACTTCCTTGTTATGATTGTGCTACTATGTTCAGTACCTCACTATCAACTTCCATGTGTCTTTTCCATTCTTAATTTCAATGTTTACCTTACCTGTATCTATAAATATGTACAATTATGTGTTATATTGTACTACTGTATATAGTTCTAGTTACATTCCTGCTTGGCAACACTGCTCTGGTTTGTTCTGCCAATAAAGAATTTTAATAGTGAGAGATAGAGATGAAGAGATTGAAATAAATAGAAAGATTGCAAGAGAATATGAACAAAACTGACATGAAAAACAGAAATGCTGCCCCTGCTCAAAGTGAATGCAGATTACTAACACCAGTGATTTGTTTACAGGGTGGAAGCTCTACGTCAACTTTGTCAGTAATGGACCAGCCATTCCTTACTCTGAAGTTTCAGACAAGAAACTTGACAGAAAGAAAGCCTGGCAATTTTCTGAAAATTGTAGAAGGGTTGAATCCTAATCAACCTGTCTCATGCCCAGTGGTGAGTGGCCTACATGTTGTTTGAAGTACAGGAGACCAGCATAGCTACAGTACTGTACTGTACCAGGTGTCACAGCTGTGTGCAGTAAAATCTTGTTGGTGCACATGTGAAATTAAAGGATTCATGCTCATTTGAATTTGCTGTCTTTCCACCGCAGGAACTTTTCCCAGGAACTCGGAACCTTTATGGTAATTATTTTCATATCAGGAAACGAAGTAGCAGCGACCAGGGTCTAAATGTAGCTCGGGGACTTTATTTACCCCGAAAAAGTTCCTAGTCAAAGGGTAGTACTTTTCGAAATACAGGAACTTTTGGAGGTGGGGCTTGCAGCGCTGAACATTTCTGATTGGTCAAGTATGGTAAAAAGACTCGCAGCGTTCTGTTTCAACCGCCATTTTTAAAGATCAGCAGTAGCAAACCAGTTGGAAAAATCACATAACGTTACAGCCCACATGATACATGTTAAATGGTACAACGCTAACTGATGTCATACTATTTCTTTGTTTAGATCCGTGGAGAGAAAGTGATCAGGCTAACTAACTAGGCAGGCTAACTATTGTACTGCTAGCCAAAAGCTAACATTAGCTAGCTAACCCCCCTTAGCCAGACAAGATTTTATTCTTAAAATGAATTATAAACTTCTAATATTTGATATTATATGTTTATTGACATCAGTGACAAGTTAGCTAGCTAGCTAGCAACAAAAACATGGTCACGAAATGTCGTTATTTTAAACAACCAGACTTTTCATGAAGCGAGAAGGCTAAAAACAGGACCCCGTAAAGCTGGACAGCCTACCAGCCTACACCACTTCCTGTTCACCTTTATTCTTTTATCCAGAAAATATCTGTATATTTAGGTTTAAAAAATGTACCTGGTGTTCGTGACACAAAACCTACAATTTATGGGGTTTTTTCCAACGCCGAGGTCGGAGCATTTTGCCTGCAAGCTAAAGTCTTATTATGCACGCATCAGCGTGGCGTCAGCAGACTAATTCGCATAATCTTCGCAGTTCTTTAGACCCTGTGGAAACGCAGACGTAATGGATTGAAGGAACGTTTTAATTCCTTGAAAATAGTTCCTGTGACTAAAAGTTCCGGGGGAATTTTTGGTAGAAACACGCCTTTTTTCTGCTTTTGGTCAAAGCCTTTAACTTCTCACTTAAAATGTAGTTTTTGGGACTTAATCTACAAGAGATTTGAACAAATTGAAGTCAAAATTCAAGCAAATTAGAGCCTGGGTGCCACCCAGTGGAGTGGCCAGACTGGAATCAGTTTAATAATCTAATGACCACAGCGAGCCACACAGACTTTGGGAAAACGACTTACACTACGGTTAAGAAGGTTACGTCACGTTCAAAACCAGGTAGCATTTTCGACTCATATCAATTTGCCACATGGCTATGCATTTCATGTTGTCTTAAAACATGTTCGCGCTAACAATCACAAGCAAGACTTCATGCCCCACTCGAAGGGTATTCAGAGTTATCTGAGAAATTGTGTTAAAACCTGATATAAAGTGTACTATAACCGGGTATATATCTGAAGCTGATATAAAGTGTACTATAACCGGGTATATATCTGAAGCTGATATAAGTGTACTATAACCGGGTATATATCTGAAGCTGATATAAAGTGTACTGTAACCGGGTATATATCTGAAGCTGATATAAAGTGTACTATAACCGGGTATATATCTGAAGCTGATATATAGTGTACTATAACCGGGTATATATCTGAAGCTGATATAAAGTGTACTATAACCAGGTATATATCTGAAGCTGATATATAGTGTACTATAACCGGGTATATATCTGAAGCTGATATATAGTGTACTATAACCGGGTATATATCTGAAGCTGATATAAAGTGTACTATAACCGGGTATATATCTGAAGCTGATATAAAGTGTACTATAACCGGGTATATATCTGAAGCTGATATATAGTGTACTATAACCGGGTATATATCTGAAGCTGATATATAGTGTACTATAACCGGGTATATATCTGAAGCTGATATATAGTGTACTATAACCGGGTATATATCTGAAGCTGATATATAGTGTACTATAACCGGTATATATCTGAAGCTGATATATAGTGTACTATAACCGGGTATATATCTGAAGCTGATATAAAGTGTACTATAACCGGGTATATATCTGAAGCTGATATAAAGTGTACTATAACCGGGTATATATCTGAAGCTGATATATAGTGTACTATAACCGGGTATATATCTGAAGCTGATATATAGTGTACTATAACCGGGTATATATCTGAAGCTGATATATAGTGTACTATAACCGGTATATATCTGAAGCTGATATATAGTGTACTATAACCGGGTATATATCTGAAGCTGATATATAGTGTACTATAACCGGGTATATATCTGAAGCTGAGGTTTGTGGCTCAGGTTGGCCCATGGTAGTGGACGTGAGTGGCACCACCCAATCCTATGGCCCTTTCCTACAATATCCACTATTTTGTTCGCAATTACTGCACGTTTCACTGTGAGAGGTCACCAGGGCAGTATCCTGAAAGGCGATGCGTTTAGGCCCTCGGCCGGTAGGGCGGCGACAAACTCCATGTTCAACACGAATGGGAAGTTGTGAGTGGTGTGCGGGGTAGATCCCGGAGCAGCGATGGGCTTCGTGGCGCAGCGTTAAAGCCACAGCGCTGGGTGTGTTTGGAGAGAGGCACCCTGCCAGGTCTCCTCCTACAAACAGACGTATACGTACAAAATTCGCCAAAGAACAAAGCACGTCCATCCATGACGGATGCGATTATCTAAACCATGGGATGCGTCAATATAATCATTACAAATGTGATCATTGACGGAAGCAAGCACCACCAATGGAATTATATTTTCACTCGCTGGCTGGCTGGCTAGCAAACCGTATCGATATAGCTCACTAGCGAGCTAGCGAGCTAACTTCGCCGGGGATATGATGTACAAACAGGCAGCTGGCCAGTCGTGTCATGCGTTCAGTTGGACATGATAGTAGCTTTATTTGTGTAATATTGATTTACATCATGAATTGCTTTCCGATCTGCCCGCAAAAGACCCCGATTTAAATCTGGAGCCATTGGCCGGATGAGCCCGTCGGTCGCGGCGTGCAGTGACTACGCGAGGCCGGTGTGTGCCCAGCGGCCTGGGGAACGTGAAACATTAAAGTGCATTAAATTATCACTAATATCATTACATGGATGATAACGAGCTAACTTGCTAGCTGTCAGCAAAGTTCAATGTCTCTTTTCAAAATTCAAACGTTTACAGAAACATCTTTAGTGTGTTTTGAGTACTTGGCTAACTAGCAGTCTAGCATAGTTGGAGGCATTGGCTTGTTAAGTTAACGTGCTTATTGTGTTATAATGTAAACAGCATCGTTGTTCGGTGTTTGTGTAGCTTCGCCTTACACACACACATGGTTACGCGTTTATATCTTACTGTAAAAACGGACTAAAATCAAACTACTAAGTATCTCCAACTACCTAGTTAACGTTAGCTACAAACCAGCTCCTAAAGTAGCCAGTTTGCTAGCAGGTTAGCTATCAAAGATAAACAGCACCACCACCTTTCACCTATAGCACAAGCGAGCTAGTCGGGTAACTTTATCCAACTAGCTCAATGTAAATATCATCCAGAAGTGTATTTTACTCTTCGTCTGGTCAACAGTTTCACTGTTACAGCGGAGTTTGAGTGTGACGCTAAACAGCCAGTCGCTTGGACTGTATTTTCACTCGTTTTACTGGTGACTAAATTTAGCCTGGAATAAGTGAAAACCAATTTACGCGGATAATACCGCTGGGCTGACAGGCTTCAGGGTGAGAACTCAGTTCGTAAACACGCCGGTGAAAGTCCCTCAGCAGCGTATGTACTTCTACACCGTCGGTCATACTGCGTTTCGTAGCTCGTCTTGGAAACAAGGATATGTTCGTACACGATATTTTGGGGGAATTGTATTGATCATACCAACGTGTTTCGTGTTTGTTTTTAAATATTTCAATCAGCGTGTAGGAACAGGAATATGTCCCAGGAATTATTGCGAGCTGTGACACACAGCCCCAAATGCTGCACCGGGTTTCTCTCGGCCTTTAAATTCGACTGGAATAAACTACAGGGCTGCGTTTTCGTCATCCGTGTTATGTGAATATTATTATTAGCATTTGGGTATTAAGTCATTTTATGAAACATACTGACGCGTCACAAGGAAAGGAATGTGCTATTGTGATCCTAGATTTTAAAAAATTGGTCAAATGCTTTAAGAATGTCAATCAGAAACGATCGCATCTCCTAGTCGTTTTTGCTAGTGTGTATTGCTCGTATAGTTAACTTAAGCTCTTCACTACTCGAAACCGTGGATGAAACACGAGTAGGAACGCTACAGGCAGTTTTCAGATTAAAATCAAGCACTGTTTTGCTGGAGAGAAAGAGGCGAGCCGGTAATAATGCGGAGAGTAGACCCGGAGAGTAGCTCTGTGCTCTGAGACAGCGCTGGACCCAAGCGCCCCCGGGACGATGAGTGCCGGCCCCCACCCCCACACCGGACAGGTAACGGCATTCAGCCCGTATGTGTGGATTCCTTTACACCTCCTCCTCAGCTTTAATGAGAGTACCAAGAACAACAAAACAAGAGTTTTTGGAAAACGTGTCAGAACTAATTTCAGTTTCAGTCTCCCCTTGTCTCTCTGGCCACCTGAAGGCTGTCTTTTTGTCTGTTCTCTCTATCTC